>BLSH010197336.1:12667-23601 GCA_018402905.1 Glandirana rugosa | reverse complement strand
GGCGCTTGCTCACTGTGTTCCGGGGGGGCCAGGGAGCGGGTAGGGCGGACTGGATCGCCGCCGGCTACCCGCGATGCCCCCCCCCGCAGTGAAAGAACGGAGGTCCGTGTATGTAAACAGAGATCTCCATTCTCATAGAGGGGGAAGGGCGATGATCACAGGCTTCCTGTATATGGAAGCCATGATCACTCCCCTCCCCCTGCCAGCCCAGCCCCCATACAGTTAGAACACACTGAGGGAACACAGTTAACCCTTAGAGCGCTCCCTCCAGGTTAACCCCTTCACTGCCAATGGCATTTACATAGTAATCAGTGCATTTTTATAGCACTGATCGCTGTATAAATGCCAATGGTCCCAAAAAAGTGTCAAAATGGTCCGACATGTCCGCTGAAATATCGCAGTACCGCTAAAAATCACAGATCGCCACCATTACTAGTAAAAAATTTAAAAAAAATAAAAACCCCAGAAATTGATTCTCATCATCTGGAAAACTCTGCAACTTTTGCACAAACCAATCAATAAACGCCGATTGCGATTTTTTTTTTTTTACCAAAAATATGAAGAATATAAGATATATATATAGAGGCTGGGTCACATGATGCACTGGCCAATCACAGCCATGCCATTAGTAGGCATGGCCGTGATGGCTTCTAGGGAAAACCAGTGAAACGCTTGTTGGCTGCCCTGCAGATATTCAACATGCGTGATCAAATACCCGAACCCAGAACTCGAACTCGGGTTTGGGTCCAGGTCACGGAAAACCCAAAGTTCAGTACAAACCCGAACTTTACAGTTCGGGTTCGCTCAACTCTAGAAATGGCACTTTGCTACAATGTAAAGTAGTGAGTGTACAGCTTGTATAGCAGTGTAAATTTGCTGTCCCCTCAAAATAACTCAACACACAGCCATTAATGTCTAAACCGCTGACAACAAAAGTGAGTACACCCCTAAGTGAGCCATTTTCCCTCCCCGGTGTCATGTGACTCGTTAGTGTTACATGGTCTCTGGTGTGAATGGAGAGCAGGTGTGTTAAATTTGGTGTTATCGCTCTCACTCTCTTATACTGGTCACTGGAAGTTCAACATGGCACCTCATGGAAAAGAACTCTCTGAGGATCTGAAAAAAAGAATTGTTGCTCTACATAAAGATGGCCTAGGCTGTAAGAAGATTGCCAAGACCCTGAAACTGAGCTGCAGCACAGTGGCCAAGACCATACAGCGGTTTAACAGGACAGGTTCCACTCAGAACAGCGCCTCGCTATGGTCGACCAAAGAAGTTGAGTGCATGTGCTCAGCGTCATATCCAAAGGTTGTCTTTGGGAAATTGACGTATGAAAGCTGCCAGCATTGCTGCAGAGGTTGAAGGGGTGGGGGGGTCAACCTGTCAGTGCTCAGACCATACGCCGCACACTGCATCAAATTGGTCTGCATGGCTGTCGTCCCAGAAGGAAGCCTCTAAAGATGATGCACAAGAAAGCCTGCAAACAGTTTGCTGAAGACAAGCAGACTAAGGACATGGATTACTGGAACCATGTCCTGTGGTCTGATGAGACCAAGATAAACTTATTTAGTTCAGATGGTGTCAAGCGTGTGTGGTGGCAACCAGGTGAGGAGTACAAAGACAAGTGTGTCTTGCCTACAGTCAAGCATGGTGGTGGGAGTGTCATGGTCTGGGGCTGCATGAGTGCTGCCGGCACTGGGGAGCTACAGTTCATTGAGGGAACCATGAATGCCAACATGTACTGTGACATACTGGGCCGCAGGGCAGTATTCCAACATGATAACGACCCCAAACACACCTCCAAGACGACCACTGCCTTGCTAAAGAAGCTGAGGGTAAAGGTGATGGACTGGCCAGGCATGTCTCCAGACCACATTTGCTGCATGCTCCGTGTGCCACTGCAATGTGACTCCCACGCGCAAGCCAGAGAGTGACATCACTGCGGTCAGGCCATTCATGTGACCAAGCTTACGAAACCCCGAAGGAAGACCAGGCAAAGATGGAAGCTCTGGGGGAGCCGTGACAGCGCAGCATTGGAGGGCTCTGCTTGCAGGTAAGTCTGTCATTATGTACTAATATGCGGTGCATAATAGTACATTATGACTTAAGTCTGCAAGGGACCATTTTTTATGGGGAAAAAAGAAAATCCTAACCAGATGGGACTTTGCTGGCACCAGAAAGGAACAATTGCACAATCTATACGTATAAGAAGTTCTATTTTGTGATAAACATTTAAAAAAGAACAATAGATAAAAACAGAGTTTACAGTATCCTGTGCCATTGGCCATATAACCATGCCAGCCAAAAAAGTGCAAAGGAGAAGCACAGTCAGTATACTTTGCAGGTGTGATATAAGAGCTTGACGTGTTTCGCTCATAGCTTCATCAGGACCTTGACATCTTGGCTGCAAAGATAACAAATAAAATGTAGTCCGAGACCATTGTGTCAGAGTAAAATAGGATATCAGGAGGGTAACATGTATGGATCAATTGGTATGTTGCTGGTGCCTAAATGAGGAACACCTAAAGATATTTTTATGGGGACTTTACTACCGCTTTAAGTTGCATGTCTACGTTTCACAGGTGCATAATGGGTAATAGACACTGCGTTTTTGTTTTTAGTGGAGCAGCGCGAAAGCAGCCTGACGCACGAGGTGCGTTAATGTGCGCTCTTTGCACTTCTAAATGAACCCTGAGGCTGCATTCACACCTGAGAGTTTTAGACCTGGAAGCCTGAAGCTACAAAACGCTGGAGGGAAAAAAATCAATGATTCTCTATGGAGACGTTCACAGCTCCACCCCAAAACGCCTGAAGCCAAAAGCCTAAAAAAAACACCTGAAGCTCAAACAAGTTGTGGAGGTATTTCTTCGGGCAGATTTGGGCGTTTTTCTGCTTTTTACATTGGTGACCTTTTGACCTGTACAAAAACGTGGTACAAAATAGCGATAAACATCGCGGTAAAATCACGCGCTCAGGTGTGAATGCAGCCTAAGGCCTCATACACACGGACGTTTTTTGACGCCGGCGTTTTCTGGCATTTTTTGCAGCTCTCCATGTTAGTCAATGGCCCCATAAAAACGTCGGCGTTTTTGAGCTGTAGGTGGCGTCGGCGTTAGTGAGCAGAAAGTAGAACCCATGGCCATCGCGTTCTGAGGCTGTAACGTTTTGACGTTTTCTGACGCCACAAAACGCCAACAGACGCCAACAAACGCCACCTAATATTGTACCGGCG
Source organism: Glandirana rugosa (assembly GCA_018402905.1). Lineage (NCBI taxonomy): Eukaryota > Metazoa > Chordata > Amphibia > Anura > Ranidae > Glandirana > Glandirana rugosa. The sequence continues at coordinate 20,369 of BLSH010197336.1, read as the reverse complement.
TTTTCCGGCGTTTTTTGACGCCAACGTTTTTAGGTTGAAAAATAGCAGAGGGATGATTTTTTAAAAAAAAACGCCTATTGACGCCGACGCTCACTAACGCTCAAAAACGCCGATGCATAACGCCGAAAAACGTCGACTTTTTTTCCTTGGCGTCGGGCCCGACGTTTTGTTTATTTTTTTAGATACGCCCGTGTGTATGAGGCCTTACTGAATCACGCTTTTTATCGTTTGCGTTTATTTATTTATTTTCATAACAAGTTGTTACGTTGTAGGGAACTCAAGTCTACAAGCTTCCTCCTTGTTTCATGAACCGCTATGAAATATTGATTCCGTCTGCATGATTGTTCTGATTTACAATAGGAAAACATGTCAAATAATAATGATAATAAAAAATACAATAGCCCGAGTTCCTTGGGAAGAGCCGTGCATATTTCAGCAGCTCTAAACAGGGCTGTAGATGGAGATTTCCAAAGCGGTTGTTGTTGCATTAAATAAGTCCCAGCTCATCATCAGCAATGAGATACAAGGAGTTTAAATGCTTCCCTAACTGCCGGTATTTTGTGCCTCCGTGACCGGGGAGATTCCAATCAAAAGCCTTTCCCTGAAGCGGTTTTCTTTTAAATTTGTTTCTGCTTTTTTTTTTTATTATTATTAATCTGTCTAACAAATGACTTGGAAATATTTTATACCTGCCTCTATCTGACATATCTATATAGCCAACAGAGATGGCCTGAACACTCCCCCTGTTCGGGTTGCAGCGGAAAAAAAAGGGGAAAAGTTCTGACCCAAACAGCGAACCCCATTGAAGTCTATGGGAGCCGAAGAGGAAAAAATCAAAAACTGCCCATTTTGAAGGCTTATATGCAAGTAATTGGCCATTAACCGCTTGCCGACGGCTGAGCGGCAATTGACGGCGACAGTGTGGCTCGATAGCGCGGATCGCCGTCATATGACGGCGGCCGCGAGATCGAGCCCAGTGAGCGCGTGCGCGCCACCGGAGGTGCGCTTGCGCGCTCACTGTGTCCGGGGAGGGCCAGGGAGCGGGTGCGGCGGATTCGATCTCCGCAGGCCACCCGCGATGCCCCCCCCCGGAGTGAAGGAACGGAGGTCCGTGTAAGTAAACACGGACCTCCGTTCTGTGAAGGGGGAAGGGCTGTGATCACAGCCTTCCTCTACACGGAAGGTGTGATCACTTCCCTTCCCCAGCTAGGGCAGTCCCCCCACAGTTAGAACGCCCAGGGAACATACTTAACCCTTAGAGTGCCCCCTGCAGGTTAACCCCTTCACTGCCAATGGTATTTACACAGTAATCAGTGCATTTTCATAGCACTGATCGCTGTATAAATGCCAATGGTCCCAAAAAAGTGTCAAAATGGTCCAACATGTCCGCTGCAATATCGCAGTACCGCTAAAAATCGCAGATCGCCGCCATTATTAGTAAAAAATAAAAAAAAAATAAAAACCCCAGAAATGAATTCTCATCATCCGTAAACGCGGCCACTTTTGCGCAAACCAATCAATAAACGCCGATTGCGATTTTTTTTTATCACAGATATGAGGAAGAATATAAATCGGCCAAAACCAATGAAAAAAAATGTTTTTTTATATTTTGTTTTTTGATTTGTATTTTAGCAAAAAGTAAGAAATTTGGGTTTTTTTGCAAAATTGTCGCTCTTCTTTTGTTTATAGCGGTGATCAGAAATGACGCAGCGGTGATCAAATACCACCAAAAGAAAGCTCTATTTGTGGAAAAAAAAGGACGCAAATTTCGTTTGGGTACAACGTCGCACGACCGCGCAATTGTCAGTTAAAGCGACGCAGCGCCAAATCGCAAAAGGGCTCCGGTCCTAAATCTGGAAATCCTTCCGGTCCTTAAGTGGTTAAAGGGGTATGGGGGCAGGGCTGTCTTAATGCAAGGGCACCCTTGGGCACTGCCCAGGGGCCACAGCTGCATGGGGGCCCCATAATAATCTTACATTACATTATACTTGCCAACTGTCCCGGATATGCTGGGATAGTCACTCTTTTAACTAAGGCTCCATTTACACGGGACGCTATTTCAACCTCCTTTGAACGATTTTTTTTGACAGCTAGAAGCCGGCGTCTAAAACGGCCGTTTAGCCGCGTTCGCGTCTAGGAGCGTTTTTTTTTTAATTTATTTTTTTAAATGGAAATGGCTATAAAAGAAACAGTCCTAGATGCGAGTTACCGCGTTTAGGCGCGCTTAGCGGCGTTTACAAGCTGTCTGGCAATTCAAATGCCTTTGAACTGGCATCTGAACTCATTTTTTTTTGCGTTCCAAAAAAAGCCTTTAAAGCTTTCCCAAAAGTGGAACTTCCCCTGGTTGGATTCCTCCCCCCCTCAGGTGTCACATTTGGCACCTTTCGGGGGGAGGGGGAAGAGGACACAGACAGGTGTCCTTTTCCACACTTCCGGGAGCTCTGGCCGGCTGCCGCGGACACTGACGTCAGCAGCCCGGCTTCCTGCTCCCTGCTCGCTCTGCTACTGGCCGCCTGGCCAATAGCCGAGCACAGCAGAGCCTCGCGCATGCGCAGTGAGGTGCCCAGCGTGAAGCTGTAACGCTACACGTCCGGGTTCCCTTACCCGCAATGGAGGCGGCTGCACCCATCCCCCGATCCAAAGATCGGCGGCGGGTGCCGACATCGCTGGACTCCAGGACAGGTAAGTGTCCTATTATTAAAAAAATTTTTCCCTCGGACCTCCGCTTTAAACTCAACTGCCTGGAAACGACCTTAAACGACCCCCCGTATAAATGTACTGATAAGATAACATAGAGGAAAGTTCAGAGCAGCTGAAAAATAACGCCCAAATGCCTCTAAACGTCCGTTTACCAGCAGCAGTGTAAATGAGGCCTAAGCTTTCCCAGGATTGCCAGTGTCCTGACCCCTGTACTTTGCCCTCCTGATCCCCCTCCCCCCTATACTGTGCCCTTTGTGTTGTTTTAGTCTTTTATTTATGGCATGCTTTTTATTGTTTAAAATTGATTTTTTTGCAAGTACTAATAAATATAAGTTTAATTCTATCAACTATTTATACTTTAATTCTTGAGAGTGGGTGCATAAATTTGGGGCAGCCTGGTAGGGGCCCCAGTGCATTACTTTGCCCAGGGGCCCTTGATGCTATTAAGACGGCCCTGTATGGGGGTCTGGGTACTGCCCTTGAGGACATGTATCAATGCATTTTTTTTTTTTAAACAATTGTTTTTTCTAGAGCACTGATTTTAATGATGCTTAACCGGTTCCCGACCGCGCGCCGTCTTTTCACGGCGGCAGTCGGGGAGCCCTGCGCGAATCGCCGTAAATAAGCGGCGATTCGCATTTGGCCACCAGGGGGCACGCGCGCACCCGCCGCACTCCTGGGGAGTGTGCCCGCGGCTCGGGCGGACCCGATGTCTGCTGGCGAGCCGCGATGAGCGGCTACAGGGAAAATGTAAACACGGCGGTTCCCCGCCCTGTCAGTGGGGCATGAGAGATCTACTGATCCCTGTCACTGGGATCAGTTAGATCTCTCATGCCCATGTTAGCCCAACCCCCCCACAGTAAGAACACACCCAGGGAACACTATTAACCCCATTCACTGCCCCCTGCAGGTTAACCCCTTCACTGCCAATGACATTTACACAGTAATTAATGGACATTTAAATTTCTGATCGCTGAATAAATGTCATTGGTCCCAAAAAAGTGTCAAAATGTTCCGACATGTCCGCTGCAATATCGCATTACCGCTAAAAATCGCAGATCGCTGCCATTACTAGTAAAAAAAAAAAAAAACCCCAGAAATGAATTCTCATCATCCGTAAACGCGGCCACTTTTGCGCAAACCAATCAATAAACGCCAATTGCGATTTTTTTTATCGCAAATATGAGGAATTATATAGATCGGCCAAAAACGGTGAAAAAAAATGTTTTTTTATATTTTTTTTTTGGATTTGAATTTTAGCAAAAAGAAAGAAATTTGGGTTTTTTTGCAAAATGGTCGCTTTTCTTTTGTTTATAGCGGGATAAGAAATGACGCAGAGGGGATCAAATACCACCAAAAGAAAGCTCTATTTGTGGGAAAAAAAGGACGCAAATTTTGTTTGGGTACAACGTCGCACGACCGCGCAATTGTCAGTTAAAGCGACGCAGCGCCGAATCGCAAAAAGTGCTCTGGTCCTAAAGTGCAAAATCCTTCCGGGGCTGAAGTGGTTAAAGTGCAACAATAAAAAATGAAAAATTCCTTTAACCACTTCAGCCCTGGAAGAAGTACCGTCCAGAGCACTTTTTTGCGATACGGCATGGCTCCCAACTGTCCCTGATTTGGTACAAAGCCCCTCTGTCTCTCTCCCCACCTCATTTGCCCCTCATGTTGGTCTGATCTCTATAGTTTCTATATCCACTTCAGCCCCGGAAGGATTTCCCCCTTTAGGACCAGAGCACTTTTTGCGATTCGGCTCTGCGTCGCTTTAACTGACAATTGCGCGGTTGTGCGATCCTGTACCCAAACACAATTGACATCCTTTTTCCCCACAAATAGAGCTTTTTTTGGTGGTATTTGATCCCCTCTGCGTCATTTCTGATCGCCGCTATAAACAAAGAGCGACAATTTTGAAAAAAAAAAACATTTTTTTTTTTTACTTTTTTCATTAATACATATCCAAAAAAAAAATAATAATAATAAAAAATGATCAGTTTAGACTGATATGTTTCCTTCTACATATTTTTGGTAAAAAAAAAATCGCAATCGGCGTATATTGATTGGTTTGCGCAAAAGTTATCGCGTCTACAAACTATGGGAATAGATTTATGGCATTTTTATATATATTTTTATTTTTTTACTAGTAATGGCGGCGATCTGCGACTTTTATTGGGAGTGCAACATTGCAGTGGACAGATCGGACACGTTTGACACTTTTTCGGGACCAATGACATTTATACAGCGATCAGAGCTAAAAAATAGCCACTGATTCCTGTATAAATGTCACTGGCAAGGAAGGGGTTAAACACTAGGGGGCGATCAAAGGGTTAAATGTGTTCCCTAGGTGTGTTCTAACTGTGCGGGGGCTGGGCTGTCAGGGACATGACAGATCTAACTGATCCTGATTACAGGGATCAGTAGATGTGTGTCATGTCCCCTGACAGAACTGGGATCCTCCTTGTTTACATTGGTGGATCCACGTTCTGCCTCTGTAGTAGGCAGCGGACATCGAGTCCGCCCGGCCCATGGGCACGCTCCCGCGGCGTGCAGCGGGTGCACCCACTATCTCCTGTTCAAGTACCGCCATACAGCTACGGCGTTTTGCGCAGGAGAGCCGACCTGCCGCGGTCAAACGATGGCAACGATGGCAAATATAGTGCCAGGGGGCCCCCTTAATCTGCCCGTAAAGTGGCGCATCTGTAGCATTTTATAGAAATTGCTGCAGCAAAAATTATATTTCTAAAGAAAAAAAACAAGCTAAATCACAGTTAAAATGAATTGCAGTTGCAATTGCCAGCACCTATTAAAAAAAAAAAAAAAGTAAAAAAATGGCATGCCCCCCCCCCCAAATCCATACCAGACCCATATCCAGGCATGCAGCCTGGCAGGTCGGGGAAGGGGGGGGCGAGTGAGAACCCCCCTGAACCATACCAGGCCACATGCCCTCAACATGGGGGGGGGGGGGGTAGGTGCTTTGGGGCAGGGGGCTTATCGGAATATTTGGAAACCCCCCAAGGGGGCGCCCAGATCCTGCCCCCATGTGAATGAGTATGGGGTACATAGCACCCCTACCCATTCACAAAAAAGTGTCAAAATACCACGGTTGTAGGGAGGGGGCCTGGTATGGACTGGGGAGGGGAGACTCCATGCAATTTTTTTCTTTTTTTTTAAACAGGGAAACCCGTTGACAGCTGATGACTCACTGGTTTTTAAGGGCGCCACTACCAGCTTCCCGGCTCTGCTCCTTAACAATCAGCTTATACTGTGCAGCTTATAATACCGGCTTATACAGGGTGCAAAATGCACTGTGCAGCTCACAGTACATTGCAGGGCATTCGAAGGGGTGAACATCCGCCGAATACCCTGCAAATTCAGGTGTTTGACCACTGTTCGGCCCAAACTCATGCTGGGGCCGACCCGTTCGCCCAACACACACAAGTGACAGAGTTCAGGTGTTACAATTGAAGAGTTATACTTGAGAAACCATGGACTTTATGCAATAAATTCTTTAAAAAAAACTTTATTACAAGGTTTCTAAAACGTATAAATACATTTAAAATATTGCAGTAAACCTTCTATTTAAATTGAGCTAGTAACATCAAAAAAACACTAAAAACCCATCCCAATGGATAGTATATGTGCCAGGCATGTACGGCTGCCAATGTTTGGCCGGGCTTGGTGTGGGTTGATGTGGCTTGCTCGTGCTCCACATGTTTCACACCACAGCGCTTCCTCAGGAGCTTTAAGCAGATATTCTAGGTGAGTAAACCTATGTAGTAAGTAGAGATACTGTTTAATAAACAATTTACATCAAAAAATGTCAATTATAACATTAAATACCATCTTCCTGGCTCGTGCGAAGGTCTGGGTCGTACACCAATGTAGGAGGAGCAACAAGGGGACATGGGAGCACGTGGGCATACAGCAATCCACCACCATAGTGTAATAGAATTATGGTGGATGTGACATACTGTAAAATATTGTAATGATCACCATCTTACTCCCTAGGGTCTCTGCTAATATATATATATATATATATAATGTTTGGGGGTTCTAGGTAAATTTTCTAGGAAAAAATACTGATTTAAACTTGTAAAGAAAAAGTGCCAGAAAAGGCCTGGTCTTCAAGTGGCTAACACACTTCAAAGCTCCTTTTGTTTCAACATGCTTTTTGATGTGTTTTTGATACTTCAGTGATGTTTTTTGAAGCTTTAATGAAGTTTGTTAAATGCCCTGTGTGTGTGTTGTCTTTCTATTTGTTTTAGAGGGGCCCAGTAGAACCCCAGCTCAGTAGTACCCCAACGTATTACTACCCATGTTCAACAGAACCCCATCTTATAAGTACCCCTATTCAGCAGATCCCCTTCTCGGTAGTTCTCCCAGCTCTGCTGATGTCCTACTTATTAGTAACCCCCACTCAGCACATCCCCAACTCATCAGTACCCCTGTTTAGCAGATCCCCAGCTTATTAGTAACTTTGTTCTACAGATCCCCTGCTCAGTAGTACCCCCAGCACTGCCAATCCCCCACTCAGTAGTAACCCCCAGCTCTGCCGATCCACCACTCAGTAGTAACCCCCAGCTAGGCCAATCCCTCACTCCATAGTAGCCCCCAGCTCTGCTGATCCTCTGGTTTGCTGATACTCTTCTCCCTTTGGTCCCTGCTCCCCCCTTGCTATATTACTCCCACGTTGCACATAACATGTGACATTGCTAGTTTCTCCTGCTCCGGTCACCCAGCTCTGCTGATCCCCCACTCAGTCCTCTCTCTCCGGACTCAACTTTCACTATAGCGTTCTCATGTTGCAGACCAACTGCTAGCGGCTCCGCTACCAGCCCAGACCCCACTCATGCTGCACAACTGATGTGACATCTGCACCAGACACCCCCAGAATATATATACAGTATAAGACCCCCACAGACCACGTCTACAGTGTAGTCAACACGTCGTACTCACCCCAGACCCGACCATCGCCTCGGCGATCGTCAACCAGACGTTGTACTCT
>BLSH010197285.1:750781-773083 GCA_018402905.1 Glandirana rugosa | reverse complement strand
AACCCGAACGATTTTTGAAATGTCCGGGTCCGGGTCCGTGCCACGGACACCCTAAAGTTCGGTACGGACCCGAACGTTACAGTCCGGGTTCGCTCAACACTACTCATAAACAATCCCAAGCCCAGCACACTAGAACGCTATTTTTGGATGAACTCGGGTGTAAAACTCGATACAGATTTATACAAAACCAGAAACACTTTTACGAGCAAGGAAATAAATGTGGTAAACTACTAGCGAGAGCGATCCAAGTAAAAATAGCAAACACCAACGTACATACCATTAAAGGCTCCCATGGATGACCTAGCATAGCCACCATTGATATAGGCTCCCACTTTGAACGGTATCACACAAATCCAAAGGTCACAGCACAAGATCAGCTCTTATCAAAGACTTCCTAAAGAAGTTCAGCCCTAAATCCATCCCCAGGGAAGACACTTGCACCTTAGAAAACCCAGTTTCTGTAGAGGAACTCAAAAGAGCGATCAAACAATTAAAAGTAGGTAAAAGCCCGGCCCGGATGGGTTCACGGCGACATATTTTAAAAGTCTCTCAGAGTCCCTCTTGTCCCCGTTCTTAAAAGTCTTCAACTCCCTTTCCTTGTCCACGCTCCCCTTCCACGGAATATTAGAGACTCATATTACAGTCATTCCGAAAGAAGGCAAGAATGTCACATCTGTCACCAATTAGAGGCCGATCTCTCTAATACACGTAGGTTTAAAACTTTTTGCTAGGATCCTAGCAAACCACCTTCTTCCAGGGCTCATAGGAATAGATCAAGTAGGCTTTGTCCCTGGCAGAGAGGCTAGGGACAACACTATCAAAGCACTGGAAGTCCTGGGGTTTCTTTCTACTATTGGATGTGGAGAAGGCATTTGACTGGCTGGCCTGGGATTACACGGGGGGCTGTCCTCGCACACATTGGACTGCAGAATCAAATGTTTAACTTTACCTTGTCCCTATATGCTTCGGCCACAGCCAGGGTCTGAGTTAACGGCCACCTGTCAAAAACCTTCCCCATCCGGAATGGAACAAGACAGGGTTGCCTGCAATCCTTTTTATACTAACATTGGAACCCCTCCTATGACGTTTAAGATCCAACACAGACATAAAGGGCATACCGATTGCAAAGCACACTTATAAACTAGCGGCTTATGCCATTGACATTCTCCTCTTCTTAAATGACCCTCTCACATCTATCCCTAACCTCTTACAGGACTTTGAACTATTCCAGCGTATATCCAATTTAAAAATACATTTCTCCAAGTCACATGCACTGAACATATCTCTTCCAAAAGAAGCGGTAACACAATGCCAAAGAAATTTTCCCTTTGTTTGGAAATCAGATGCGATCAAGTATTTTATAAGTCCAATTGACTGCCCAGTTGCCAGATCTATATGCCAAAAATTACTTACCGATACTTCACACTATCTCTGGAGATCTGCGCAAGTGGAATAAACCACAGTTCTCCTGGTTTGGTCGTGCAGCAATTCTAAAGATGAACATTTTCCCTCGCATCCTGTATATCTTACAAGCGATCCAGATTAAGCTGCCTCCAACTATTTTCCAGACATACAAACAAATATGCGTGGAATTTTTATAGAAACATAAACGACAAAGGATAAGTTTTGAACATTTAACAAAACCTAGGACCAGGAATCGGCCTCCCTGAGCTTAGGAACTATTATCGAGCATGCCAACTCTCGAGGGTTGCACACGGTTGCTTTAAAGATTGGGTAGGCCTAGAAGACTCATTCTCATCTCTCCCACTAAGGTCCACCCACTGGATCATCCCATGCCATATCCCCCATGCCCTAAAGGAACAACATCTTATTGATTCCACGCTCAGTTGCTTTAAAGAGGTGTGTAAAAAAAATCTCTTCAAACCCAGGGCCCCTAACACCTATTCGGCTCAATCTGGCTTTTCCCCTTGGGATATCTACTCAATTCTTCGTGTGTTCTTGGCCCATCGCTGAAATTTTGACACACCACTACTACCAAGACGATATCCTTCTAAACCGCAACTTCACTGTCATCAAACTCAGGCAATGATCCCTTCCCACTCTGGACCTTTGGTGGTCATGTCCACTGATACAATCTTTTTGGACACAAGTCCATGACATAACTTCACATGTTTCCACAAACTCCCTGGACTTCTCCCCAGTCCAGTTTTTGATTCACTATTCCGACATATCTGCCCACTCTTACCGAAAGTCATTAGTGGTACACATGATTAATGCGGCCAAGTTATGTATCCCTCTCCAATGGGGAACGCCCCATTTACTAACCATCGCTGAATGGCTTAACCGCATCAGAAAAATTGCAGAATTGGAAGAATTAATCCACATAGCTCAGGACTCCCCATCCAAATTCCCATGAATCTGGATGTTTTGGACCCATCTTTGCTCCACGGACAAATACCTAACTCTGATGGAACTGAACCAGGTCGACCACCCTGATAGCTAACTGCACAACCCCATTGATACTCCTACCAATGCCACCACCTTTTTCTGATGCCAAAAACCTCCCACCCCTACCCATGGGAGGAGTTTGGGAGGATTCCCCTCTAAGAAAGAGAGCTCTCTCGAACAGCGCCAAGTGCAATTAAAAAGTATTTGGGCTAATCACAACACAAGGAGAGAATAGCGCCATACAGATGTACACCGCGCTTTAATAGTTTTACATTTACTGACCCCTTTATATAATCTGGCACCATAGATGTGCGCAGCCTATTGCATTAGGGTGTGCACCACAAATCTCAACCAAACATGAGTGTGTGTGTGTATATATGTCAGAAGGGCAGAGGATGGTGTCAGTAATTTATTTTTATTTTATGTTATTTATTTTTTACAATTTTATTTTTTTATTATTTTTTTTACAATATTATATTTTATTATTTTTTTTTTTTTTTATTTTTATTAGGAGCCCTGCTGGGGGGCTTTGGTGAAATATCCAGGGTCTAAACAAACCCCTGATGTCTCACTTTTGAGACAGAGAAAGAGACCGAGGACAGAGATTCCCCCATCCCTTTCTCTGCAGCCAGGCAGCAGGGAGAATCTGCACAGTACAGGGTGATTAGGGTGTGCCCAGGCACACCTGCACCCTATCTGAGCACGCCTATGTCTGGCACATAAGTTCATGTTGAATGTCAGGCTCGATGACAACTTACACTGCTGTCTGGTACTTCAAAGTTTATTGTTATAATACTTATGCTTACTTTCTATTATATAATCACTTTTTGTATGCTTGATACTTTGTAATGTACACCCTCTTTTAATAAAATTAATTTGGTAAAAAAAAAAAGAAAATAAATGAGCAAAAAAAGTTAAAACATTAAAAAAAAATGTATTTCATTTAATTGTTTTGAAATACTGTCACCAGTCAGTGTTCCTGATAACCACCACATCAGTCATATGATGACATTGTACTGCACTGATAACTGTATGTAAAAAAAATGAAATTTTATTTAATTTCTTCATTTTCCAAAAAATTGTGACGAAAAGATGAAAGCCTCAAAAAACTCACCATGGCTCTTACTAAATACCTTGGACTGCCCACTTTGCTAAAAGGGGTCATTTAAAGGGTATTTGTACTGTCCTGGCATTTTAGAGCCTTTAAGAAATGTGATGGCTGTCAGTACATCAGGACTGATCAATTTTCAAATATATCCCATAGTTTGTAGACTCATTAACTTTCACATAGACCAAATAATATACACTGATTTGGGTTATTTGTACCCAGTGGCAGCTGGTGTTTTTTTTGGGGGGGTGGAAAACAACCACCCCCAGGGCAACCAGTGGTGGGGCACTGCCCCCCCACTGTCTGCCAGTCAGTCCGGCACTTACCCATCTAGGTGGCAGGTGATGGGCGGCTGGCAGTGGACAGTGGCTCCAGTGTGCTCCAGTGTGGCGGACAGCGGCTCCAGCATGGTGGGCTGCAAGCAGCAGCTCCAGTGTGCTCCAGCGTGGTGGGTGTTGGGCAGCGGGCTGCGAGCAGTGTCCTCTCATCCAGTGTTTTCCTCCATGGCTTCCGCCATGCATCTCCTCCTCCTAGGCGCTAGGCATCCAATAGGGTTGCTTGACGTTTTTGGCCAACTGGGAAACAGGTCTCACAACCTGCTTCCTGATTGGTCTGGAGGAGATTTAGAGTGAAAATAACAAATATTCATTTGCTATCGTCACACAACTCGGTGGGATCGGGGTGCAGTTCTCTGAGCCCAAAGCTCACCCTTTTTTGAAGCCTATTAGAGCCTCTGGCTCTAATCACATGCTTCAAAAAATACCCCCCCCCCATTGGAATCCATAGTCTGGTACCCTGTATGTAGATCAGAGGGCCGGACACATGGATAGGGGGGACTGTGCATGTGCGCCCCTTATGGAGTGGCCACCACTGTTTGTACCAAGGAAATGAAGAAAGATTATTTATTTACAAAATGTTACAACAGAAATGACAGAAACCATTTTTTTCAGTATTTTATTTGTTTATATAGCAAAAAAAAAACAGTGGTGATTAAATATCACCAAAAGAAAGATATATCTGACTTATAACAAGTTAATATGGGTACAGTGTTGCTTGACTGAGTAATTGGCATTCAAAGTATGACAGCGCTAAAACACATTAATTCACCACCCAAAGGATATTGCCAATGCATTTCACAAATATTATACCTCCCTCTATTATTTAAAAGATGACCCTACCACAGTTCAACCAATAGAGGAGGCTATTTCTGCCTTTTTAGACTCTGTACAGCTCACTTCCATTGACCCTGCAATTATGTCTCAATAAAATGCCTCTATTACCTCCCATGAGATACAAAAGGTCATTCAGTCATTGACTAATAATAATAAGATGGCTTCTCTGCTGAATACTACAAGATATTTGGAGATATCCTTGTGCCCCATTTGGCAGCAGTGTTCAATGCAGCAGCATCCTCAGTCTCTTTTCCATCGGAGATGTTACAGGCAGCAATGTTCACTTTGCCCAAGCTGGGGAAGGTGTTGGATCACCCAAAAAAATTTAAGACCCGCTTTTAAATACTGATCTGAAGATTTACGCAAAAAATCTAGCCAATAGATTAGCTGACATCACCCCCTTACCCATCAAAGCAGATTAGGTGGGCTTTGTAAAGGGTTGACAAGCTCCTGATGGCACACAAGAATGTTTAATCTCCTAAACCTGACCAAACATCTCAAGGTTCCCTCTGTTTTCTTAACCCTAGATCAGGGGTAGGCAACCTGCAGCCCTCCAGCTGTTGTAGAACTACATTTACCACGAGGCATTGCAAGGCTGAAGGGTACAATTACTCCCAGAGGCATGATGGGACTTGTAGTTTTGCAACAGATGGAGGGCCGCAGGTTGCGTACCCCTGCACTAGATGCTGAAAAAACATTAGACAGGGTCCATTGAGGTTTTCTACAAGCTGTATTGTGTACGTTTGACCTTTTGGGTTTTATGAATTCTGCCATCTCTGCATTATGTACTCTACCCTCAGCCCGGGTCTATTCCTCCAGTGTCCTATTCCATCAATTTCTTATTACAAACGGGATCAGGCAAGGATGTCCACTATCTCCTATCATATTTACTTTGATAATGGATCAATTGGCGGCATTAGATCTAACCTTTTAATCTTCGGTATTGATGTTGCTGAATGCTCCCACAAAATAGGCTTATTTGCTGTTGATGTGAACTTGACACACTCGGCTCCTTCTGCGGTGCAGAGGGAAATTACTCACTTCAGTGCAATTTCATATTATAAAGTTAAGGTGACCAAGTCTTCTGTACAACCAATTGGAATTCTTAGACCTGTGTTAGCTTTATCACAATTCCCTTATACACGGGAACACACTCATATGAAGATAATTATCTTATACAGTTAGCTGATGTCAAACCAGTAATAGCTCACATAGAAACCTATGGAATTTCTTGGATGGGTTGGATAGCAGCTTTAAAGATGCTGCCATTTCCTAAACCACTGTATTTTTTAGTACAATGCCAATTTCTTTACCCCTAGCCTTTTTCAAAAACTTGAACTCGACATTGAGGCATTTTATTGGGCAAGGTAACTAAGCAAGGTATATGGGAAAGAAACACATGGGAAATTGTAAGGCTGCACACCCTAAATTGTTATAGAATTGGATGGTTTCCCCCCAGTTTTTTAGCAGCAAAAAAAATGATAATCCATTGTAATTGAGTAAAATAGTAATATTTTTATTGTATAAAAATATAGTTAAAATGTTCACATTCTTTAAAATATGAGCTCTGATTACAGATACATTGAACATAATCCATCAGGCATTACAGTAGTACCAATTACAGTCAAACAAATTCTCCTGCACTCAAACAGTAGTGAGATGGCAGTGGAAGTGGCCGTGGTTCCCAGATAGTGCACAGGCCTTGCAGCCCTCCAAGGGTCAGAGGACACTCAATAGAAGCACTGTAAAAGAAATAAGGGGGTGCATCTGCCTTGCACATTACCCATGCATATTTATTAGAATTAAAAGGAAGAAAACATACTCACATACAAGTGAATGTAAAAAAGCATGTCAAGGTCCTTTGAGCTCTGAGGAAGAGGGGATCGCCCCTCGAAATGTGTCAGCCATCTAGAAGGTATTCCAGTGTGCTGGACATAATCCTGGTGACCTGGTTGCTGACATGCTTTTTTACATTCACTTGTATGTGAGTATGTTTTCTTCCTTTTAATTCTAATAAATATACTTAGTTAATGCACAAGGCTGGTGTACCCTCTTTATTCTTTTACAATGACAGTAGTACTACAGTGATACGAACCATTCATGAGTTGCCAACCATGCTACACCCCAATGCGTTTTGACCCATACAATCTTGCTCTTCTTCAGGAGGATTTTTGTGTCTGGAAAATACATCAAAGAATGCTTGGAATTATAACTTATCATAAATTACCTCTATTGTGCATCTGTTTAACCACTTTCCGCCCGGCCTATTGGCAAATGACGGCCGGGCTGTGGCTTTGTTATCCTGACTGTGTGCGCATTGCAGCGATCGGTGGTGCCGTGGGTCAGGCTGGCCCACCGCATTACCAATTGAGGTAAAAGGCTTCCATTGGAAGCCTTTTTACCATGTGATCAGCTGTGACCAATCACAGCTGATCACAGTGTAAACAGGAAGAGCCGTTCATTGGCTTTTCCTCTGCTCAGGTCTGCAGACCTGAGCAGTGGAGAGCTGATTGGCTGCTCTCCTGATGGGGGGGCTGAGCTGAACGTTTATCAGTGCAACCCCCCCTCAGGATCACCACACTGGATCACCAGGGAGCCAACCACGACCACCAGGGAGCCCCCCCAGGACACCATAAGGAGGCCACCCAGGACCACAAGGGAGAAGATCAGGAGGCCGCCCAGGGACCACCAGGGAGCCCACACTAGACCACCAGGTAAGGGTCATACATTGCACTGTAGGGATGGCACTGTGCCACTATGTGATGCCTGCCAGTGCCATCCCTAACAGTGCTATATGCACCAGTGCCCATCAGTGCCATGTACCAGTGCCCACTTGTGCCACCTATCAGTGCCCAGCAGTGCCACCTATCAGTGCCCATCAGTGCCTAGTGCCACCTATCAGTGCCGCCTATGCGTGCCCATCAGTGTCGCATATTAGTGCCACCTATCAGTGCCCATCAGTGTTGCTTATCAGTGCCACATATTAGTGCCCATCAGTGCTGCATATATGTGCCCCATCATCAGTGCAACCTTATCAGTGCCACCTCATCAATGCCACTCTGTAGTGCCTCATCAGTGTAGCCACATCAGTGCCCATCAGTGTAGCCACATCAGTGCCCATCAGTGTAGCCACATCAGTGCCCATCAGTGAAGGAGAAAATGTACTTATACAAAGTTTTGTGACAGAAACAAAGAAAAAATTTTGTTTTTTTTTTCCACATTTTTCGGTCTTTTTTTTATTTGTAGCACAAAAAATAAAAACCGCAGGGGTGATGAAATACCACCAAAAGAAAGCTCTATTTGTGGGAACAAAATGATAAAAGTTTTGTTTGGGTGCAGTGTCGCACGCGCAATTCTCATTCAAAGCACAACAGCACTGAAAGCTGAAAATTGGTCTGGGCGGGAAGTGTTTTAAGTGCCCGGTATTCAAGTGGTTATACATCTGTTTATCTATATAACAAGGTATAATTACCACTGGCATGTGCACAATAATCCTATGACCAGAGTCTTATAAGAAGGTAGTCCAAGGTTCTCCATGGGCTGTCCCATCTCCTCCAAGGCGGAACCCAGCTATGAAAGACTTGCAAGAAACCACCCACTTGACACCCTAGAGGGGGAAAGGTGTGTAACACCTGTGATATAATTCCCAAATAACAATAATAGTGAGTAATGGTAGTATTTATACCAAGCAAAGATCCCCTTTAACCACTTGCCGACCGTCAACCGCAGGTTGACAACGTCAAAGTGACTCGATAACGCAAACCGCCATCTTACGACGGCGGCTGCGAGATCTCGCTCACTGTGTTTGGGGGGCCAGGGAGCGGGTGTGGCGGACTCAATCTCCGCCGGCTACCCGCGATGCACCCCCGGAGTGAAACACGGACCTCCGTTCTGTTAGAGGGGGAAGTGCTGTGATCACAGCCTTCCTCTATATGGAAGCTGTGATCACTTCCCTTCCCCAGCCAGGGCAGTCCCCACACAGTAAGAACACCGCCCAGGGAACACAGTTAACCCTTAGAGCGCCCCCTGCAGGTTAACCCCTTCACTGCCAATGACATTTACACAGTAATCAGTGCATTTTTATAGCACTGATCGCTGTATAAATGCCAATGGTCCCCAAAAAGTGTCAAAATGTTCCAACATGTCCGCTGCAATATCGCAGTACCGCTAAAAATCGCAGATCGCCGCCATTACTAGTAAAAAATAAAAAAAAATAAAAACCCCAGAAATTAATTCTCATCATCCGTAAACGCGGCCACTTTTGCGCAAACCAATCAATAAACGCAGATTGTGATTTTTTTATCACAAATATGAGGAAGAATATAAATCGACCAAAACCGATGAAAAAAAATGTTTTTTTATTTTTTTTTTTTGGATTTGTATTTTAGCAAAAAGTAAGAAATTTGGGTTTTTTTGCAAAATTGTCGCTCTTCTTTTGTTTATAGCGGCGATCAAAAATGACGCAGAGGGGATCAAATAGCATCAAAAGAAAGCTCTATTTGTGGGGGAAAAAAGGACGCAAATATTGTTCGGGTACAACGTCGCACGACCGCGCAATTGTCAGTTAAAGCGACGCAGTGCCGAATCGCAAAAAGTGCTCTGGTCCTAAAGTGTGAAATCCTTCCGGGGCTGAAGTGGTTAATACTCTGGTAGAACTAAAATCTTTAGGGGGGGGGGGGGGTTGGTCATCCTGTAATACAGTCTTATAGAGTGGCCCTTTCAGACCAATCAAAGGCATGATTTGATCCTGTTTCAGAGAAACTATGGGTGCGTATTGAAAAAGCAGCACTCAGTAACCGCGATCTTCCATCTCTCTTGCTAGCCAAAACCATAGGTAAACTTATTCCTATCCCAGATCTCCGTTCTTTTAAGGCATCACTAGAGAAGTGAACCTTTGTATTACACCAGGCACCATTTGATAATACCAATATCCAGTTTACAGTGTATCAATACTTAACCAGTTCAGCTCTGGAAGGTTTCACCCCCTTCCCGACCAGGCCGTTTTTTGCGATATGGCACTGCATTGCTTTAACTGACAATTGCACGGGCACTCGACGTTGTACCCAAATAAAATTAACGTCCTTTTTTTCCCACAAATAGAGCTTTCTTTGGGTGGTATTTGATCACCTCTGCATTGTTTGTTTTTTTTTGCACCATGAACAAAAGAAGACCGACAATTTTGAAAAAAATATATATATTTTTTTACTCTCTGCAATAAAACATAAAATAAATAAAATTAAAAAATCTAATTTCTTCAACAATTTAGGCCAATATGTATTCTGCTACATATTTATGGTAAAAAAAACCCCCAATAAGCGTATATTGATATTGATATTGGTTTGCGTAAAAGTTATAGCGTCTACAAACTATGGGATATTTTTATGGAGTTTTTATTCTTTTTTATTGTTTTTACTAGTAATGGCGGTGATCAGCGATTTTTAGCAGGACTGCGACATTGCGGCGGACCAATCTGACACTAAAGTGACACTTTTTGGGGACCAGTGAAACCGATACAGTGATCAGTGCTACAAAAAATGCACTGTCACTGTATAAATGACACTGACAAGGAAGGGGTTAACACCAGGGCGATCAAAGGGTTAAGTGTGCTCCTAGGGGTTGCTTTCTAACTGTGTGGGGGGGAGTGGATGCACTAGATGAAAAGAGAGATCCATGTTTCTGCTTAGCAGAAACACAAGATCTCTCTTCTACTCTCAGACAGAACAGCGTCTGCCTTGTTTACATAGGCAGACCGCCCTTCTGCCTTTCCTTCCAACAATCAGCAGGTCCCGACAGCCATCGCTGCTGCAGGACCCGCTGATCAGCTCCCGCTGTGTCCAATCAGATCGCATGCACAAAATCACATTCAGGTACGTGATTTTGCATACCCAGGCCACCCTACCGCAATATATAAGTGGTGGGCAGTGCAGAAATGGTTAAAATGATACTAAAGTCTTCTTTTTTTGTTTAAAAATAGCAAACATGTTATACTTAGTTCTTCTGTGTAATGATTTTGCACAGAGCAGCCCAGATCCTCCTCTTCTTGGGTTCATCGCCGGAGTTCCTGGCCCCTCCCTCCTGCCAAGTGCCCCCACAGCAAGCAGCTAGCTATGGGGGCACCCAAGCCGAGCCGCTGCTCTGTGTCCTTTCAGACATGGAGCCGAAGCACAGCCCTGCCCCTCTTTCTCTTTATTGACTCACTTACTTTGATTGACAGCAGCGGGAGCCAGTGGCACCCGCTGCTGTTTCAGCCAATAAGCAGGGAGAGTCCAGACAGCCGAGGCTCTCATGTAACACCGATGGATTGAGATGGGGCTCAGGTAAGTGTTAGAGGGGCTGAGGGGGCTGCTGCACACAGAATGCATTAAGATAACAAAAACCTTCTGGAATAGGAGGCGTGGTCTGACGTCGGCGGAGGAAGACGTGGCTCAACAGAGCTCCGAGACCGAGAGATATAATCCATCTCCATCTCACCCGAGGAACGCTGGAAAAGACTACGGCGGCTCGCCTCACACCAGCCAGCAACCCCAGCTGCCCACAGAACCCACTAGTGTGAGGATCTCGGCCCCGGGGACGGATCGCTCCGGCACCCTGGGATCCCCATCGCGGACAGGCCGCCGCCATCTTTGCGGCCTACACGATCGGCACCAGCCACACGCGGCCTACGCAGCCCCAGCCTTCCCGGCCTTCCGGAACACCTAACCACCGCAAGCAGTCAACCGGTAAGCTGGGAAAGGGAACCGAGTGGCCCACAGAAAAAGGGGGTAAAACATCACCCTCCTGCTGCCGCAATCAGTGCTGTGACACCACCAGACATGAGGCCCCCACAGCCTCGCGGGGAAGCTTTGCATACCCATTCTATCCTTACAGACCAAAGGACTCAATAACCTGATCTGACCCTGACAAAGCCCCCTCTTCACAACAATTCCCTAATCCGCAGCCTCTAACAGCAGCGTCTCACAAAAAGCTCAATTCCTCTACATTAGAGACTCCATTAAGACAGGCTGAACAAAGGGCATCAACCCAGGGGGTCGCTCATCGAAACCACCTAGAGACTTTGCCACTAATATTCCTTACCAGAGACATTACATGATGGGTACAGCATCCCGCTCATCATCAGCTACTAGATTGCGATCTCCCCGCGATCAAACAGGGAACTTAAGCCAAAGTATCCCAGCTATGATTCAGTCCCAAAGAAACAGCCCGCCCTCTAGCCAAGGATCCACGGGGATCACATCACACCCAGCTCCACAGCCCACACATGACACTGAGGTCACCCTTACCCCGAACCAACAACCCAGTTTGAATGACCTCAGATCAGTGGCAGCTGACATAAAAGAAACACTCACCGCAGCCATTTCTGAACTAAGGGTGGACATCCATACCATTGCAGGCAGGCTGACAGAAGTGGAAAAAAAGGCTACTCAACAATCATACACAATCCAACAAACGTCCCAGGTGGTAGAAACTCATACCCAACAACTAAGAGACCTGCACCGCCACCTTAAGGATCTTGATAACAGGGGACGCCGTCACAACTTGAGGCTGAGAGGTCTACCTGAAACCATTGACTCTGAACAATTACAAACTGTAGTGTCTGCAATTTTCAATGAGCTGCTTGACAGACCACCTACCACCCCTATCGCAATGGAACGTATACACAGAGCTTTGCGGCCTAAAGGTGGAGATGCTGATCCACCTAGAGATGTTATTTGCCACATCATTGACTTCAAACTCAAAGAAGACATTCTGAGAAAAGCACGCAACAAAACCCGTCTACTATTCCAAGGAAAGGAAATTAATCTATTCCAAGACCTATCCAAAATCACATTACAACATCGCAGAGCCCTGCGACCCATCTTGACAGCACTCCAAGAAAGACAGATCCCATACCGCTGGAAGTTTCCCTTTGCACTCTCAGCCTCACATCAAGGCCGACACGCTCTCCTGCGAATCCCAGAAGACCTACCATCCTTTTTTGAAACTCTGGCCCTAAACCCAATTGAGGTCCCAGATTGGTTCGCAGATTTCCAGACTCCCAAAAGACATTGCAAGCCATCACCAATGGAATCACAGGACCAAGGCTCACGAAGACGACGTTCACCCTCTGAACAGAGACTTAACCGAAGGGGAAACGGTCCTCAGTACGCTCCCAGCCCTACGAAAGCCCCCCACAACAGAAGGGCTCAAAGAGATTAAAGAAAACACTAAATCCTGCCTTGCTGATCAACGACCGAATACCTAAAGGCACATTCTCAAGGGGACTTTCCAAAAGATGCTTCATCTGATAAGTATACAAATTTATAAGTGATAACTCTGGCTGTCTGACATATGAATCACTTTCTTCACGTACCTCAGCCTGCTCGTCCTCCAGGATGAGTAGGCTGAGATACAAAGCTCTACAATTATAAGCGATCATTACAGCCTACTGAACACTCATTAACACAGTTTGTTGATTGCTGACAGGTTTTGAAATGTATTAATGTTTGAAGGTTAAACATCAGTTACACTCATTTTGTTTAACGACTAACGGGAGAGCAGGAATCCCCATAAAAGGTGCCTATATCACACTATGTAATTCTCCCTTTCATACAAAACACCCTCTGGCGAGCACTAATGTCTCCAACTCTTTAAGGCACAACACTAACCCATAACTCTTAGTGTTCCTGCCCTACCACCCCTAAATCACCTTTAGCAAGCATTGTCTCTAAAGCCATACCACAAAGTGAACTGGCGACCCCCTGGGTACTCATGCTCATACTCGACCGAAAAATCTGTTGTTACTACTGTTACTACTGTTACTACTGTTATTACTGCTACCATCTTTTAAGTCACACACACGGCTTAAGAACCCCCACGTTAACACACACTACCTATAATCAGCACCGACATTTTAAGAAATCTCAATACAGATCACTATACACTGTACCTCACAGTAATCCTCCCCCACGCTCTCTCCAACCACCCTTAGTGGGAACCCCGACATATATAACTGAACCTACACCCTTTCAATCCGTGCACACCACTACACCCGGTCGGCTACCCCACACGGGGTAAAAAAAATACACCAGATGAGGGACGACACTTCCCCCTGGTTCACGACCCTACTTGTTAAGACCCTAGGTTCTGGGTCAAATCGGAAAAAACAAAAACCCAACCAGTACCTAGCATCATAACTAGCGTAAACACAATACACTAACAGAATACCAGCAAAAAGCTCCTGAACATATCCCAACACCAATAGGGCAACATAACTGAACACTCCACTGCAAACCTCTAAAGCTCAAACCACGCAGACCCCGCCTACACAACATGTCATCACTAAAAATTCTCTCACTCAACACCAAAGGACTCAACATTCCTGAGAAGAGATCACAAGTTCTCCATCTATCACACAAACAAAAGGCGGACATAATTCTCCTTCAAGAAACACATTTCAAATCTGACACGATTCCTAAACTACAGAACCACAGATATCCAACATTATACCACGCCACCAACCCACAGGCTAAAGCCAAAGGAGTCGCCATACTCCTGTCCAAATGATGCCCCCTTATAATTAACCAAACCAAAGCAGACCTGGAGGGCAGATTCATCTTTATAAAAGGAACTATTTCCAGTAAACGAATAACAATCGCCAACATTTACGCCCCCAATGTCGCACAAGTACCCTTCTTTAGGAAAATAAAAGAAAAATTACTAGAATTTGCAGGACTACTAATTTTAGGAGGAGATTTTAATCTCCCACTCAACCCATCACTGGACACCTCAAACGGCTCTTCCTCCATACAATACAGCGCCCTCAGAGCTATTAAGAAAAACTTATTAGATTTATCGTTACACGACTCCTGGCTCACTCTTCACCCCCACACAAATGACTACACCTTTTATTCTCCCCCACATCAAAAGTACTCGAGGATTGACGCCATTTTCATCTCACAAAGAGACATCCCCTCTGTACAACAAGCGACAATAGAGCCCATGTATATTTCCGACCATCATCCCGTCACCATGACAATCCTCATTTCCCACACCCCCCAAGGAACCAAATTTTGGAGGCTAGACTCATCTTTATTGACTGACCCGACGACAATCCCCAGGATACACAAATGCTTACAACATTTTTTTCAAGAAAATACCGCCCCAGAAATTTCACCAATGTCACTATGGATGACACACAAATGTGTTATAAGAGGTGAACTAATCGCTATAGCTACAGAGCGTAAGAAAAACAGACAGGCACACATAAATAACCTCTTAACAATGATCTCTTCCCTTGAAAAGACACATAAAAAATCCTTAGCAGAAGAAGATTTAAAAAAACTAAATGACACCAGAACTGAGTTAGCAGCAATGATTAAAAAAAATTACAGAGAAACTATATCTTACACCAAAAATTGTTCTACGAATTTGGGAACAAAACGGGCAAACTGCTGGCGCGATCGACAGCCACCAAACGGACAAACAATACCATCCACTCGATCACCACCCCCAGTGGAAAGAAGGTCACCGCCACCCCAGACATAGCGCAACAGTTCGTCCATTACTACAAACACCTTTACAACCTACAACCCTCAACCACACGACCCACATCCCAAACCAGATTAGACTCGCTTCAATCTTTCCTGCACAAATACTGTCCTCCTGCCTTTTCAGAAGAAGAGGCTAAAAAGCTTGAAGAACCACTCACTATCACCGAACTACATATAGCCTTAAAACAAACTAAACCGGGTAAATCCCCTGGCCCGGACGGGTTGGCGGCAGGATACTACAAAACTTTCCTAAAACCATTAAGCAAACATTTCATTGCTGCCTTTAACTCACTAGATCAGGAAACCCCACCCCCCCGGGAATTATTATCAGTGCACATCTCAGTAATCCCCAAACCCGACAAAGACCCCTCTATGATTCCAAATTACCGTCCGATATCATTACTAAACGTAGACCTAAAACTATTTGCAAAAATACTCGCCAACAGGCTGCTGCCCCTGCTCCCACAGAAGGTCTCCCTAGACCAAGTGGGTTTCATTCCGGGGAGGGAGACCAGGGACAACACCCTGAAAGCTCTTAACATACATCACTGGATCTCTACAAACAACCTGCAGGGCTGTTTCCTGGCACTTGACGCGTAGAAGGCGTTCGATAGAGTGGCCTGGGACTACATGGCAGAAACTCTGCGTACATTAGGCATTGGACAGCAAATGATGAACTTTATCATGGACTTATACACTAATCCCTCTGCCAAAGTAAGAGTCAACCGCCACCTATCGGACGCCTTCACTATCACAAACGGAACCAGGCAGGGCTGCCCCCTATCCCCCCTTATATTTATTCTAACCCTAGAACCCCTTCTACAAAACATCAAAAATAACACCAATATAAAGGGCATACAGATAGGAAACAACGAATACAAGCTAGCGGCTTATGCCGACGACATATTACTATTCCTGACTGACCCCCACATCACTTTACCCAATCTTCTCAACGACCTAGCCAACTTCGAAAAATTAGCTGGCTTGAAAATTAATCTAGACAAATCACGGGCATTAAACATTTCTTTACCAGCCTCGACCCTACAACAGTGTAAACAGAACTATCCCTTCAAATGGAATGCTGACACCATTACTTATTTAGGTATCCAACTCCCAGTAAACTTAGCAGACCTCTTCACCAAAAACTACCTTCCGATATTACGATCTGTCCAAAAAGATCTCACAACCTGGTCCAACAACCCACTCTCCTGGTTCGGCCGAGCCGCGATAATAAAAATGAATATCCTCCCCAGAATATTGTATATCATGCAAACAATACCTATCACCCTCCCCAAGCCCTACTTGGCATCTCTCAAAAAAGCCTGCTCAGATTTTATCTGGGCAAAGAAAACCCCTAGAATCAGCATGGACAAACTGACGCTCCCCAAAACAAAAGGAGGCATAGGATTTCCGGACTTTTGTAAATATCAAGCGGCGTGCCAGCTCACAAAAATTGTGGACTGGCATGTACACGCTAGTTCTAAAGCATGGGTGGCAATTGAACAAGCCTTCCTACATACCCCATTACACTGCTTAACTTGGTTACCACTTGCACATTCCCTCCAAGAAATCAAACAACACCCACTGATACACCCCTCTCTTACAACATTTGGAAGGTGTTGTAAGCATTTCAACATATCTTCTACTCCGGGTCCACTCACCCCCATCTCATTCAATCCTGACTTCGCCCCGGGACTGAATACCCATCTCCTCCCAGAGATCAACCCAAACCATGACTTGCGAGCAGACTTCTTCTTTGAACGTAGCGCATTCATAACATATGAGAAATTCATGGCGGCAAATTCAAACAACTCTTCGTACTTCTGGACTTACCGGCAGTTACAACACTATCTAACTAAACCCAGAGACAAAATTAAATTCTCCAGACCACGCACAACAATTGAAGAACTCTGCACGAAGTCTGAACCACAAAGACACCTGATCTCGACACTATACACCACCTTATTTACTAACTCAGACATCAAACAAAACACCTACATTAAATCCTGGGAGAGGGACCTAAATATAGAGATATCCCCAGCAGATTGGGAGAATATCTTTACACACATCCACAAAGGATCGATCAATGTCTCAGCCCAAGAAAATGGGTTCAAAATACTCTCAAAATGGTACAAAACCCCTCAGCGACTTCACAAAATGAATCCATCCATTACTCCAAAGTGCTGGCGTTGCTCCGAAGACATAGGTTCATTTTTACATATTTGGTGGTCCTGTCCCAAGATTGTCCCTTTCTGGACGGAAGTGCACGGCCTGACTTCCCAGATCTCCTCATACACCCTAGAGTTCTCTCCAGCACAACTACTCCTACATCACACCTCAATTCCCCAAAAACATTACAGGAAATCTCTAGCACTCCACCTACTCAATGCAGCCAAAATGACCCTTCCGGCCTGCTGGCAATCATCCAACACCCCTACTATACAAGATTGGTTCAAAAGAATTAATAAAATACAAGAAATGGAGGATTTAATTCACCAGGCAAACGACACCTCACACAAATTCCGAACAGTTTGGGCCTGTTGGCAACATTTCAAAACATCAACGGAATACTCCACACTCACAGCAACCCCGTAAAGGCAAACACAATCTCACTTAATATATAATGACAAACACCTGAGGATGCATTTACGAGATGATCCCCATGTCACTTCAAAGTGCACACACAAGAAGGAGAAGTCCCTTACCCTACGCAGTCACTACATGGCCGGACACCGCATCGTCTTCCCAAGATAATAATTGATTCACAAATATAGTTGATCATTAATGAGACTATTAATAATAATACCCAAAAGAGTCTTGTGGATCATCCCCACAGGCCCCTCCATGGCGCACCCACCCGGCTTCTTGTCCCCCGACGGGGGTGGTCGGGCGGTCTGGAGGCGCCATAGGAGGACCCGGGAAAGGCCAAGTACCTTTAACCATAAGAACTCGAATCATCCCCCTGGTATTCTCCTAACACAAGTCACCAACGCTAGGATACTCTAATAAATAACACAATAAAGTTCAATATATGTGGAATTATAATACGAACAGATGTTATTCAATGTTCATTATAAGGTTGAAACTTCATATGTATACTGAAGTCATGTTCTTTTTTCTGTACAAATGAAGAGCTGAAAATGTAACACACCTTCTCCTGACATGTATGTATTTTCTTAACATGTTTTCAATAAAAACACTTTTGGAACAAAAAAAACCTTCTGACTTTAGAACCCCTTTAATCCCATTATTATGGGTCATCCCTTGTCTTCTTAACCCCTTCAGCCCCAGATGGATTTCCCAGTTTAGAACCAGAGCACTTTTTGGGATTTGGCGATGCGTCGCTTTAACTGACAGTTGCGCGGTCGTGCGGCGTTGTACCCAAACAAAATTGGTGTCCTTTTTTTCCCCACAAATAGAGCTTTCTTTTGGTGGTATTTGATCACCTCTGCATCATTTCTGATCACCGCTATAAACAAAAAAAGAGCGACAATTTAGCAAAAAAAAACAATATTTCTTACTTTTTGTTAAAATACAAATATATATAGATACCGTATATATATTCTTCCTCATATTTTTGGTAAAAAAATTTGCAATTGGCATTTATTGATTGGTTTGCACAAAAGTTGCCGCATTTACAATGGATGAGAATTAATTTATGTTTTTTTTTTATATTTTACTAGTAATGGCGGCGATCTGCGATTTTTAGCGGTACTGCGATATTGCGGCGGACATGTTGGACCATTTTGACACTTTTTTTGGGACCATTGCCATTTATACAGTGGTCAGTTCTATGAAAATGCATTGATTACTGTGTAAATGCCATTGACAGTGAAGGGGTTAACCTGGAGGGGGCACTCTAAGGGTTAACTGTGTTCCCCCAGTGTGTTCTAACTATATGGGGGGCTGGGCTGGCAGGGGGAGGGGAGTGATCGCGGCTTCCAAATACAGGAAGCCTGTGATCTCATCCCTTCCCTCTGTCAGGACGGAGATCCGTGTTTACATACACGGACCTCTATTCTTTCACTGTGGGGGGGGGCATCACTGGTAGCCGTCGGAGATGGAGTCCGCCCTACCCGCTCCCTGACCCCCCCGGAACACAGTGAGCGGGCGAGCGCTCATAATACTTGTTATCGCGGCCGCCGTCACGTGACAGCGTTTCGCGATAACAAACTACTTTGCCACCGTCAAGCCACGGCGGACTGTTGGCAAGTGGTTAAATGATGTCAAGCCCCCTGAGCGATCTCCCCCTGGTAGAGAGGTCAACACATAAGGGGAGATTTACTAAAATGGGTTCACTTAGAAACTGGTGCAGCTGTGCATGTTAGCCAATCAGCTTCTAAAGTCAGCTTGTTTAATTAGGCTCTGGCAATACAACCTGGAAGCTGATTGGTTTCTGTGCACAGCTGTACCAGATTTTTCACTCTCCAGTTTTAGTAAATAACCCCCATAGTTTCCCTCTGATGCAAATTCCTTTATTTCATAAACTGTGTCCTCACACCTCTTTGCAGATAAACTCAATCTTATGGAAATAGATGCGGTCTTCATGCAACAAAAGAGGAGGTATCACCTGTTTCTATCATTTCCTCCATCCTCCCAAGGGAGCTACTAAATCTATGCTATGCTTACCTGGGAATGGGAATTTGGAAAGCAGTTCTCTTTAGAGATAAATATCATTTTACTATTTGTCACTGTACTGGCCATTAAGTCAATCCCCATAAAATATTACATAGAGGGTATTTTACCACATATAGATTGTCCAAAATATATCCAGACCACTCTCTGCTATGTTGGTGTCATTGTGGACTCACTGGTAACCTGGTCCTTTGGGGATGTACTTTAAATGCATTAAAAGCTTTTGGAATGCAATTTTCTCTCTAATCTCTAAGGTAACAGGAATTCTATCAAAACCTTAGCATTAAAAGTTAGCATTATTGAATTTGTCTATGGACAAATACCCACGCTAATTCAGAACTATTGTGTCACACATTTTTATCGCAGCCCGGTTCGCAATAACTAAAAAGATCTCCTCCATACACTGGCTGTTTACAGTCTTTTCCCCAAATAGCGGAACTGCATGTAAGGCATGGGAAAATTATCTTTCACTCTCCCTCTCACCGGAGGACTGGAAGCGCATATACCTTAACATTCACAAAGGCTCACTCAATGTTTCAACCCAAGAAAATGGGTGCAAAATCCAAGCATTCTGGTACTGAACCCCTTCATTGTACCCCTGAAATGACAGTCTGATCATGGGACGCTACTGCATATTTGGTGGCCATACCCACACCTTAAAACCTACTGGTATATAGATCTAGTGACAAATTGATGTGTGTGTCTATCGAGGGCCCCCCTCCCCCCATGAGGCCATATTTATGGGCGCTGGTGAGGCTGCATTTATGGGCACTGGTAAGGCTGCATTTATGGGCGCTGGTGAAGCTGCATTTATGGGCACTGGTGAGGCTGCATGTATGGGCACTATTAAGGCTGCATTTATGGGCGCTGGTGAGGCTGCATTTATGGGCGCTGGTGAGGCTCCATTTATGGGCCCTGGTGAGGCTGCATTTATGGGTGCTGGTGAGGTTGCATTTATGGACGCTGGTGAGGCTGGATTTATGGGCCCTGGTAGGCTGCATTTATAGGCGCTGGTAGGCTGCATTTATGGGCACTGGTAGGCTGCATTTATGGGCGCTGGTGAGGCTGCATTTATGGGCGCTGGTGAGGCTCCATCTATGGGCCCTGGTGAGGCTGCATTTATGGGTGCTGGTGAGGTTGCATTTATGGACGCTGGTGAGGCTGGATTTATGGGCCCTGGTAGGCTGCATTTATAGGCGCTGGTAGGCTGCATTTATGGGCACTGGTAGGCTGCATTTATGGGCACTGGTGAGGCTGCATTTATGGGCACTGGTGAGGCTGTATTTATGGGCACTGATAGGCTGCAATTATAGGCGCTGGTGAGGCTGCATTTATGGGCCCTGGTGAGGCTGCATTTATGGGCGCTGGGGAGGCTGCACTTATGGGCACTTGTGTGGCTGCATTTATGGGCACTGGTGAGGCTGCATTTATGGGCGCTGGTGAGGCTGCATTTATGGGCGCTGGTGAGGCTGCATTTATGGGCGCTGGTGAGGCTGCATTTATGGGCACTGGTGAGGCTGCATTTATGGGCACTGGTGAGGCTGCATTTATGGGCACTGGTAAGGCTGCATTTATGGGCGCTGGTGAGGCTGCATTTATGGGTGCTGGTGAGCCCACGGTTGAATCCAAGGGGGAGTGAGAAAAATTAGGTTTTGCCTAGGGTGTCAAAAAATCCTTGCACCAGCCCTGGGAATTGATCAGTATATCCTGAGACTTTCCTAGGAAATTCTCAACCAAATGGGTCTGCTGGACTGGATGGCTCTCTCATCTTGGCGAGACCCAACCTGTATTCCTCAGAATATATTTATTTGTGTTGTTTGACCTCGCCTGTAGATTGTGTGCTCTGTACTTTTGCGTTTGACTATCCATAGGTCAGTGCTTATTGTGAAACTGTTTGCAAAATATTTTTTTTTTTCGAAAAAAAAAAAGCCAAAGTAGTAACTAAAAAATGGAAAACCACCCATGCCCCTACGGTTTTCTAAAGTGATACACAGGGTCAACACTAGAGTTGAGCGAACCCGGACTGTAAAGTTCGGGTCCGTACCGAACTTTGGGGTGTCCGGGACCCGGACCCGGACTTTTCAAAAAAAGTCCGGGTTCGGGTCCGGGAGTTGAGATCACAACTGGGACACATAGTGAAATCTTTTGGCATCCCCGTACCCACCAAAAGGTAAAAAATCAATGATGAAACCGAAAAAAAAAAAGCTTTTTTTTTTTATAAAACGTTTGTCAAAGTGTTATTCGTGACTGGATACCTATCAGTTTGCGTTTTCATGTCTCGTGTGTTAGATGTCCGCTCCAGTTTGTTGTGTTTATTTATATAAGACTCCTTATGTCCAACCCAGAGCGGTTCTACTCTCTCGGTAGGTCAGGTCGTCTGGGTAAACCAACTCTTAAAGGATCCTTTCAGAGTCCTATATGACTAGTTAAGGGTCCCGACCACGTTCCT
>BLSH010197285.1:675950-688020 GCA_018402905.1 Glandirana rugosa | reverse complement strand
GAGGCAGTTTCGTTTCTTTGATACCCATTATTTATAAAGGTCTGAGGGGTCTATTCGTGACAGCGATTTGGGACAGACAAGAAAAATATTTCCTGCCTGCCTTATTTGGCTTCTGAGTCCTTTCACAGTTAATCCTTCCTGGAAGGTTACTGGTGCATGTAAGTTAAACCTCAACACTTGGACCCTCGGTTTATCCTCTCTAAATAAAAGACCCTTCCCAATTCCTTTGTGGTAACCCCCTAGTACAGTTGCTACCCAATATGTTCTGCTTCCCTGGTAACAGAATAAAACACCACTTACACATTCATGACACTTACCCAACATTTACAATTCATATTCTTATACTTTAAACATCATTTCTTATGCTCTAAGCGATAGAAAGAAAAGCAAAGAGGATCTGAGATATCGGACTCAACCCGTCAGTCTATTTCAATATATGTGTACACATTTAAATTCCAGTGTTACCCAAACACTTTATTGGTCTCTCAGGACCTATTAGCCACTCAGGACTTAGTTATTGGTCACTCAGGACCTTGTATTGGTCTCTCAGGACCTTGTATTGGTCTCTCAGGACCTTGTATTGGTCACTCAGGACCTTGTATTGGTCACTCAGGACCTAGACTCACCCAGAGTCTTTTCCGTGTTACCAGAACACTTTAAGTCTATCTCTACCCCGCACAGATCTTTTAAACTAAGGATAGCCGTGAACACAGGTCACGGTAAGGCAAAATTAAATTTTAACACTTACCGGACAGTTGTCTTGACTATCCTGCCGACTACGCCAGTTGTTGGGGTACCCTTCTCATAGGTCAGATAGACTGATAGCCCTGCCGCGGGTTGGTCCTTGTCTCAGCGAGCTCGGAGATCAATTCGGTTGAACAGAACACAAGACAAGCAGTGGTGTTGTTCAGAAAAGATCTGATAAGTGCTTTTATTTTCTCTGTTTATATAGTTTTTTTCTGCTAATCAGAAATACATAAAATGAAACATTTCTCATAACAAATGCAATGAAGACCATAACAGGAATAATTAGTCAAAATACATGACGAGAATGGACCTTGGCTAGCAGATAAATAAGCGTCATTTCGGGGAAATAACATGTTTTGCTCAAACTTGCTTATCTGGTGAGAAATGTGTGTGAGAACTTCTATACAAAACTTTTAACTAGTTTAAAATGACTGCTGTAAAACAAAATGGAACTGAACAGGTATAGAAAATTACTTCATATTATTTCACAGAGGAGCAGGCAAAGAGTAGTCGTAAACAGCCTGGGGGTCAGGGCAGGCAGACAGCAAACAAGGTCCAAGAGAAGCCGGGGTCACAGATACAGGAAGTCACTTCAGAGCAAACGCTTGGTCACAGGACACTGTAACGCTGTAGAACGGACAGCACTGAGTG
Source organism: Glandirana rugosa (assembly GCA_018402905.1). NCBI lineage: Eukaryota > Metazoa > Chordata > Amphibia > Anura > Ranidae > Glandirana > Glandirana rugosa. Next base: position 686,622 of record BLSH010197285.1, on the reverse strand, counting down.
CAGGGTGCTGTCAGCTTAAATGGCCGTCTTTGGTAACATTGCCGGCGTGTCTATGCACATGGGCGCGCGTGTGCGCACCCACGTGCATAGACACGCCCAAACAGGCACAAGCGCAGGCACAGGCGTGCACACACCCTGCGTGCGCCCGCGCATAGGTCTGCCAATGGCCCCGGATGGTTCCTTACATTGCCCCCCCCAAGGGGCAGCCTCCAGATTCCCAGCCGGGCCCTTCTCCAGAAGGTCCTAATTAACTCTCTGGCATGCAGGTTGTTCTCCGGCTCCCAAGAGCTTTCTTCAGGCCCATAGCCCTTCCACTTCACCAGGAACTAAATGATGCCCCCTCTTTTCCTGCAGTCACGGATGTTCTCCACCTCAAACTCCTCCTCTGTGCCCAGGAAAGAGGTCCTTGACCACTGGTTTAAGTAAGTTCATGTGGAAGACAGGGTCTATGTGGAGCGAGGAGGGTAGATCCAGTTCAAATGCCACTTAATTGATTTTTCTCTTTACTGGGAAAGGTCCAATGTATTTTGGCCCCAGTTTCTTGGAGGGGCAGGATAGCCTCAGGTTTTTTGTTGACAACCAGCCCCGTTGGCCAGGTTGCAATTCTAACTTTCCTCATCTTCCCTTATCGAAATGTCTCTTGCTGAGCGCCTGGGTCTGAGAAAGAGTTTCCTGTAACAATTTGTTGTTTTTCTCTAGAAACTGGGTGACTTCCAGTATGGCAGGTATGGTGCTCTCCACCAACAGGCCAGGTAGGATGGTAGCCAAAGTTCGCCCAGAATGAAGTTTGCTTAGTGACGGAATGAATTGAGTTAACTCGGCTACCGGCAACAGGGAAACCCAATCGTCCTGAGAGTAGGAAGAGTAGCTACAGAGGTACTGCTCAAGGGTTTGATTAGTTCACTCCATTTGGCCGTTTTACTGCGGGTGATATGCCGAGGAGAATGCCAGATTAACTCCCAGGGAAGATCACAGGGATCTCCAGAAGCGGGATGTGAATTGCACCCCTCGGTCTGAGACTATGTTACTAGGGATACCGTTTAGGCGGACCACCTCGTTGATGAATGTCTCGGCTGTTTCCGCTGCTGTGGGGGTGCCCTTCATGGGTATGAAGTGGGCCATTTTTGTGCGGCGATCTACCACCTCAAGGATGGTACTGAAGCCTGCAGATGGCGGTAACTCGACTATATAGTCCATAGAGATCTGGGACCAAGGTCGTTCCGGAATGGGTAGTGGATTAAGCAGGCCCCAGGCTTTAGACCTCTCAGTCTTGCTCTTGGCACAGATGGGGCAAGCACACATCTCACGTGCCTGCAATGTTCTTCCAGGGAAGGGGAGAAAATTAGGATATCATCCAGATAAATCACCACAAACTGGTCTAGATAGTCTCTGAAGATATCGTTCACCAGATGTTGGAACGTAGCAGAAGCATTACAAAGTCCAAACGGCATAACGAGATACTCGTAGAGACCAAACCGAGTTCTGAAAGCCGTCTTCCACTCATCCCCTTCCCGTATAAGATTATATGCCCCGCGAAGATCTAACTTTGTGAACACAGCTGCAGTTCCTAGCCTCTGGAAGAGTTCCGGGGCCAAAGGCAAGGCATACCGGTTTTTGATAGTGATCCTGTTAAGATCCCGGTAGTCTATACAGGGCTTGAGGGAGTGGTCTTTTTTCTCCACAAAGAGGATACCCGCTCCGGAGGGTGAGGTGGAGGGTCTGATGAACCCTTTTTCTAGGTTCTCGTCGAGGTAGGCCTTGAGGGCCACCAGCTCCACAAAGTGAAAACGCGGCCAAAAGGAACTTCAGCTCTGGGTAGGAGGTCAATGGGACAATCGTATGACCTATGTGGAGGTAAGACATCAGTCCCCTTCTTACTGAACATGTCCAGAAAGTCATGGTAAGGTACAGGTACAGCCTGGCTGGTGTCCAGGTCATGTTCAGTGTCCATACAGAGCACGAACGGTGGGACTTCTGAGGGTTGTGGCAGGCAATGTTGGAGGCAGTAGGGAGAGCTGAACTGTACTTTCCCCGTTGCCCAGTCAATGTGGGGGTTATGCATCCGGAGCCATGAGAGGCCCAAAATGACTGGGAATAGGGGGGATGCAATGGAGTCCAGTAGCAAGAATTCCAAGTGACCCCCCACTGTCTTAGCAGGTACAGGGATGTTTTCCTGGGTGACGGTGATGGACTTAATGGTGGTTTCATCGGCCAGCTGGACGACCATGGGATGGTCCTTAGGTCGAAGTTGGATATGGTGGTTGGCAGCAAAGGCAGCATCGATAAAGCAGCTGCAGGCTTCTGAATCAAGGATCGCCTGCATCGGGGTATCCCTGCTGGACAGCTGTAAAGATAGAGAGAGGATAAGGTGAGTCTTGTCACTTGGCATGTACATCAGCTTCTCCCGGGTAGGGGTGGTACACCTACTGGCCTTGACAGGACAGTTTCTTACCAGGTGCCCAGGCCCTCTGCAGTAAAGGCAGAGGCTGAGGGCCAGACATCTCTGACGTTCTTCTGGGGCTAGTGGCGGGTGGAGGAGCCCAGTTTGTATTGGTTCGGAATGGTCTGGTGGAGTGGAGGAGGAAGAGGCAGCCGGGCTGGAGCCAGGATAGCTGGGTATTGTCCAGGTAACACATGTGGGCCCTGTGGGCCTCTCTGCCCTGCGTTCTCGCAGGCGATGGTCGATCTGTATGGACAGATGGATCAGGGAGTCGAGAGTATGAGGAACCCCAACGCGAACCAGCTCCTCTTTGAGTGGCTCTGAGAGGCCCAGCTGGAATTGGTAACAAAGGGCCGCTATTTTCCAGGCTGTGTCAGCACTCCAGCGCTGGGGTTACCCCTGAGGAATCTCGAGCAGGAAGCAGGAATCTGCGAAACGTTGGCTTGTGGCCCCATGCTTCAGATTCATATGTATATGTATTTTGTATTGTTTCAATGGCTTGAATGTCAATTTTATTATGTAATCAATAACATTTTGGAGTATTTTAATTAATGGTTTGGATATTGCTCACTATATGGAGGGTGTCCTATAAAATCCCTGTAGTCTTAAGTCACAGCTGCAGACCCTGGCAGCTCACTTAACTGGTTTCTTGTTATTATTTCACTTTTGGGATGTGGACATTACTTCTCATATTCACAAATGATTCATATTTATATATATGCTTAGGGTTAGCATACAAGGCCATATAAGAGCACTATATGGACTGTAAGAAAAGAGAGAACAGACAGTTTGGACACGGGTCCATGAGGGGGGAGAGAGCTACCACAAATGGAGCCATTGGTGACCAAGCAAACTTGTCACTTACCTAGTGCCACCAGCAGGGGGAGACCTCAGTGAATGCGGTGAGCTGAGTATGGAGCTGTAGGGAGAGCAGCAAAAGAACAGCTGCACAGAAGCTTGAGTCGGGCAGGGATGGGGCACAAAAAGATGTACAAAGTCCTGCACTACACACACACACAATCTGGCACTACAAACATTCCTATATTTCAATTCTCACATACAAAACCCCATCATTTAAGGTTTAAACTAAGTCAGTGAAACTGACTGTGATTTTTCTTTTTTTTTTTCAAGTTCCCCATTTGAGTCCATGCAAGAAATTTGTTCTCTAGAACTAAGCCCATTCAGGGTGAAATGCATCAGAAAGTGTGGTTGAAGGTGAGAACTGTCAGTGTCCATGTCCTGAATAAACTTATACTTCTGGATCAACATGACTAGTGTGCAGCCTGAACTTGTGATATGCCGAGTCAGGAACGGGTTCTCACAGTCAGCACCTCTTTCACTCCAGACCGGGGAGGGTAAGCAGAGTGTGGAGCAGAGTTCTGTACAGTGAATGCTTTATCATTTTACGTTCACTCTTCAATTCTCAAGAACAGAGAGATACACAGGGAATAGTTTAAAGTAGACTTAGCCTTTGGTTACCAGTGGCAGCTGGTGGCTTCTTTTGGGGGGGTGGCAGACAAACACCCCCCTAGTCAGCTGGTGGCACCCATCCCACCTCCCACTGGGTCAGGTCAGCCTGCACCCACCCTGATCCCCCCAGCTCCCGCTCAGTCGGGTCACCCGCTACCCCCCCCAGTGGTCTCATGGTCAGGGTCAGTCAGTCGGTCATCCAGCCCCACACCTACACCATCTAGGTTTTGTGTGGGTATGACTCCTACTGGCGATGGCCAGCAAGCATGCATCTTCTCCTCCTTTGCATCATGGTGGCTTCCGCCGTGTGTCTCCTCCCTCCTCTTCCTAGGCGTACAATAGGATCACATGTCCTTTCAGCCAAGCGGGTGATGGGTCTTAGGACCCACTTCCTGATTGGCCGGGAGGAGGATCAGTGTGAGAATAGTGAATATTCATTTGCTATTACCACACAACTGGGTGGGCTCAGAGCGCAGTGCTCCGCGCCCCGAGCCCACCCTTTTTTGAAGCCTATTAGGGCCTCTGGCTCTAATCACGTCCTTAGAAAAAACACACACCCCTATTGAAATTCATGTTTCCGGCACCCTGCATGTAGATCAGGGGGCCGGAAGCACGGATGGGGGGCGGCTCCCGTGTACCCCTAATGGACAGGCCTCTACTGTTGGCTACTGTAAAGGTTAGTGGCCACATGGAGGTAATGACTAAGTCACCAAGAGGGCAAACCATATTATCTAAAAATTATGAAACAGTCCCCTTAAAACCCAGTAACAATAACCCCAAATATGTCACTGTATAGAGATAAAGCTGTACTTCAGACTTCTGCAATCCTTTGGCCTTGCTTGCAGGTGTTCACTTCTCTTGGGTCTGTTTCTTCCAAACCCAATTCAGCAAAAGTCTGGAGCCGCACACCACTACTAATTAGTAATATTAACTTTATTGTTCACCTGAAGCACAGACACTCCAACCAGGATCATCCCTCTAACATGTATTTCCCCCTACTGGGGCTTAATCACTGAGCAAGAATACAAAAGAGGAGGAAGATATACATATATATATATATTTTTTTATTTCAGGAACTTATATAGCCTTGTCAATTTACGCAGCGCTTTACATATATATTGTACATTCATATCAGTTACTACCCTCAAGGAGCTTACAATCTAAGGTCCCTAACTCACATTCATACACATACTAGGGTCAATTCAGACAGGATCTAATTTACCTACCAGCATGTCTTTGGAGTGTGGGAGGAAACCGGAGTACCTGGAGGAAACCCACACAGGCACAAGGAGAGCATGCAAACTCCAGGAAGGTAGTGTCGTGGTTGGGATTAGAACCAACGACCCTTTGCTGCTAGGCAAAAGTGCTAACCACTACACCACTGTGCCACCCCATATATATATATTCTCCTTTTTAAATTAACATTGTGTGCCTTTAGGCACTATAGGTACTCTAACCTCTTGCTGGTATCATTAAATGTACAATATAGTTTTCTAAGCACACTTGAATATTTAGAGTCATTCTAAATAATTAGAAAATATCTACAGTTGCCAGAGCTTAAGTATGCTATTGGACTAAGCGACTAGGAGATGAGAGGTCTAGGCACACGTCACACTTCAGTGAGGATGAGAGTCCTTTTGAAATGTCCATATATTCTCAAAGTCTTCAGAAAATTCTATTGCAATCGGAATGGCACAAAAAATTCTGTACCACCGCTTGGAGTTTTGAAGCTTTATATGAATCTCCATTACCATTCTAGCCTTTCCTTCTGTGGTTAGAAGTTCCCTATCCGTCCCATCATCTTGAGATCGTTTATGATGTGGTCTCTACTCCAGAAATGGGCCACTTCAGGAACTCCTGTTTTGTTTTTTATTTTCTGCGAATAGATGAAGGTTTAGTCCTTGGCCAAGGGTTTGACCCGTCTTCCCAGCATAGGGTACTGTAGGGGATGTAGTATTCCACACGTGAGGAACTGAAGCAAAAAAGTACCCTGCACCCTTTACCCCTTCTCTGATCCCGGTGCTGGCACTCTATCAGTGCTGTGGATATGTAGGTTCCTATCTCTTCTGCATGCAGGGAAATGTTCCATTTAGTATTGGGATCTTTATGGAAATTCTTACAATAAGCTGTCTTAGATTGGGGATTGTTGGTCTGCTAGTAGAGGACATTTCATGAACATTTCTTGATGTCTTTCATCTGAGCAGAAGGATATTTTAAAAATATGGTTTTATGTGGACAAATTGTATAACATCTGCAAAAACGTTTATAATTTGCATTATTAGATTTAGGCTTTTCAGGATATTTTGGTTGCTTTCTTTTGTTTTTGTTTTCATGCCATAATAGCACTACAAATTGCAAATGTAGATTTTTTGAGCCATAAAAATCTCAGTATTACAGTTAAAAGGGTAGTTCAGTCATTTTGATTTTGATGATCTAAAACCAAAAAAAGCATTTCCAAGCTTCTCTAAGTTTGGGGTTTCCACTGATTATAAGACCCGACTGAACTGCAGCAAAAGAGAATATCACCATCCAACACATCCAGAATCCCCAGCTCTTAAAAGCAAATATCTGCAGTGAATTCAAAGCACAAACTACGTAAATTAAGGTATAAAAAGATACAAGGCAAATCATAATGTGGATGGCACTCTGATAATCTTTAACTTTGGTGCTACCATGTTTCCCTACACTCCTCTGCTGCTTTAGGAACCATGTGCTGGCAGATATTGATGGCAGTGAAATTATGTATGCCAAAGAATTTATTGCTAGAAATGGTTTCATTGAATTCATCATTGATTGGTAATGTTTGGAGGTTACACCACCTATGAGGTTGGTGGAATTCTTAGGTAACCCTAAATCATAAATGAGTGCTGATAAGAAACTGACAATCATTGACACAAAGAGCACAGCTAGTATCAACCAAGGGACCATCGTATCAATTTTTCTCTTCATCCATGCAAAGAATCCGGGCTGAAAGTGTCGGATTTTTATAAAATAGAAGAAGCAGAGAACGGACGAAATCCATGCACTGGAACAAGTGCTGCATAAGGTCAAAGAGTACATAACATAAAAAACATTGGGTACACTGAACAACCAGGGCCAAACAAAAAATACTAGAGAAAAGACAGTTGCGAAAACAGTGAAGTTCACATTGGAAATGCTCAGAGATATCAGGATACAGTTGCAAGACGTGACTTTTCCCTCCTTGAAACTGGTAAGAATAAGAGAAAATATTATGAAGGCACTAGAGCATAGTCCAGCCGCTGCCTCAAGTCCTAATATAACCAGACAGACTACTGTATTCGGGGAGATCATTCTGAAAGCTTGGATATCAGAACTGTGTTTGAAAAAGCCTGAGGTCCTTTTCAGATGACAGGCATTCTTGGGGTGTGTCTGTCAATGTCGGCCCCGTACAGAAGGTCCCCCTGTGTAGGGGATTCAGCACTTAATGCAGAAGTAATGTATACATCCAGCGAACATCACATTTAATAGTCATCTTCTAATGTAACGAAGACATAAATCAGTACAAAATAATTTGGGTATCTAGGATATTTTATTTGCATGCAGACCGGGAACTCCATTCGAAGAGTATATAGTACATATGCAAATACACACCTGGGTTATGTTGCATTGGGAAATGCCAATGTCTATTTTCCTGTTGTTAATTTCAAAGACTTAGGAGCATATGTATGTGTTGTGTAACCAATGTTATGTTTCAATAAGATGATTATTATAGTAAAAAAATAGAATCAGGAGACTTCTGACACATATAACATGGGATGCCACTATAATGTCAAGGAAACAGAAGTGCTGAATTCAGTTGATTATGAAAAATGTATCCAGTAGAAGGCCACAAGAAGCTTGGGATGTCCATAACATATCCTTTGAACTTCATGAAAAGTGTACATGAGTAGAGTTGAGCGGATGCCTGGATGTTCGGGTTCGGGTTTTCGTGGAAAAGTTTGGGTTCGGGTTCGGTCCCCCGGACCCCGAACTCTATTGAAATCAATGGGGACCCAAACTTTTGGGCACAAAAATGGCTGTAAAAAAGTCCTAGAAAGTGCTAGAGAGCTGCAAAAGGAAGAAATGTGGGGGTAATAGTAGGACAAGTGCCCTACAAAGAAATGGGGATAGGGAAATAACAATAATCTGTCCCTTACAGCACCAGCAGCATCCTCTCCCTACACTAGCCTGAGAGCATGTGACATGCAGTACTGTGACTCCAGCTCATACAGAGGCTTGGTCACATGATGCACTGGCCAATCACAGCCATGCCATTAGTAGGCATGGCTGTGATGGCTTCTAAGGGCAAACCAGTGAAACGCTTGTTGATTGGCTGCCCTGCAGCTATTCAACAAGCGGGAAAAAAATACCAGATCCCGAACCCAAACTTTTTTTTCAAAAGTTCGGGTTTGGGTTCGGGTCCCGAACACCTCAAAGTTCGGTACAAACCCGAACTTTACAGTTCGGGTTCGCTCAACTCTATACATGAGTCATATATAGGTAGGGGAAAAAAACTAACTGGATGTCTGTTAATGGTTTCCCTGTTTTTTGTGGGCATAAAAAATATGTCTCATGAGAACATGTTGAGCTCCCCCTTATGGACCTACCTCTACAAAGGCTTTCCTTCTTCTGCATATCATGAATGCTGCTGCTACCCAATTTATCAACCATTCACTGCTCGCAACCGCCCCTCCGTCCATTACACCACTGGTTACTGTTGAATGCCCTCCACCCCTCTCTACCCAACTCAACATATACAATTCAAAACACTTACAATAACATGCAAAGCTATCCATAACTCCATCCTCACCTACATCACCAACTTCATCTCCAAATATCACCCAGACCATCCTCTTCACTCCTCCAAAGACCTTCTGCACTCTAGCCCCCATGCTTATCTCTAGGACATCCCTAGATCCTCTCCCATGCTCTGGAACTCCCTACCCCAATCTGTCCAGATATCTCCTACTCTGCCTGACTTTGAATAGTCCTTGAAAGTGCATCTCTTTGAGAAAGCCTCTCACATCTACCTAAGATTTGAACTTCTACTTCCTTTGTAGCTCTCCCTTCACAGTTATTACCTTGTCAATCAATTTTACCATCCTTTTAGTTTGTAATCTCTATTTAGCAGGGCTCTCCAGTTCCTCTTGTACTTCATTGTTTTGTAACTATACTGTCTCCCTTTGCTTTGTAAAGAGCTGCACAAACTTGCCGGTGTAGTATAAATCCTGAATAATAACAATAATAATCATAAGCCCCTTTGGATGCAGATCTTATGTCACCAAATGGTAATGCTTCTTCCGGTCGGTGACAGATTATCCACAAGCTGGACAGCAAGCATGAGCTCTCAGTCAACTGAGACACAGGCTGCTGAACCCCTCTGTCTGACCAGCCTGACACCCTGACTCTGGAGGAGCCTAACCGAGCTGTGGGACCGGAGACTAGCGAGGTTTGCTGTGACCACCTGTTGGATCCATTTCCCTGGTTTTGGAACTCTCTGGCTTATACGCCTTATATGGTCCTGGAAAGTAACCATTTTAGTGAATTGGGTTCCTGTGTGGAAGTGCCAATATACGTCCTATTGAAGTCTGCCTGATGTTTAGATGTATCCTTGATGATTACATCCCTATGTGCATATATCCTACCATTTCTGGTAAGAGTACCCTTTCCTGACTCGGTGAAGGCTCACATTGCATGCGGGTGGATTGCATAAGTGTGGAGTGATATCTACACACCCTCCTTTTTATGTTTATTGAAATACTTTATTTGGACACTTTTTTCTGCTTTCCTTCACTGAATATTTTTCGGTTTCTCGCTAATATATATATATGTAGTCCCTTAATACGGAGCAATTTTAGATGTTTTGTTAGCGCTGCACTATTGATGTACATGTCTCACTTGTCCAATTTGGGAAAATTGCCGTGCTGGCAGCTTTTTTAACCACTTGACAACTGGGCACTTAAACCCCCTTAACAACCAGACCAATTTTCAGCTTTCAGCGCTCTCACACTTTGAATGACAATTACTCAGTCATGCAACACGCGTCCTTTTTTTCACACAAATAGAGCTTTCTTTTGGTGGTATTTAATCATCGCTGGGTTTTTTATTTTTTGCGCTATAATTAAAAAAAGACTGAACATTTTGTAAAAAAATGAATTTTTCTTCGTTTCTGTTATAAAATTTTGCAAATTAGTAATTCTTCTTCATAAATTTTGGACAAAATGTATACTGCTACCTATCGTTGGTAAAAAAAAAACTAATTAGTGGATATTATTTGGTCTTTGTGAAAGTTATAGAGTCTACAAGTTATGGTGCCAATCACTGAATATTGGATTTAAATAGGTAGGCAGCGCATCTAGACACCAATCCCAGTGTAGAAATATGTAAAGAAACTGTGATTGTGCATAAACCAATAATTCAAAAATATGTATATGTAACCACATCTGAGATATTGAAAGTGTTTCTGGTTTATTATAGGTGATTAATCAAAAAAAAAATGGTTGCTATCCATCGTCATATGTAAAACAGGTTTTAAATACTTCTTCTTAATGATTAAACGTTTTAAAATATTGTCTTTGCTTCTTTTTAAGTAAAAAAATGTTTTACAAGTCAGAAAAAAATTAATATCGCGTTTTTTATTTTTTGGGTCGCTACTAATTTATGGTGGTTTTCTTTCGAGATAAACACACTTTTTTTCCTGCGTTTAAAGTATACCCATGTCACAACGTACTGACTCATTAACAGTAAGTTTCACACTCTCGC
>BLSH010197285.1:644449-664397 GCA_018402905.1 Glandirana rugosa | reverse complement strand
GTAAAATTACCAGAACCCCGGACCCGAACCCGGACTTTTTTTGAAAAGTCCGGGTTCGGGTCCGGGTCCCGGACACCCCAAAATTCGGTACGGACCCGAACTTTACAGTCCAGGTTCGCTCAACACTAATTACAACTGATCATCGAAGAAAGGAATGTCCCACCCACTACACCCATCTGGCTATGCAATACCAAATTGATACAAGACCCACAAAGCTCACCACTGATCTCCCAGCATCTCAAAACATACTTTCTGATAAACGAAGATTCAGTATCCTCCCCCACCACACTGTGGAATGCCCACAAGGCCTACATGAGAGGCATCCTGATTCAACTCGGGGCTAGAGCAAAAAAAAAATACAATGCCACTCTTGACGCAACGCTACCAAACATTCACACATTAGAAATCCAGAACAAACAAAACCCCACTAAAGAGAACTCACAAAAACTAGCAGAGCTCAGGGACCAACTGAGAAACCTATTATCCACGCAATATGACAGATACTTAAAACAACTAAAAATACACTCCTACGCAAACACCAATAGGGCAGGAAAATACATGGCCAATAGACTGAAACAAATTAGAGCCAAAACGAGAATATCCCACCTAACCAACTCCCGTAACAAACAAAACATTACCAACCCCAAAGAAATTGCGAATCAGTTCGCAGAATATTATGAAGAGCAATACAACTTTAACAAGGATCCCAACACCACGCAACCCACTCTAACAAACATCCAGAAATTCCTGGAGTCAATCAAACTCCCTACACTTACCGAATCCCAAAAAGAATCACTAAATGCACCATACACACACAAGGAAATTGAAAAAATTATCATGTCCCTCCCTAATGGCAAGTCACCAGGCCCAGACGGCCTAACTAATGAATATTACAAAACCTATCAAACAGTGCTAACTCCCTTCCTGCAAAAAATATTTATACAAACCACTCATGATTCTACATTCCCTAAAGAGATGCTGGGAGCTTATGTGGTCACCCTGCCAAAACCAGGGAAAGAGCCAAACACACCGGCCAACTTCAGACCGATATCGCTACTAAACACAGATGTTAAGGACTTTGCAAAACTTCTGGCCAGACGACTCACAGATATCCTTCCACATCTAATCAAAAAAGACCAGATGGGTTTTGTGAGGGGGAGACAGTCCGCTGATGCCACCAGAAGAATAATAGATATTCAATGTTATGCTGTGAAATCACAAACGCCTTCTCTGCTCCTCTCTATAGACGCAGAGAAGGTGTTCGATAGAGTCCACTGGACATATATGACACAAGTGCTGAAGAAATACGGCTTCCAAGGCCCAATTCTATCTGCAATACTGGCTTTGTATTCTAACCCGACAGCTCAAGTGTACACATCTGGGTTTCTTTCCAGACCGTTCCACATCACAAATGGAACCCAACAGGGTTGTCCACTATCGCCCACAATCTTCATTCTTCTGATAGAGCCATTAGCTGAAAAAATGAGAAATAATTCCCAAATCACAGGTTTCAACTTTAAAGGCGAATCTCATGTGATAACACTCTTCACAGATGACGTCATTCTAATGCTCACAAATCCCCACAAATCTCTCCCAATGGACCACCAGGTTTTGTCTGATTTTAGCGATATTTCTTATTACAAAGTAAACTTTGCAAAATCTCTCATTCTAGACATGGGAGTGCCACCCAAACATAGAACACAATTAAAAAATGACCTAAAGTACGCCTGGGACGATAAAGAAATATCATACCTAGGATTAACCATAACAAAATCCCCCAGGCATTGATAAAAGCCAACCTCACCTCATTGATCACCAAAATCAAACCTATGCTCACAAATATCTCCCAACACAACTTCTCATGGGCAGGTAGGATCAACACCATAAAAATGATGGTTCTCCCCCAGATACTGTACGTATTCAGGGTACTACCCCTACCTATTCAAAACAAATATATAGATACCCTTTTGAAAATCCTAAAGGGATGTGTATGGAATGGAAAGAAAGCCAGATGCACACAAGACACCATGATTGTACACAAAAATGTGGGGGCGCTGGGGCAGTAGTTGTTAAGGACTATTACTGGGCAATAAGATTAGAACAAATCTATCACTGGATCTCAGATACTGACAAAACCAGTATGGATAGAAATTGAACAAGCTATGCAACCCACAGAGAACCTCCCAACACTGTTAATGAGCGACAAGTGGAAAAAATGGGACGTACTCGAATTCCCACTCACCATACAATCATCCATACTGGCCTGGCGTCATCTACTAAAACAAAAAACAAACCATAAGAAGGTGGACTATGAGTTCTCACTAAAAACATTAGAGGTAATGATCCCACATATATCCACAGGACACCTCAAAAAACACGGCATAAGCCACATCAATGACATACTACAGGAAGGAAAGCCAGGCAACATACAACACATATTTGAGAAATACCAGTTAAACTCGACAGCCTGACTTACATGTACAAGCATAATACACTTCCTAAAAGACCACCCGGTACCACAGCTAGAAATACCAACATATGCATGGGAATATTACTTCTCAAACCTAACACCCAAAACCAAAGGCATTACTCATTTTTATAACAACTTGCAAAATAAGAACGTATTTCAAAAAACCAAAGCAAATCTTAAATGGGAAGGAGACATTGGCTCTACCTTCACACAGGAACAATGGAAGTTAGCTCACAGGGAAATGCTCAAAGCTTCACATTGCAACAACCACTGGGAGATTTCATTCAAAATCTCCAACAGATGGTACCTGACACCATACAGGGTGGCCCAAATCTATCCGGACACCTCCTCATTATGTTGGAGGGGGTGCGGACAAACAGGTAACCTACTACATGCCCTCTGGAAGTGCCCACATCTTTCCAGCTTCTGGAACCAGATTTTCAGAAACATATCCATAATCACAGGGTACATCAAAGCACCCAATCCAGAATTAGCCATACTCCACATCGGAATAGACACATACCCACCTAACTTCAGACGCCCGATCACGCACATACTTCTAGCAGCTCGTACTCTGATACTGAAAACGTGGAGGTCTAAAACACCACCCCACATAACTGAAGCACTGCGAATGGTACAGACAAATTACTACTACGAACGTGCACTTGCTACAAATACACTACCCAGAAAAGCCTTTGACGAAAACTGGTCTATATGGACTGATAAATATAAGGTTATTTGACCCTAGCTAAAGTTAATGAGGAATGTCATTTTCACCAGTTCACGATACCAATGAGATATAACTACTGTACTTGCTTACGTTTATGTTCATGCACCGCATATACTCTGCATACTTGCTTATGTACCTAACCCTTTTATGTACTTCACTCTAAACTTCAATAAAAACTTAATGTTAAAAAAAAAATAAAAAGTATCAATTCAGAAGTGATAGACTGTCCCAAAGGATGGTGGGGATGCCGGGTGTAGTATATCTCTACATGTTTCTACATGTTTCCACTTAAAGGTGCCGCCGGTACATTGACAGCCAACTAGTGAGCCTATTGGTCAGCCATTAAAGACTATGGATGTGCGTTGAAAAGGCGCACATTCATAGTCTGATTGGCTGCCCTGAGCCTGTGACTTAGTGTGGTTGGATGGCATGGATGCGGTGGGCGGAGGAGGGTCTCTGTGGCAGCGGACGTGACTCCCGCTCCCACGTAGACCCGGACCGGTGACCACAGGAAGCACACAAGCGATGGACTGATGAGGACAGGCTCCAGCCCACTCTCCGCAAGCCGATCTCTGTACACTCTTGCCTGCTGGCCTGCCTATTAGATGGGGTAAGTGTGGGACTTGTCCTGACTTTGTGGGGTCTCTGCAATGTACCCCACCTGTGTTACTGGCTGCTAAGTACCTGTGATACTGGCTTCAAAGTACCCCACCTGTGATACTGGCTGCAAAGTACCCCTACCTGTAATATTGGCTACAAAGTACACCCTCTTGTGATATTGGCTGCAAAGTACCCCACTTTTGATATTGGCTGCAAAATACCCCCACTTGTGATATTGGCTGCAAAGTACACCCACCTGTGATATTGGCTGCAATTTACCCCACCTGTGATACTGGCTGCACTTTACCCCAACCTGTGATATTGGCTGCAATGTACCCCACCTGTGATACTGGCTGCAATTTACCCCACCTGTCATATTGGCTGCAATGTACCCCACCTGTGATATTGGCTGCAATGTACCCCACCTGTGATATTGGCTGCAATGTACCCCTACCTGTGTTATTGGCTGCAATTTACCCCACCTGTGATACTGGCTGCACTTTACCCCAACCTGTGATATTGGCTGCAATGTACCCCACCTGTGATACTGGCTGCAATTTACCCCACCTGTCATATTGGCTGCAATGTACCCCACCTGTGATATTGGCTGCAATGTACCCCACCTGTGATATTGGCTGCAATGTACCCCCACCTGTGTTATTGGCTGCAATTTACCCCCTCCTGTGATATTGACTGCAATGTACCCCACCTGTGATACTGGCTGCAATGTAACCCTACCGGTGATATTGGCTGCAAAGTACCCCCACCTCTGATATTGGCTGCAAAGTCCCCACACTTCTGATATTGGCTGCAATTTACTCCACCTCTGATATTGGCTGCAAAGTATCCCACCTGTGATATTGGCTGCAATTTACCCCACCTGTCTTATTGGCTGCAATGTACCCCCACCTGTTTTATTGGCTGCAATTTACCCTCACCTGTGATATTGGCTGCAATTTTAATTTGAATGAACAGGAAGCCGCTCAGCACAGAGTACTTCCCCATCATTTACTGTCCCGTGCAGCTGAGGCTGCAGAGAAAGGCATGTGTGTTTGAGATTTGGGGTGCACACCCTAATGCAATAGGCTGTGCACACCTATGGTCCTGTGATACTGGCTGCTATATACCCACCTGTGATGCTGGGGCTCTATACTGTGTCCTGTGATACTGGCTGCTATATATCCCACCTGTGATGCTGAACTGTATACTGTGTCCTGTTATGCTGAGCTGTATACTGTGTCCTGTGATGCTGAGCTGTATACTGTGTCCTGTGATGTTGAGCTGTATACTGTGTCCTGTAATGCTTAGCTGTATACTTTGTCCTGTGAAGCTGAGCTGTATACTGTGTCCTGTGATGCTGAGCTGCATACTCTGTCCTGTGATGCTGAGCTGTATACGGTGTCCTTTGATGTTGAGCTGTATACTGTGCCCTGTGATGCTGAGCTGTATACTGTGTCCTGTGATGCTGAGCTGTATACTGTGTTCTGTGATGTTGAGCTGTATACTGTGTCCTGTGATGTTGAGCTGTATGCTGTGCCCTGTGATGCTGAGCTGTATACTGTGTCCTGTGATGATGAGCTGTATACTGTGCCCTGTGATGCTGAGCTGTATACTGTGTCCTGTGATGCTAAGCTGTATACTGTGTCCTGTAATGCTGAGCTGTATACTGTGATGCTGAGCCATATACTGTGTCCTGTGATGCTGAGCTGTATACTGTGTCCTGTGATGTGGAGCTGTATACTGTGTCCTGGGATGCTGAGCCGTATACTCTGTCCTGTGATGCTGAGCTGTATACTGTGTCTGGTGATGCTGAGCTGTATACTGTGTTCTGTGATACTGAGCTGTATACTGTGTCCTGTGATACTGAGCTGTATACTGTGTCCTGTGATGCTGAGCTGTATACTGTGTCCTGTGATGCTGAGCTGTATACTGTGTCCTGTGATGCTGAGTTGTATACTGTGTCCTGTGATGCTGAGCTGTATACTCTGTCCTGTGATGCTGAGCTGTATACTGTGTCCTGTGATGCTGGGGCTGTATATTGTGCCCTGTGATGCTAAACTGTATACTGTGTCCTGTGATGCTGAGCTGTATACTGTGTCGCTAAGCTGTGTATACTGTGTCCTGTGATGCTGAGCTGTATACTGTGTCCTGTGATGCTGAGTTGTATACTGTGTCCTGTGATGCTAAGTTGTATACTGTGTCCTGTGATGCTAAGTTGTATACTGTGTCCTGTGATGCTGAGCTGTATACTGTGTCCTGTGATACCGAGCTGTATACTGTGTCCTGTGATGCTGAGCTGTATACTGTGTCCTGTGATGCTGAGCTGTATACTGTGCCCTGTGATGCTGAGCTGTATACTGTGTCCTGTGATACTGAGCTGCATACTCTGTCCTGTGATGCTGAGTAGAGTTGAGCGAACACCTGGACGTTCGGGTTCGTAGGGTCCGAACAAACTTTGGGAAAAAGTCCGGGTTCAGCACCGAACGTTGCCTGAACGTTATCCCGGACCCCGAACCCCATTGAAGTCAATGGGGACCCAAACTTTTAGGCACAAAAATGGCTGTAACAAACTCCTGGCAAGTGCTAGAGGGCTGCAAAAGGAAGTAAAATGGGGGTAAGATTGGTCAAGTGCCCTACAAAAAAATGGGGATAGGGAAAATAAATGAAAATCAAATAAACTAGGAGATGATTTTTGAACAATAATGTGTCACTTACAGCTGCAGCTAAAACCTCTCCCTTTAGAACTAGGAGATGGTTTTGGAACAAGAATCTGTCCCTCTTAGCAGAAGTCTCTACCTAGTGCAGTCAGATCGCTCAAAGCAGCAGTATGTGAAATCTCAAATTACTCCCAAAATCTGATCGTTGTGTACGATCATAGCGATCGTTGTGTTATGCAGAGTTTGATCTGCAATCTGTCACTCAAAGCAGCAGTATGTGAAATCTCAAATTTCTACAATCTGTCCCTCAGAGCAACAGTAGTAGTAATCTCAGGATGCAGGATCAGATGTTAAAATGTCTGCAATCTGTCCCTCACTAAAACGCCGGCAGCATCCTCTCCCTACACTAACCCAAGAGCATGTGACATGCAGCACTGTGACTCCAGCCTCGCCGCACATGTTGGGAGGCACAACATGTTAAGACATTTATGGACTGTGCCATTGGAGCTGTTCCAGAGGAAGGGAGGTGTGTGCCCTTCAGGCAAAGCGGCACCTAAAGCACAACGTGTGAAGACATTTATGGACTTTGCCACGGAGGCTGTCTCTGAAGAAGGGTGGTATGTGCCCTTCAGGCCCAAAGCGGAATATGTTGGAGGGCAAAATGGTTTTTCCATAATGCAAGAAATAGGAAATCTAATCATATCTTGTCTGCACACTACTGGAAGGAACCTGGAATGCCATTCAACAAGTTTTATGGAGATGACCAGTGCATATCGACCTTCATCTTGGAGTCCTGCCCTTGGGCAGGGGAGTAACAGCAGAAATATAGGTTACATGGCATAATAAAGTTTGGGGCCTGAATGACTGTATATAAAAACGTCAATAGTCAACTGCTAAAGTGATTGATTGCCTGACTTACAGATCTTCAAAGGAACACCTGGCCTGGGAAGATGGGGGAATCAGATATGAGATATACATGGACATATACTGCCTCTAGTGGTTGCTACCGCATACAACACAGCATGCGTCCTAGGGGATGGATTGAAGAAAGTAAATTGGCCACCATTGGTTATAATCCTATGTAGGCTGGCATGTGGGTGTGTGTGGGTGGGTGCCTGAACACAGTTTAAAAGTTGTAAGTCACTTCCTGCTCTCTCTTATCCTTTACCATCAGACCAGCCAGAACAACATTTCGAGAACAGCCTAAGTATCACCTTATGTTATTTATGTTATAGGCTCTATGATATTTTCTTAGTGTTTTTATGTTAGCATTTCTGTTTTCCTTATAATAAATGTAATCTTTGCTTTATTGAAGTAGAGTGATTGATTATTTATATATATATAGATATAAGCTAATCTTACTATCATACTATTATCATTACTGGTATCAGAGTTTTAGTAGCTTAACGAATGAGAGGAATGAACAATTAATATATAGTTACAAATAAACTTGGGGAAACCATAACCACCCCATTTTTATTTCAGTCACATGATGCACTGGCCAATCACAGCCATGCCATTAGTAGGCATGGCTGTGATGGCTTCTAAGGGCAAACCAGTGAAACGCTTGTTGATTGGCTGCCCTGCAGCTATTCAACATGCGTAATCAACTACCAGAACCCAGAACCCGAAACCGAATGGCACTGAGTGAGTGAATTCTGTAATGGGTGGGGCTTGGCGCCCCCATTCTAAAACTTCACCAGCTACCACTGATAATAATCTTATATCAGTTCAGCCGTAACATGAAAATTAGGGCCACATTAATAAACACAAAACAGGGGAAAAAACAGTGAACAAAGCAATGTGTACATTGGAGTATTTAGGTCCTTGCATTACTTACCCAGAGTAGCCGACAATCGCAGCATGGCATGGGCACCTTAAAGCTATTCCCCTCACAACGGCACGGGGGACACTTACAAGTGCATGTATCTAAAGATTATGCAAAATAAAGGAAGTCATCTTCCATAATGTACTAACGGTTGGCTCTCTTTTAATTGACCAAATAAAAAGAGAAAAAAAGGAGCAAAAAAAGGGAAAAAGATAAAAGAACAATAGAGAGGATTCCCTCTCCTCTTCATCTTTTTTCCTTTCCCTTCCTTTCCTCCCCTTCCTATGCGGTTTCTCTTGTCCCCCCTCCGCTGTCTTCTTAACACTCGCAGATCCCCGTTCTGCCTGTCTCTGGAGTGATCGCAGGTGGCCGGTGGACATGGTGTCTCTTGATAGGTTCCTTCTCTTCCTGCGCTGACGTACAATGACGGTGATTCGCCGAAATGAGTCAAATTGCCGGGCCGTCGTTAAGTGCTTAAAGTTGCAGTTTGGAAAAATTGAGGAGTTGACTCTAAAGAGGTAGTAGCTTTGCGTGCCCGTCCCCGAGGTATTCGTTTTGTTTAAGATTTCAATCAGTGACCAATGTAAAACATGCTGTGCTTTTATTGTTGTCTCTACTACTATTTGCTATTTAACCACTTCAGCCCCGGAAGGATTTCACACTTTAGGACCGGAGCCCTTTTTGCGATTCAGCACTGCGTCGCTTTAACTGACAATTGCGCGGTCATGCGACGTTGTACCCAAACGAAATTTGCGCCCTTTTTTTCCCACAAATAGTGCTTTCTTTTGATGGTATTTGATCATCGCTGCGTCATTTCTGATCGCCGCTATAAACAAAAGGAGAGCGACAATTTTGCAAAAAAACCCAATTTTCTTACTTTTTGCTAAAATACAAATAAAAAAAAAAAAATACAAAAAAACATTTTTTTCATCAGTTTTGGCCGATTTATATTCTTCCTCATATTTGTGATATAAAAAATTCGCAATCGGCGTTTATTGATTGGTTTGCGCAAAAGTGGCCGCGTTTACAGATGATGAGAATTAATTTCTGGGGTTTTTATTTTTTTTATTTTTTACTAGTAATGGCGGCGATCTGCAATTTTTTGCGGTACTGCGATATTTCAGCAGACATGTCGGACCATTTTGACACTTTTTTGGGACCATTGTCATTTATACAGCAATCAGTGCTATAAAAATGCACTGATTACTGTGTAAATGCCACTGGCAGTGAAGGGGCTAACCTGCAGGGGGCGCTCTAAGGGTTAACTGTGTTCCCTGGGCGTGTTCTAACTGTGTGTGGGCTGCCCTAGCTGGGGAAGGGAAGTGATCACAGCTTCCATGTAGAGGAAGGCTGTGATCACAGCCCTTCCCCTCTCACAGAACAGAGGTCCGTGTTTACTTACACGGACCTCCGTTCTTTCAGTGCGGGGGGGGCATCACGGGTAGCCGGCGGCGATCGAGTCCGCCGCACCCGCTCCCTGGCCCTCCCCGAACACAGTGAGCATGCGGGCGCGCCTCCGGCGGCGCGCGCTCACAGTACGCGATCTAGCAGCCGCCGTTGTATGACGCCGGTTTGCGATATCGAGCCACTTTGTCGCTGTCAACCTGCGGTTGGCGGTTGGCAAGTGGTTAAACACTTGGCCACCCAGGCCAATTCTGGCATTACTTTTCTACATGTAAAAAAAAAATCTATATTTTCCTAGAAAATTATTTAGAACCCCAAACATTATATATATATATATATTCAGCAGAGTCCCTAGGGAATAAAATGGAAGCCGTTGTAATTTTTTATGTCACACGGTATTTGCTGCAATTGTTATTTTAGGGGGAAAAAAACACTTTCATGAATTTATAAAACCAAAACACAATATTTACCCCAATTTTTTTTTTATAATGTGAAAGATGATGGTACGCCAAGTAAACAGATACCAAACATGTCACGCTATAAAATTGCGCACACTCGTAGAATGGCGCCAAACTACGGTACTTAAAAATCTCCATATTACAATGCTTTAAAAATTATTACAGGTTACCTGTTTATAGTTACAGATGATATCTAGTGCTAGAATTATTGCTCTTCCTCTAATGATCACAGCCATACCTCACATGTGTGGTTGAACGCTGTTTACAAATGCGGGTGTGACCTACGCATGCATCCACTTCTGCATGCGAGCATGAGGAGATGGGGGCGCTTTAATTTTTTTTTTTTTATTTAATTTATTTTTTTTTTTTATACTTTCTTTTTAATTTTATATTTTTTGTTGCCTTCTGTTCCCATTACAAGCAATATAAACATCCCTTGTAATAGGAATAGTGCATGACAGGTCCTCTTTATGGAGAGATCTGGGGTCTATAAGTCCCCACATCTCTCCTCCGCCTGAGGCTTTCCAGCAAAAAAAAGTCAGTGTTTACATCTGCTAGAGCAATGGTTCTCAACTCCGGTCCTTGGGACCCACCAACAGGTCAGATTTAAGTATTACCTTGGGGAGATGCAGACTAGAATTCTGCAATCATTGAGCAGCAAATGATATCACCTGGGATGTATTTTAGTTATCCTGCAAACCTGGCCTGTTAGTGGGTCCCGAGGACAGGAGTTGAGAACCACTGTGCTAGAGCCAGAAGTGATTCCATCACTTCGCTTTCAGACTCCCTGGGTCATATAGATGGGCGGGGACCATCTGGTCCATGGCCAGCTCTGTGCTAAACCACCATCACCGGCAAATTCATTCTTGGGCTCCCCAATCGCATGGGAGAGACCGGAGAAGCACCGGAGGGTGGCGGGAGGGGGTTGTCCCTTCCCGCCTCCTGTAAAAGCAATCAAGAGGCTAAACAGCCACTATGAAGGCTTTTACATTCCAGGAAATCACCAGCTAATAAAAAAAGATATCCGGATGATGCCTGTAGCTGCAGATATATTAACTTAAAGTAAATGACGTCATATGACGTCTACCTGGGGGAAGTGGTTAATAACCCCCTTTGTGTTAACCACAAATAAATGCAGAAAAATAGAAGTTTAAGTGATACATTTTTATTTGCCAACTTAAGATATTATAGATACAAACATTTGGGGTGCTTCAGGTAACTATTTTAGGCTTTATACAATTCTAGAAATGGTTCAGAAACTCACACAAGGAGGGGCAATCTTATATAACTGTGAGTGCCCGTTCACATAGGGGCGACTTGCGATCCGACTTGAGTTGCCTCAAGTCGCCCCAAGTCGCTTGACATTTGAAATCCCATTGAAATGAATGGGAGCCGTCTTAATATACACGACTGAAGTCGCTCCGACTTCAAGGCAACTTCTGAAAAGGTTCTTGTACTACTTCTAGGCGACTTCTATCCGACTTGTGCCCATAGGATTCAATAGAAGTCTCCTCCAAGTCAGATCCCCCATCTACATGGAAACGACTTTACAGTTGAAAGAATAGAATTTATTTTTAGGCAGCCCCTCCCTCCCTTTTCTGATTGGTCAAGGCAAAGTCGCCTGGCAAAAGTCGTGTTGTAAAGTCGCCTGAGGTCGCGCTGGAAGTCGCGCTGAAGTCGCCTAGCAAAGTCGCGCCGAAGCCGGGTCGCCCCTATGTGAATGCAGGCTTAGAAGAAAAAAAACCACAAACATCTTTTTTTTTTTTTTACATGATTTTTACGTTTTTTTTTTTTTGACACACTTGAGAAATATAGACAATGGGGAAGGGCTAGGCTATAGAGAAAGTGATCAGAGTTTGGGTAACTGAATTACAGCTAAAGGAGTTGATTTGTGGTTCGCTTTGCAAGGGAAGTTGCAATTTGCAACATCATTTTCCCCAGAGCCTAGAGCAGGGGTCTTCAAACCATGGCCCTCCAGCTGTTCAGGAACTACAATTCCCATCATGCCGAGTCATGTCTGTGAATGTCAGAGTTTTACAATGCCTCATGGGACGTGTAGTTCCGCAACAGCTGGAGGGCCGTAGTTTGAAGATCTCTGGCCTAGAGGATATGATGAAATCTCACTTTGAAAGAAGATTAAAAACGCACGTGAATGATGGAAGTCAGCAGAGCTTCGCCTCATTCACCAAAGTCTGGGGAAAATTCTGAAAAAATGCAAATGACCTTGCAGTGGTGAAGAAATGGAAGTACAACAATTCATAAAACACAAGTAGTTTTCTTAGCACACTTGAATAATTATAGTTATACTAATTAACTAGAAAACATCAACAGTAAAGCTGGATTCACTCCTATGGATTTTTAGTGATTTTTGCAAATTTGCACTGCAGGATGTGTCCCATAGGAAACCATGGACTGTAGTGCAAATCTGCAAAATGCAAAACGCACTAAAAATGCATAATTTATATTGCCATTGACACGGAGGGTACCTTATATACTTTGTACTCTACCTGTTAATGCTAGTAGTGGTATATGCACACACATATATATATATATAGATACACACCTTGATGCTTTAAATGCTATACCCAATCAAAATAATAAAATAATAAAATTCAATTGCAAATACAATCACTACTAATATCATTCAAACATCAACACTTATGAAGTCCATAATATTCTCCTTATTATATAAAGTAGGTTTTCGCCTTGTTAAATAAAATAGGAAGCTATAGGGATTTAAAAAAGTCTCTCTGCTGATATTTCACTGCTAAAGGCCACGTTGTTCTTCTCATGGGTAATCCCACATGCAAAGGGTTAAACTTGGAACCAGTCCGAAGATAAATGCAGTTTCTCCCCACTGTTTTGTTCCTTGCTGCAACCCCTATGGGTCCCCGCTTACCAGAACTGTGGTCTTTATGCACTTTCCTGCTCCTTATGGGTGAGTCAGTTACCTTTCAGATTTCAAAGACAAAAAAATAATGGCGCACTGGCCTAGTGCATTATCCTCAGATAAAAACCTTTTACTAAAAAGTTAAAAACATACTCACAAACAAGCTGTGAAATAGAGCTTATCAAGCATTTGTGGAGCCCTTCCAATGCACGGCCGTGTGCTGTGCGGCTGGTTCTCTCACAAACAAGGCTAACGCGTTTCGAGGTTGCCACCTCTTCCTCAGAGCCTCTGAGGAAGAGGTTTGTCTTTGGTACAGTGCATTTGAACTACCCCTAGTTCACCAGTGGCAGCAAGGCGGCACATTATCTCAAGTCTTACACTTCATAAGAATCGGAATATCGGGCGGAGGAAGCCTTCCCTCTGAGCGCAGGTCCAAATAGTCTTCCTGGTGATATCACTGAATGTGCAATAGAGAAAGCCACCACCTGTTATCACAGAGGCTTACCAGATTACTTGGACACAGATGGACATGTGTCTGCTGGGTCAAATAAGCTGTAACGTATCCGGTCATCTCTAGGTCATCAACCCCAGATCGAAACGCGTCAGACCCTGCCGTTCTGGTGTCGTTGCATTCTGGCCACTGTACCCCAACAAGCGCTTGTTGTTCTTTGGAAATGTGAGTTGTTTACTTTTAACCACTTAAGGACCGGAAGGATTTCCAGCTTTAGGACCGGAGCCCTTTTTGCGATTCGGCACTGCGTCGCTTTAACTGACAATTGCGCGGTCGTGCGACGTTGTACCCAAACAAAATTTGCGTCCTTTTTTTCCCACAAATAGAGCTTTCTTTTGGTGGTATTTGATCACCGCTGCGTCATTTCTGATCGCCGCTATAAACAAAAGAAGAACGACAATTTTGCAAAAAAACCCCCAAATTTCTTACTTTTTGCTAAAATACAAATCCAAAAAAAAATATAAAAAAACATTTTTTTCACCGTTTTTGGCCGATTTATATTCTTCATCATATTTGCGATAAAAAAAATCACAATCGGCGTTTATTGATTGGTTTGCGCAAAAGTGGCCGCGTTTACGGATGATGAGAATTCATTTTTGGGGTTTTTATTTTTTTATTATTTTTTACTAGTAATGGCGGCGATCTGCGATTTTTAGCGGTACTGCGATATTTCAGCGGACATGTCGGACCATTTTGACACTTTTTTGGGACCATTGGCATTTATACAGCGATCAGTGCTATAAAAATGCACTGATTACTGTGTAAATGCCATTGGCAGTGAAGGGGTTAACCTGCAGGGGGCGCTCTAAGGGTTAACTGTGTTCCCTGGGCGTGTTCTTACTGTGGGGGGGACTGCCCTAGCTGGGGAAGGGAAGTGGTCACAGCCTTCACGTAAAGGAAGGCTGTGATCACAGCCCTTCCCCCTCACACAGAGCGGAGGTCCATGTTTACTTACACGGACCTCCGTTCTTTCACTCCAGGGGGGGAGGCATGCTCACTGTGCGCGATCTGGCGGCCGCCGTCATATGACGGCGATTCGCCTTACAGCGTCACTTTGCCGCCGTCAATTGCCGATTGACAGTCGGCAAGTGGTTAATTAATGAACTTTCTTCACTGAACTTCCTTTATTGCGGACAATCTATAAGTACACTTTGTTGCATAAATTGCGCATTTGTCCTTTGTATTTTTCACATATTGTATTTATTTACCTATGTTCCTGTGGGAGTCTGTAGCGCTACACTGTTTGCTATATACTTCACTCTTCAGTGAGGGTGAGAGTCCTTTTGAAATGTCCATATATGCTCAAAGGCTTGAGGGAAAAAAACAAAAAAAAAAAACATTTTATTGTCAGAAAGCCAATCACAGAGGCAAACAAAAACCATCTTTATGTCAGCCATAGCTTTGAGTTTTGAAGCTTCATAATTTCATACCCATTCCAGACTTTCGTTCCGTGATTAGAAGTTCTCCATCAGTCTGCAAACTCCTGACATCACTTTTGCTGTGGGCTCTGCTCCAGAAATGAGCCACTTTAGGAACTTCTGTTTTGTTGCTGTAAATTGTTCATAAATGAAGGTTCTTTGGCCAAGGGTTTGACCCATCTCCCCGGCATAGGGTAATGTAGGGCATTTAGTATACCACATTTGAAGAAATTAAGCAAAAAGCCCCCTTTATCCATGACTATTTTTTTCTTGACACACTTGAGTGATAAAGGCAATCGGATAGGATTAGGCTATAGATAGAGATCAGATTTTGGAAGTGATACTGGGGTAACTGAATTATAAATAAAGGAATTGATTATTAACCATTTCAGCTCTGGAAGGATTACCTCTCTTCATGATCAGACCGTTTTTTGCGATACGGCATTGCGTTACTTTAACTGACAATTGCGCAGTAATGCAACGTTGTACCCAAAGAAAATGTATGTTTTTTTCCCCACAAATAGAGCTTTTATTTTGGTGGTATTTGATAACCTGTGCAGTATTTATCTTTTGCTCTGTGAACAAAAAAGAGCGCCAATTTTGAAAAAAAATGCATATTTTTTACTTTCTGCTATAAAACACATCCAATAAAAAATGTAAAAAAATGGAATTTCTTCATAAATTTAGGCCAATAAGTATTCTGCTACATATTTGTGGTAAAAAATCCAAATAGGCGTATATTAATTGGTTTGCACAACATTTATAGCACCTACAAACTATTGGATAGATTAATGGATTTTTTTTTTTTTTACTAGTAATGGCAGCAATCAGCAACTGGCAGGACTGTGACATTGCGGCGCACTAATCGGACACTAAGTGACACTTTTGACACATTTTTAGGAACCAGTGACAACAATACAGTGATCAGTGCTAAAATACTAAAATATATGCATTCTCACTGTACTAATGACACTGGCTGGGAAGGAGTTAACATCAGGGGTGATCAAAGGGTTAAATGTGTTGCTAGGGAGTGCTTTCTAACTGTGTGTGTGTGTGGGAGGGGGGTGCTTGTACTGTGGGAAGACAGAGATTCATGTTTCTGCTTAGCATAAACACAGGATCACTACCTTCACTTCTCACAGAATGGCCACCTGCCTTGTTGGTAAACTTCCATTCCCTTGCTCTCCTGAATGATTGCAGGGTCCCGGCAGACATCAAGTCCCCCAGACCTACTGATTGGCTCCCGCTGTGTCCAATCACAGTGGGAATGGGACGTGGGTGGTGCGCATGAGTGCCCCAGACCCAGAAGTGCAGGAACATATACAGGAGGCGATTCTGCACAGAGAAGACACCTTGCCACCATATATATTGTCTGTATTTGGTCGGCCAGTTGTTAAAAGACAAAGTTGCACTTTACAATAGAAATTTCCCCAAAGCTTAGAGCAAGGGTAGGCAATCTGTGGCCCTCCAGCTGTTATAGAACTACACTTCCCATGAGGCATTGCAAGGCTGATGGATACAATTACTCCCAGAGGCATGATGGGACTTGTAGTTTTGCAACAACTGGAGGGCCGCAGGTTGCCTACCCCTGGCTTAGAGAATGTGCTGAAATGTCATTTTACAAAGAGCATCCAATAATGTGCATTAAGGAAGATTTAAAAAAAAAGTAGAGTTTTTCTTGTACATAATTAGATGATGCAAGTCAGCAGAGCTTTGTCTCATTCACTAAGCTCTGAGGAAACATTTCCATGCAAAGTGAAACTTGTCATGCAAAGCGAAGCAATGAAAATACAACCAATAATGTATGGCAAATATGCTCTTGGCACACTTAAATAGTAATAGTTATTTTAAATATTTAAGATATGTCTGTAGCTATCAAACCTTAAGAGTGATATTGGGCTAATCGACTGAGAGATGAGAAGTCTAGGCACTCTTCACACTTCATAAGAATTTTGAAATGTTCATACATCTTTGCTCAAAGGCTTGAGGGATACAGATATTCAATGATTTAACCACAGAAATTCAGTTGTAACCACAAAAAAAAATCCTGCTCTTTTTTTAGACCACAGTCTTGAGTTTTGAAGCTTTATATGACTTTACATTACCATTTCAGTCTTTCTTTCTCTGGTTAAAGGTTTCCCATCAGTCCCATGATCTTGATATCAGCCTCTGTTCCAGAAATGGGTCATCACAGGAACTTCATTGTTGTTACAGTGTTGTTATGAATCTATGAAGGTTCAAGTCTGAACGGAGGGGTTAACCAACAGGGGGGTACTGTAGGGCATTTAGCATACCACAATTGAAGCAAAAATGACCCCGTACATGAAGTTTCAGTCTTTGACCAAGGGTTTGAGCTGTCTCCCAAACATAGGGTACTGTAGGGCAGTGGTTCTCAACCCATGTTTGCAGGTTTTCCTTTATCTTGCATGGGTACTTTAAATCAGAGTCAATGGCTTGGTATTTTTGGACAGCTAATTTATCTAAAAGAAATTCCCAAAACATGGCCTGTTGGGGGTACTTGAGGACTGAGGATGAGAACCATTGTTGTAGGGCATTTAGCATACCACATTTGAGAAACTAAAGCAAAAAATATCATGTATCCTTTACTCTTGCTTTGCTCCCGGTGCTCATACTCTACCGGTGCTGTGGACATGTAAGGTTTCATATATTTTCTGCATGAAGGGAGAAGTTCCATTCAGTATTTGGGATGTTTAGGGAAATTCTCATAATCAGCTGTCTCAGACTGGGTGGTTGTTAATATGCTAGTAGAGGTGGTTCCTAGAATATTTCTTAAAGTCTTCATTTGAGCAGATGGATATTTAAAAAAATATGCATACATGTGGATACATTTTATTCCATTAAACAACAAAAGTAGTTTAATGGTTAGATGATGTAAGATTTTCACATAATTTTGGTAGCCTCTCATCTATTTTCATGGTCATAATGTCATTACTGTAGATTATTTGATTATGATAACGAGCTGTAAAAAATGTCAGTATTATTGTGAAAAGGGTAGGTCAGCCATCTTAATGATATAGAATATATCTAGAAACCAAAGTAGCTTTTCCAAGCTTCTTTGAGTTTGGGGTTTCCACCGATTATAAGTCCCGATTGAACGGTAGTAAAAGAGAATGTCACCATCAGACACATCCAATACTCCCAGCTCTTAAAAGCAAATTCTTGCATTGCATTCGTTGCAAAAGCAATGAGGACATAGAAGGAGACGAGGCAGATCATAATGTGGACCGCACTCTGATAATCTTTCACTTTGGCGCTACCATATTTCCCTACACTCCTCTGCTGCTTTAGGAACCATGCACTGGCAGATGTTGATAACAGTGAAATCATGAATGCTAAAGAATGTATTATTACTCTGAGTATCATAGAATTCATCTTTGGTAGGTTGTAATTTAAGGTTACATTACCTATGAGGTTGGTGGGGTTTTTAGGTAACTCTAAATCATAAAGGAGTACTGATAAGTAACCGACAAACATAGACGCAGAGACCACAGTTAGTATCAACCAAGGGACCATTATTTCAATTTTGCTTTTCATCCATCCAAAGAATCCAGGCTGAAAATATTGGATTTTTATAAAATAGAAGAAGCAGAGAGTGGACGTAAGCCATGTGCTGGAATAAGAGCTGCATAAAGTCAAAAAGAGTAAAACATAAAAAACATGGGGTACATTGAACAACCACGGCCAAACAAAGGTGACTAGAAAAAAAGCAGATGCAGAAGCAGTGTAGCTGACATTGGAAATACTCAGAGATATCAGGATACAGTTGCAGGTTTTCACTCTTCTCTCCTTGAAACTGGTAAGAAGAAGATAAAATATTATGAAGGCACTAGAGCATAGTCCAGCCATTGATTCAAGTCCTAATATAACCAGACAGACTTCTGTATTCGGGGAGATCATTCTGGAAGGTTAGATATCAGAACTGTGTTTGAAAAAGTCAGATGTCCTTTGCAGAAGACAGAGAGGAGGCCTCAGGGTGTTGCAGATGTCTGTGCCGTACAGGAGGTCCCCCTGTGTAGGAGATTCAGCACTTATCCTAAATTCAGAAGAAATGTGTGTATTCAGCAAACATCACATTTAATATACATCTTCTAAAGAAATGAGGGCACAATTCAGTATAAAATAATTTGGTTTGTTAGGATATTTTATCTGCATGCAAACTGGGAACGTAGACTTCAAAAAAAAAAAAAAATATATGCACAGATGCAAATCCACACCTGCTTGTTGCATGGGGAAATGCCAAAGCCTATTTTCCTCTCTTTAATTTTAAAGACTTAACAGTGAGGTATTTATAATTTGTGGAATAAATGTTATGTTTGGGTGAAATAATTATTATAGTAAAAAATAGATAGAATCAGGAAATCTCTGAAACTTAAAACATGGGATGTCACTTTGATCCCTATGTCAAGGAAACAGAAGCACTGAAATCAAGTGATTGTGAAAAAAGCATTTAATTGTGGCCCCAAGAAGCTTGGGATGTCCTTATAACATATACTTAGAACTTTAAGGCCTCATACACACGGACGTTTTTTGACGCTGGCGTTTTCTGGCGTTTTTTGCAGCTCTCCATGTTAGTCAATGGCCCCATAAAAACGTCGGCGTTTCTGAGCTGTTTGCAGGCACACATACTCCGGAATTTCAAGATTCATATACAATATTCCTGTAGGGTTCGAAGAACCCCGGTGTTAATTTACGAAAAAAGTGTTAGTGAACTAAAGTCACGAAGACAAAGGAACTGTATCCCTAGTTTCACTGTAGGGTACAAAATTCAAAGTCTCTAAAGGACTAAGATAGATAAAAAATGATATTATTAATAAAGTGGGTTTGTATTGTAAATAAGGTGTTTAATATTTATGGAGTGACAATTCAGAAATTTTAATTTCTCTCCTTTTATCCGAAACCGTAAAGGGGTACGTTGTTCGTCCACACCTAAACGTAGACACGTATATAAAAAAAAAAAAAAA
>BLSH010197285.1:624642-639298 GCA_018402905.1 Glandirana rugosa | reverse complement strand
GGCTTCCATTCAGTGTCCTACACCTCTCTCTGCCAATCCCTCCACTGGCCCTCATTCATTGTCCTCTAACCCTCTCTGCTAATCCTTCCACTGGCCCTCATTCATTGTCCTCCACCTCTCTCTGCCAATCCCTCCACTGGCCCTCATTCATTGTCCTCCACCTCTCTCTGCCAATCCCTCCACTGGCCCTTATTCATTGTCCTCTACCCCTCTTTGCTAATATTTCCACTGGCCCTCATTAATTGTCCTCCACCTCTCTCTGCCAATCCCTCCACTGGCCCTCATTCATTGTCCTCCACCTCTCTCTGCCAATCCCTCCACTGGCCCTTATTCATTGTCCTCTACCCCTCTTTGCTAATATTTCCACTGGCCCTCATTAATTGTCCTCCACCTCTCTCTGCCAATCCCTCCACTGGCCCTCATTCATTGTCCTCCACCTCTCTCTGCCAATCCCTCTACTGGCCCTTATTCATTGTCCTCCACCTCTCTCTGCCAATCTCTCCACTGGCCCTCATTCATTGTCTTCCACCTCTCTCTGCCAATCCCCCCCACTGGCCCTCATCACTGTCCTCCACCCCTCTCTATCAATCCTTCCACTGGCCCTCATTCATTGTCCTCCACCTCTCTCTGCCAATCCCTCCACTGGCCCTTATTCATTGTCCTCCACCCCTCTCTGCTAATCCTTCCACTGGCCCTCATTAATTGTCCTCCACCTCTCTCTGCCAATCCCTCCACTGGCCCTCATTCATTTTCCTCCACCTCTCTCTGCCAATCCCTCCACTGGTCTTTATTCATTTTCCTCCACCTCTCTCTGCCAATCCCTCCACTGGTCTTTATTCATTGTCCTCCACCGCTCTCTGCCAATCCCTCCACTGGTCTTTATTCATTGTCCTCTACCCCTCTCTGGCAATCCTTCCACTGGCCCTCATTCCCTGTCCTCTACCCCTCTCTGCCAATCCCTCCACTAGCTTCCATTTATTGTCCTCCACCCCTCTCTGCTGATCCCTCCACCGGCTTTAGCTCACCCAACATATAGAATTCAAAATACTTACAACAACATGCAAAATCATTCACAACTATTACCAGATCTACGTCAGCAATCTCATCACCAAATAACACCCAAAACGTCCTATCCACTCCCCTCAAGACCTGCTTTCTTACTCCGACATCAGATCCTGCCATACTTATCTCTAGGACTTCTCCAGAGCCTATTCCATGCTCTGGAAATCCCTACCCCAATCTGTCTGGCTATCTCCCACTCTGTCTGCCTTTAGATGATCCCTCGATGCTAATTTCTTGGAGAGGGCCTATCTCACCTACATCTAAAAACGCAACTTCTTCGATTTCCTCCATCAGCTTAATCCTCAGTTATTAACTTTTGTACGACTCCCCCCTCCCTTTTAGGTTGTAAGCTCAAATGAGCCTTCCAGGACCTTCCAGCTTCTCTTGTATCTAATTGTACTGTAACTGTACTGTCTCCCCTTGCTAATAATACTAATACATCCATTAGTTGAATGGCTGCAGATCTTCTGTCACCAAATGGTAAGACTTCTTCCATCCGGTGACAGATTATATCCAGTGACATTAGCAGTTGTGAAATTTGTGAGACATTATAAGAAGTGACAGTTGGTAGCACATTATATCTAGTAAATCATTCAATATGAAATTTGGTATTGTATACTTTATAAAAGGGGACATCAATCAGTGTGATGTTTGGTGACATGTTATATACATCAGTCAATGTGACAGGTATGAGATACTGTACAGTCATTGAAATAGAATGGATTTTTTTACATTATTCAATGTAATGGCTTGTATGTCAGGTTATATAATGAAATTAGTGAGCGTAGTAGTCTATGGCAGACTATATACACTCATATTAGATGATGGGACATATGGTGGGAGATTCTGCACAATGTAATTAGCCAATCACCAATGCTAGGTTAGCATGCAAGGTCATCTAAGAGGCTGTGAGATAAGAGAAAACAGACAGTTTGGACACTTTGGTCAATGAGGGGAGAGAGAGCTACCACCGATGTAGCCACGTGTGACCAAGGAGACTTGTCACAAATCTAGAGCTACCAGCAGGGGGAGACCTTACAGAGTGTGAAGAGCTGAGTATGATGCTACAGGGAGAGCAGCAGGAAACAACTGCACAGATTCTAGAGCCGG
Organism: Glandirana rugosa; assembly: GCA_018402905.1. NCBI lineage: Eukaryota > Metazoa > Chordata > Amphibia > Anura > Ranidae > Glandirana > Glandirana rugosa. The sequence continues at coordinate 637,126 of BLSH010197285.1, read as the reverse complement.
GCCAGGATTTTATAGAAAATGAGACTCTCACATACAACCCCCCCGATCATTTAACTACTTCAAGGAACAAGCCTATTTTTGACACTTTGTGATTACAAGTTTTTTTTTTTGCTAGAAAATTACTTAGAACCCCCAAACATTATATTTTTTTACAGACACCCTAGAGAATAAAATGTCAGTCGTTGCAATACTTTATGTCACACCGTATTTGTGCAACGGTCACAGAAACACAATTTTTTTGGAAAAAATACACTTTTTTTAAAATTTAAAAATAATAAAAAAGTAAATCTAGATCATTTTTTTCTATTTTGTGAAAGATAATGTTACGCCCAGTAAATTGATACCCAACATGTCATGCTAAAAAATTGGGCCCAATTGTGGAATGGTGTCAAACTTTGGCACTTAAAAATCTCCATTGGTGACATTTAAAAATGTCCGATTTCATATGTGAGTGCGACTGACATATGCGTTAACTTCTGCGCGTGAACTCGGAGGGATGGGGCACTTTACTTTTTTTTTTACTTATTCATTTTACTTTTTATTTCTTATTGTTACACTGTCCTTTATAAAAAATGGAAACTTAATAAAAATTATTAATAAATAAAAATTATTGAACATAAAAAAAAAATTCGGGTCACTTTTATTCCTATTACAAGGAATGTAAATATCCCTTGTAATAGAAAAAAAGTATGACAGGACCTCTTTAATGTGAGATCTGGGGTCAAGTGCTTGCGGGATGGGAAAAAAGTCCTGCAAGCAGCATCTTTGGGGCGGTTTGGGAGCGCTGTATACAGCACCCCTAAATCGCCCGTGCCCATTGAAATGAATGGCCTTAAAAGCGCTTTGGAAGTGCCGCAACACAAGCACTTTTGAACCCTTTTTTGGGGCTTAAAAGTGCCCAGCTAGCCAGCTTAGACAGCGGTAAAGGGTGCTTTACTACTAACGGATCCGTGGCCCCAGTGTGAAAGGGCTCTTAATATATTTTTATTGGCAAACTTAAGTTATTAAGATACAAGTAGAGTTGAGCGAACACCTGGATGTTCGGGTTCAGCGGAACTTCGCGGAAACGTCCGGGTTCGGTACCGAACGTTACCCGAACTTGACCCCGGACCGCGAACCCCATTGAAGTCAATGGGGACCCAAACTTTTCGGCAAAAAAATGGCTGTAAAAAAGTCCTGGAAAGTGCTAGAGGGCTGCAAAAGGAAGAAAAATTGGAGATGTTATTAGATCTGCAATCTCTCTCTCAAAGCAGTCGTAATCTCTACCTAGTCCAGTATCAGATCGTTCTGTAATGCAGGATGAGAGATCGTTCTGTAATGCAGGATGAGAGATCGTTCTGTAATGCAGGATGAGATGTTATGGATCTACAATCTGTCCCTCACAGCAGTAGTAGTAATCTCTACCTAGTTATTAGATCTGCAATCTGTCCCTCACAATCTGTCCCTCACAATCTGTCCTTCACAGCGCCCGGCAGCATCCTCTCCCTACACCAGTGGTTCTCAACTCCGGCCCTCAGGCCCCCCCAACAGGCCAGATTTTAAGTATTACCTTGGGGAGATGCAGACTAGAATACTGCAATCACTGAGCAGTAAAATTCTATCACCTGTGATGTATTTCAGTTATCCTGCAAACCTGGCCTGTTGGGGGGGCCCGAGGACCGGAGTTGAGAACCACTGCCCTACACTAACCTGAGAGCATGTGACATGCAGCACTGTGACTCCAGCCTCATATAGAGGCTGGGTTACATGATGCACTGGCCAATCAGAGCCACGCCATTAGTAGGCATGGCTGTGATGGCTTCTAGGGAACACCAGTGAAACGCTTGTTGATTGGCTGCCCTGCAGCTATTCAACATGTGTGATAAAATACCAGAACCCAGAACCCAAACCCGGACTTTTTCTCAAACGGTCGGGTTCGGGTTCAGGACACGGACACCCTAAAGTTCAGTACGGACGTTCGCTCAACTCTAGATACAAGCTGTTGGGAGGCCTTGGATGTCCTTTTCAGGATTCATACAATTCTAGAAATGGTTCACAAACATATTTATACACAAGGTTAGAGCAAGCTATATAACTGTTAAATAAATAAACATTAAAACAAACAGCTTTTTCTTGACACACTTGAGTAATAAAGGCAATAGGAAAGCAAAGACGCAAAAGTTACCTCCATGTGCCGGGTGAGAAGGCTCCACCCACTTAACGAGTTGACTCCTAAGAGGTAGCAGCATTACATGTCAGTCCCAGGCATCAGAGGTTTTTTCATGATTTTAATCAGTGATCAGTAAACAATGCAAAATATGCTGGGCTTTTATTGTTTTCCCTTCCATTATTTTCTGTTTTATCTGCTTATTCAACCAGCAATAAATGCAGAAAGTTAGGAGTTTAACTGATTAAACTTGGCTAACTTAAGCCATTAAAGATACAAGCTTTTATGATGTCTTACATCCATTTTCAGGCGGAGGAGCAATGTTATATAAATATATTAAAATAAAAATTCTTTACACACTTGAGCAATAAGAGCAATGGGAACGGTTTAGGCTATAGAGAAAGAGATCAGAATTTGGAAGTGTTACTGGGGTGACTGAATTAAAGGGGTTGATTTACTAAGGGAAAGTTGATGCTTACTTTCCAAGCGAAGTTACATAGTTAGTGAGGTTGAAAAAAGACAGAGTCCATCAAGTCCAACCTATGTGTGTGCTTTTATGTCAGTATTACATTGTATATCCCTCAATGCTGTGGTCCCTTAGATGCCCATTTAATAGTTTTTTGAACGTATCCATGCTCCCAGCTGAAATCACTGTTTGTGGAAGAGAATTCCACATCCTCACTGCTCTAACCATAAAGAACCCTCTAGTTTAAGGTTAAACCACCTTTCTTCTAGTTTTAGTGAATGGCCACATGTCTTTGTGTGCTCCTTTGTGTGGAATAGTTGTGTCCCTATTGTGGGGTCACCAGTACAGTATCTGTGCTTTAAAATCATATCCCCTCTCAAGCGTCTCTTCTCCAGAGAGAATAAGTTCAGTGCTTGTAATCATTCCTCATAACTAAGGTCCTCCAATCCCTTAATTAGCTTTGTTGCCCTTCTGTGAACCCTTTCTAGTTCCAGGACATCCTTCCTGAGGACCGGTGCCCAGAACTGGATGGCATACTCCAGGTGTGGCCTCACCAGAGACTTGTAGAGTGGGAGAATTATTGATTTATCCCTGGAGTTTATCCCTTTCTTGATGCATGCCAATATTTTGTTTGCTTTGCTTGCCGCAGCTTGCCATTGCATGTCATTGCTGAGCCTGTCCTCTACTAGGACCCCTAGGTCCTTTTCCATCCTAGATTTCCCCAGAGACTCTCCCCCTAGCGAGTCGTTTGCGTTCATATTCTTGGCACCCAAGTGCATTATTTTACATTTTTCTACGCTAAACTTCATTTGCCACTTATCTGCCCACCCCATTAATTTGTTTAGCTCTTTTTGGAAGGTTTCCACATCCTTTGGAGAAATAATTGCCCTGCTTAGCTTGGTATCATCCGCAAATATTGAGATTGAGCTCTTCACCCCGTCCTCCAGATCCTTTATGTATAATTTGAATAGAATTGGACCCAGGACAGATCCCTGGGAAACCCCACTTTCTACACCAGACCATTCTGAGTATTTCCCGTTTATCCCCACCCTCTGGACTCGCCCCTGTAACCAGTCTTCAATCCATGCACTCACCCTTTGATCCATGCCGACAGACCTTAGTTTATACATTAAGCGTTTATGGGGAACTGTATCAAATTCCTTTATCTAGATAGCAGCTCACCTCCTCATAGAAGGTTAATAGATTGGTTTGGCAAGAACAATTCTTCATGAAACCGTGCTGATTACCGCTAATGATACCGTTCCCATTACAATAATCTCGTATATAATCCCTTATTATTCCCTCCAAGAGCTTGCATATTATTGGTATTAAGCTAACTGACCTGTAGTTCCCAGGGATATATCCTGGTCCGTTTTTATATATTGGTGCTACATTGTTTTTTCTCCAATCAGCTGGTACCATACCACTCAGTAAGCTGTTCTTAAAAATTAGGTACAATGGTCTGGCAATTTCTTGACTGAGTTCCTTAGGGACCCTCGGGTGTAAGCCATCTGGTCCCGGTGACTTATTAATGTTACGTTTTTCAAGTCTATTCCTAATTTTATCCTCAGTTAGCCGTGATGTGTGGTGAGGACCAACATTTAGTTTTGGATACTTGAGCCCCCCGTTTCCTTTGTGAATACTGAGGAGAAAAATAAGTTTAACACCTTTGCCATCTCTCCATCCTTTGTAACCAGATTCCCTTCATCGTTCTTTATGGGGCCGATATGATCTGACCCCCCTCTCTTACTATTTATATACTTAAAGCGGAGGTCCGAGGGGAAAAAAAAATTAAAAGTCAGCAGCTACACATACAGTAGCTGCTGACTTTTAATATTAGGACACTTACCTGTCCTGGAGTCCAGCGATGTCTGCACCCAGCGCCGATCTTCGGATCGGGGGACAGGTGCAGCCGCCTCCATCGCGGGTAAGGGAACCCAGACGTGTAAGCAGTACAGCTTCAGGCCGGGCACCTTACTGCGCATGCGCAAGGCTCTGCTGCGCTCGGCTACTGGCCAGGCAGCCAGAAGCAGAGCGGGCAGGGAGGAGAGAGCTGGGCTGCTGATGTCGGCAGCCGTGGCCGCCGGCCAGAGCTCCCGGATGTGTGGAAAAGGACACCTGTCTAAAGACAGGTGTCCTCTTCCCTCTCCCCCCCGAAAGGTGACAAATGTGACACCTGAGGGGGGGAGGAATCCAACCAGCGGAAGTTCCACTTTAGGGTGGAACTCCGCTTTAAAGAATTTCTTGGGATTCTTTTTACTCTCCTCTGCTATGTGTCTTTCATGTTCTATCTTAGCCACCCTGATTGCACCCTTACATTCCTTATTGCACACCTTATAAAGATGGAATGCTGACCGGTACCCCTCAGGCTTGTATTACATCTCCTTTGCTTTTATATGTGCTTTTGCACTTTGCAACAGAATTTTAGTGAATGTGGTGAAATTTCACTTTACACAGATAACGCAATCATGTGCAAGACAAAAATGCATGATTCGATGATGGAAGTCAGCAGACCTTCACCCCATTCACCAAGCTCTGGGAAAAAGGCCCTTTAAAAGTGCAACTTACCTTACAAAATAAAGTAATGGAAATACAACCATTAATAAAAAACTAGTTTTCTTAGTATGCTTGAATAGTGATGGTTATTCTAAATAATTAGAAAACATCTACAGTTATCGGAACTGAAGAATGCTATTGGACTAATTGACTAGGAGATGAGAAGTCTAGGCACACTTCAAACTTCAGTGAGGATGAGAATTGTAATCACAGTGGCAAAAGAAAAAAATCCATCCCGATGTCAGACAGTTTTTTTATGTTAATTCAATAAAGTTTTATTAGACATACAACATAACAAAATAACACAAAAACAATACACGGAAACACATTCCAAAGTCTGTATAGCATGAATACATCAGTGAGCCATAAACATACATGTCACACAAAACAGAGCATTTCTCACGAGATGACCATTTCATAAGGTCTTGAAGCATAGGCTGATATCCTCACTGGCATTTAAAACTTAGCACTGAGCTAATAATAATTACCAGTACCTCATAGCAATAAACGGTTCAGAACCAATTCCGTAGAAGAGATTCCCGGGGTATCCAACCATTGAGCCCACATTCTATCAAATTTACTCTCACAACCCCTGTGCTGGAAAATGTATTTCTCTAATCGCAGTGCATCGCCCATTTGAGTACTCCACTCTTTCAAGGAGGGAGGTTCAGTGTCCTTCTAATGCCTGAGTATCAACTTGCGGGCCTGGAATAGAGCCCTGCCTATAGCCTGCTTAGGAACGTCCTCAATAGGGAGGTCATCCAAAATACCCAGAATGCAGGGTTTAGGGTCAGCCAAATTAGTAACCTGGATCTCCCTATTGATGGTGTTAGTCACTCTAAGCCAGTAAATGTGTAATTTTGAACATCTCCAGAGAAGGTGGATTAAATCACCATGAGCATCTAGTGCATTGCGGGATGTCCCTTAGCCCCATTAGTCTCGCTGGCTTTCGGGGAACCCTCAATTCAATGAAGAGTTGGGTCAGGTGCCAGGAGGCACTGAGTGAACATAATGGCACTGCCTGTAAGACTTCTTCCCTCTGCTCCTCGGCAAATTGATCAACTTCTGTCTCCCACCTGTCAGCTGCCTTGGAGGGAAAGCCTATTAGGAAAATAGTCAATAACATAAAGTAGCACCTAGATATAAACCCTTTGAAGTGTGACACCTCCACTACATAGTTGAATACTGGGGAAGGGGATAATTCCCATGTGGCTCTGTCCACTTGTGCCTTGACCACGTGTTGCAACTGGAGCCACATAGATTGCGGGAGTTGAAATATAGCCTGCATGTCTATAAATGAATGTAACGTGCCATTTACGAAGACCTGGGATAGGCGAGTGACCCCATACTGTCTCCACCTGGGCCTACTGGGTAGTATTTGTAAATCTGGATAGTGCCCATTGTCCCATATTAGGCTGTATCTTGTGAACCGATGTATATCTTGTAACTGTTGAGCCTTGTTCCAGACCTTTTGCATGAGGACAAAAGAAGGAAACAGCTTATTGGACCTAGCAAATATCGGACCTTCAAAGCCCTCTGCCACATTATTCACCCCGTTACATGTCTCAGGAGGGCAAGCGTGGGATCTATCTGGTCCCCCTCTACGTCCGGTATGGCCCTGGAAATATGCTGCAGCTGGGCTGTTATATAGTAAATGGATTAGGCAGCGCCAAACTGCCCTCATCCTTGGGCTTTTTCAGTTGTTCTAACCTAATTCTAGGGGGCTTAGACTGCCACAAAATGGTGTGGAAGATGAAGTTAATAATACAGAATTGTTTGAGAGGTATGACCATTGGAGAATTGTGCAGAATGTACAGTAATCGTGGCATAAAGATCATCTTTATAATCTTTATCACCTTTGTATATTCTAGAGGGGTTTAGTTAACTTGGCCCCATTTGCCATATTATCAGGTGATGCCCTTTTGGGTTCAGTGTTGATGCACACTTCTTAGTGATATCATTTATGTAGGGAGCTCACCCATTGAGATATATTATATGTAACTTTATTAGGTTACTTGTTATTAGAGCTGAGCGAACCCGAACTGTAAAGTTCGGGTTCGTACCGAACTTTGGGGTGTCTGTGACCCGGATATTTGAAAAAAAGTTTGGGTTCGAGTTCTGGGTTCGGGTATTTGATCATGCATGTTGAATAGCTGCAGGGCAGCCAATCAACAAGTGTTTCACTGGTTTGCCCTTAGAAGCCATCACATCCATCCCTTCTAATGGCTTGGCTGTGATTGGCCAGTGCATCATGTGACCCAGCCTCTTTGTAAGCTGGAGTCACTTAGTGCTGCATTTCACATGCTCTCTGGGTAGTGTGGGGAGAGGATGCTGCCGGTGCTGTGAGGGACAGATTGCAGATAGATAGATAGGTAGAGATTACTACTACTGCTTTTAGGGTCAGATTGCAGATCTCATCCTGCATTACAGAACGATCTGACTGGACTAGGTAGAGTCTACTGCTTAGAGGGACAGATTATTGTTCTAAAATCATCTTCTACTTCTATAGGGTCAGGTTCCTGCTGTTGCTGTAAGGGACAGATTATTGTTCCAAAATCATTGCCTACTCCTATAGGGTCAGGTTCCTGCTGTTGCTGTAAGGGACAGATTATTGTTCTAAAATCATCGCCTACTTCTATAGGGTCAGGTTCCTGCTGTTGCTGTAAGGGACAGATTATTGTTCCAAAATCATCGCCTACTCCTATAGGGTCAGGTTCCTGCTGTTGCTGTAAGGGACAGATTATTGTTCTAAAATCATTTTGCAGCCCTCTAGCACTGTCCAGGACTTTTTTACAGTCATTTTTGTGCCGAAAAGTTCGGGTCCCCATTGAATTCAATGGGGTTCGGGATAAAGTTCGGGTCAAGTTCGGTACCGAACCCGGACTTTTTTCCGAAGTTCGGCCGAACCCACCGAACCCGAACATCCGTGGGTTCGATCAACTCTACTTGTTATCCTTTCTTCTATGGTCACATTTGGCTGCATTGGCTGGACATGTGCATGAAGCAAATCATTTGTTTGTATCCTCGGTATCCAACATATTCTACAAAACAGTAGGTCTAGGCTGCTGACATCCTGAATGGCTTTATCTGGGTTGCCCAGATGTCTGTACTAAATATTAACTGATTGTATAACCGATTGTATACCTGATTGTATAACCAACTGTATACTAGATTGATATTTATACATTGTGTTTTTCTCATTTATAGTCCCTATCTCATACAGCTTCTGTAAGTCTCCTGAGGAAGCCCCATCCAGGGCGAAACATATAGAGCATGCAAAGCTGAGCATTTGTATGACATTAATATCTCTCCCAATGGAAACGTTTTTGCTTTATATATTTTCTAACTTTGTATAAATAAAATGCATGAATTTTATATGAATTATAACTTGTGTGTTTTCCTGGCACCTTAAAAGTCCTGGAACTTGGTTCCAACCGAATAGTCTCTTTCAATTATTATATTGGATGTGGTGACAATTTGGCCCTTCATCACCCTCCTTTTAAACATCATCTTTATAAGATTTAATGTGCAAAATCTGCAAAATGTATGTATAAAATATTAATAGTTCTTAAATGGAATCCAACAGTTCATGGCAGATGATCTTAGGTGAAGATAAACAGCCGGTCGATCACCAGTATTGTGAGACACCACCACCGAAGCATGTGTATTTCCAAAACACCACATATAATGAGCCGGGGACAAAACCACTCAGATGGGAAGATGTTCCGCTCCAGGGGCAGATATGTGAAAAATCGTTCCCTCAATGGCTGCAAGGGTGGACTAACCGACAAATAAAGAGACCACTAAGGGGAGGAATCACTGGTCCGGACCTCTCTTCCTCCAGCTAGTATTCAGCATATCATCCAATATTCATAGAGTAAGAAACCTCATATAGTGTGAAACTTTTTTACACCATTTATTAAAAATAAAGTACTTCCCTTACATTATATCAGTAAAAATCAAGCTCATCAAAAACATGGATCAATCACAGCACAATAACCTGGGGTCAGCAGTCACCCGACATGTTTCATCCTATTGGACATCATCTGTCCCCCTAGTGGTCTCTATATTTGTCGGTTACTCCACCCTTGCAGCCATTGAGGGAGCGATTTTTCACATATCTGCCCCTGGAGCGGAACATCTTCCCATCTGAGTGGTTTTATCCCAGGCTCATTATATGTGGTGTTCTGGTAAGCACATTATATGCTCCGGTGGTGGCGTCTCACAATACTGGTGATCGACCGGCTGTTTTTCTTCATCTAAAATCATCTGCCATGAACTGCTGGATTCTATTTATAAACTATTGATATTTTATACATTTTTTTTGCATTTTTGCACGCTTTAATGGAACTTGTTTGCACTTTATTTTGATTGTTACCCCAATGAGGAGCGTGTCTCCTTAAGAACTGTTTTTTTTTATTATTATTCATTTACTTACTAAATTATTCATTCACTGGAGACCCTTTGATTTTTTTTTGCACTTTATTTTTTTACACTAAGGTCATTCAGCTTGACCCACCTTGTGGCACAGTGGCTATTTGCTTGTGTATCAATTTTGAAGGTAGCGCTACACTTTAATTTTTAGATGAACAAAAGTGAGTACACCCCTAAGTGAAAATGTCCAAATCGGGCCCAATTAGCCATTTTCCCTCCCCATTGTCATGTGACTCATTAGTGTTACAATGTCTCAGGTGTGAATGGGGAGCAGGTGTGTTAAATTTGGTGTTATCACTCTCACTCTCTTATACTGGTGACTGGAAGTTCAACACGGCACCTCATGGCAAAGAACTCCCTGAAGATCTGAAAAAAATAATTGTTGCTCTACATAAAGATGGCCTAGGCTATAAGAAGATTGCCAAGACCCTGAAAATGAGCTGCAGCATGGTGGCCAAGACCATACAGTGGTTTAACAGTGCAGATTACACTCAGAACAGCGCCTCACCATGGTCAACCAAAGATGCTGAGTGCACGTGCTCAGCATCATATCCAGAGGTTGTCTTTGGGAAATAGACGTATGAGTGCTGGCAGCATTGCTGCAGAGGTTTAAGGGGTGGGGGGGTCAGCCTGTCAGTGCTCAGACCATACGCCACACACTGCATCAAATTGGTCTGCATGGCTGTCATCAAAGAAGGAAGACTCTTCGAAAGATGATGCTCAAGAAAGCCTGCAAACAGTTTGCTGAAGACAAGCAGACTAAGGACATGGATTACTGGAACCATGTCATGTGGTCTGATGAGACCAAGATCAACTTATTTGGTTCAGATGGTGTCAAGCGTGTGTGGCGGCAACCAGGTGAGGAGTACAAAGACAAGTGTGTCTTGCCTACAGTCAAGCATGGTGGTGGGGGTGTCATGGTCTGGGGCTGCATGAGTGCTGCCCACACTGGGGAGCTACAGTTCACTGAGGGAACCATGAGTGCCAACATTTACTGTGAAAAACTAAAGCAGAGCATGATCCACTCCCTTCAGAGACTGGGCCTCAGGGCAATATTCCAACATGATAACGACCCCAAGCACACCTTCATGACGACCACTGACTTGCTAAAGAAGCAGAGGGTAAAGGCGATGGACTGGCCAAGCATGTCTCCAGACCTAAACCCTATTGAGCATCGGTGGTGCATCCTCAAATGAGAGGTGGAGGAGTGCAAGATCTCTAACATCCACCAGCTCTGTGATGTCATCATGGAGGAGTGGGAGAGGACTCCAGTGGCAACCTGTGAAGCTCTGGTGAACTCCATGGCCAAGAGGGTTAAGGCAGTGCTGGAAAATAATGGTGGCCACACAAAATATTGACACTTTGGGCCCAATTTAGACATTTTCACTTAGGGGTGCACTCACTTTTGTTTACAGTAGTAAAGCCATTAATGGATGTGTGTTGAGTTATTTTGAGGGAACAGCAAATTTACACTGTTATACACGCTGTACACTCATTACTTTACATTGTAGCAATGTGCCATTTCTTCAATGTTGTTACATGAAAAGATATAATAAAATATTTACTAAAATGTGAGGGGTGTACTCACTTTTGTGAGATACTGTGTCTTGGAGAGTATCTTTTCCATCCTGCACCCCCATGTCTAGCAACAAAATGGATGATTTGGTCCAATTGAGTGTCAAGCCAGACTATTCTCCAAATTTCTTAATCATATCCATAACCCGCTCCAGGGAGCCCCTAGTGTCACCCAGCAGCAGCATAGTGTCGTAATGACTTTTTCCTGCATAGTTCCATACTTAAACCCATGGATTAAGGTGTCCGAATGAATCAGGGCAGCCATGGACTGAATGGCAATCTCGATTAGGAGAGGGGACAGAGGACACCTCTGCCTAGTACCCCTAAACGATGGGATGGGGTCAGACGTCTGCCCCGTCTCTCTAATAGCTGCCTTGGGAGAACTATAGAGCAGTTGCATCCATGATAGGAACGTGGGTCCAAATCCCAGTTTATGCATTGTGGCCCAAAGGTATTGCCATTCAATACTGTCAAATACCTTATGAGCGTCAAATGACAGCGGAGCCCTACCTCCCCCATTATCCCCCTGCTTAAAGGTTAATAAATAGCCTTCTCAGATTATGAGTGGTTGATTTTTCTGGCATGAAACTAGCTTAGTCCGGATGTACAATCAAGGAGATAACCTTGTTAAGCCATACGGCTAACACTTTGGCTAAGATTTTTACGTCACTCTGCAAAAGAAAAATAGGTCTGTATGATGTGGGGTCCAATGAGTCTTTACCTGGTTTCAATATCAGTACAATGTTGGCCTTAGTCATTGAAATGGGGAGGTGGTCTTGTTCCCTGGCTGCATTTAGTACCCTGAGTAAAGGTGTTAGAATGGTTACTCCATATTACTTGTATACTTCTATTGGGAGGCCGTTATCCCCAGGAGTAGAATTGATCGAACCTCTGGAAGTCCAGGTTCGGCAGGCTCGGCCGAACTTACGGACAAAGTCCGGGTTCGGGTCCGGACTTGACCCGAACTTTGACCCGGACCCCGAACCCCATTGAAATCAATGGGGACCCGGCTCGGACGGCTTGGACCTGAAGGTCTCCAAGCTAGTTAAGATGAGGACCCCTATTGCCGGAGGGTTATCTTCATATGTTCATTATACCTCATTGGTAAGATTGTGGAAATGAGTCCCATGATTTACGTCGGTCCCTTGTTCTGGTGGAGGGGTAAAGTTACTGATTCCGGTTGTAACATGACTATAACTTTGGTCCATTTCTGAGTAACCTGGGGTGTAGTATGTCTGGATAAAAAGAAAACGTCTCACTGCATTTTTAGAATCGGTTTCACAATCGGCATACCGAATTGTTCCAAT
>BLSH010197285.1:606835-624563 GCA_018402905.1 Glandirana rugosa | reverse complement strand
ATGCGGCTAGAATACACTTTGCCTATAGAACTTGGAGATGATTTTAGAACAATAATCTTTCCCTTAAAGCAACAGCTGGAACCTTTCCCTGTACAACTTGGAGATGATTTTAGAACACTAATATTTCCCTTAAAGCAACAGCTGGAACCTTTCCCTGTACAACTTGGAGATAATTTTAGAACAATAATATTTCCCTTAAAGCAACAGACTCTACCTAGTCCAGTCAGATCATTCTGCGCAGCAGGATGAGGTCTGCAATCTGTCCCTCAAAGCAGCAGTACTCGTATCTCTCCCTAGTCCACAATCAGATCGTTCAGTAATGCAGGATGAGATGTTCTGCAATCTGTCCCTCACAGAGCCAGCAGCATCCTCTCCCTAAACTATCCTGAGAGCATATGACATGCAGCACGGTGACTCCAGCCCCGTATAGAGGCTGGGTCACATGGTGCACTGGCCAATCACAGCCATGCCATTAGTAGGCATGGCTGTGATGGCTTCTAAGGGAAAACCAGTGAAAACTTGTTGTTTGGCTGCCCTTGGCAGCTATTCAACACGTGTAATAAAATACCAGAACCCCGAACCCGAACCCAGACTTTTTTTTTGAAAAGTCCGGGTCCCGGACACGCCAACGTTCGGTGCAGACCCAAACATTACAGTCCGGGTTCGCTCAACTCTACCCAGGAGCTTTGCAGTTAAGGAAGGAGCTAACTGCCACCTCCAATTCCTGTAGGGTTTTAGGGGAGTCTAGCATTAGTCTCTGTGCCCTAGATAGGCAGGGCATTTCCACTTCCTGTAGAGTTGTACTGATTCTGCAGAATACTGCTGCCTAGACCTGTACAGGTCTGAGTAGAAGTTGACCAGTTCCCCCATGATGGCATCAGGGGCATTTACCTCTCAGCTGGTGTCATCACAACGTGCTCCTATCAACTGAGAGGACTGCTGGGACTGCACTATTTTGGCAAGAAGGTGCCCCGTCTGCTCGCCCTGCTCATAAAAGGCTAACTTGTTGAAAAAGCATTTCCTGTCTGCTGCAGATGTGATTATGTGATTCAGGGCTTCCTGAGCAGCAACCCGGGATTCTCTATGTTGGTCAGTGGGATCAGCTATGATTTTGGTTTCTAATTGGCTCACCAGATGTGCCGCCTGCTCCCTTTAGGCACTCATGTTTCTCTTAACAGAAGTGATTTCTGTAATAAAAATTCCCCTTAGAAAAGCCTTAAAGGCATCCCAGGTAATGAGTGGATTGGGGTCACCTGCATGGAGTCGCCAGAACTCAGAGATCCAGCATGTAACCATATCATGAGAAGGGAAAAGGTTTAACCAAAAAGCATTCAGCTTCCATGGGTCTCTTAATAAAGTAGTATTATGCTTGACCTGCAGGAGCATCAGCAGGTGAGAATGGTCAGACACGCTCCTCACTAAGTACTGAATAGCCTGAACTAAATGGGCAGCAGAGGGCAGGCATAGGCACATATCAATCCTTGATAATGACATATGGGTTTTAGAGAAGCAGGTGAATTGCTTCTGTTGGGGTTGCCTATTTCTCTATGGATCCACCCACCCAACCTCCCCGATAAATTTCACTAGAGCCGTTCTACATTTGCCCCCCTATAGGTGGCTTGGGGTGCTTGTCTAAAACTGGATCAAGGTAACAGTTTAAATCTCCCGCTATGAAGAAGAGAAGGTGGGGACGGCCCAGCTGGTATGCCAGGAGGACTCTTAAAACAGTAAAGTTAAATGGGGGAGGAACATATACAAATGCTAGAATTAGTATTACATATCTCCCCTCGACATCAACCAATTTGTTAAATTCCTGGTAGTCTAATGATTTGTGTATCAGTACACTCACCCCTCTGGAGTAGGAGGTATGAGTGGAATGGTACGTCCAGCCCACCCATGAAAACCCCAAGCAGGATACAGTGTCAGGCACCAAAATAGTCTCTTAAAGTGCAAAGATAGCAGGTAGGTGCTTGTGCAATGCTGAGAAAACCATTATCCTTTTAAGAGGGCTCTGAAGACCCCTGATATTCCAGGAGATTATAGAGATTATAGATATGGTAAATCAACAAAGAAAATATAGTCTCTAAGTAGATATCTATTCCGCCTACTATCCAGCTGGATAGGGTGGTTCTCCTGTACTGCCCAGCACCCAATCTCCAGAGGGTGGTGTTGCAGGAGTGTAATAGCATCAGCAAAAAGAGAAAACTGTCTATCAAAAAGTATCAGCAGACACACTTCCAGAACATGAAAGAGAGTTTGTTCCATTCTCTGCAGCTAATTCTTTGAACTGGCAACCACATTGAGTCAAATGAGGAACTGTAAATAAGTAAAGGTGTAGTGTAGCTTTTCCACTCTCAAAAAAATCAAGAACTGGTTTGGGCACCCAGGCAGCGCCCAAATACATCACCTATAACGGATGAGAACAAAGGTAGATACCTCCCTTCGCCTGTGTATGTAGATAAAAAGGTACATTAGTCTTCGTCTGCTGGTGGTCTTCTGGCTTAACGCAGGGTACTTTCACTGAGATCCAGCCATGTGGACACCTCAGCCGCTGACTAAAAAAAATGTACCTGGCCTCTGGCTATTATGCGGAGTCTGGCTGGGAAAAGCATGGCATAGGTAGCTTGTAATCACTGCAGTTTCATTTTGACCTCCGCAAAATTGGCTCTGCGACGTTGCCCCTCAGCTGAGTAGTCAGGGTAAAAGGATTTGCGGGCCCCATTGTATTTTGATGTTTTTGCGCTCTCTGGCTAGACGGAGAATGAGTTCCTTGTCTTTGTAGTTAAGCAGTTTGGCCAGAAGTGTGCGCAGGGGATATCCCTGTGGGAGAGGCCTGGAGGGAACTCTATGTGCACGTTCCACCGAGTAGAGGGGGGTAAATGCATCCTTCCCAAATATGTCCAGCAGCCATCTTTCCACAAACTCAGTGGGGTCTGTGCCCTTCGCCTTTTTAGGAAGGCCCACAATGTGGACGTTCTTACATCTGAGACTATTTTCAAAGTCCTCTCCCTTAAGGTCATTAACTTTGGATAGACATGTTGGGTCTCCCTCAATAGTGGGGTTAACTTGTCTTCCAGGTTGCTGATGCGACCCTCAGCTGCTGTAGTGCACTCTCTAATTTTTTGGAGGTCATGGCGAATCAGGCTATCTCCTCCTTTAGACCCCCAAAGTGCTTTTTCAGAGTGTCCACCAATGCAGTGCATTTATGAACAGCTTTCAGTATTTCAGCTAAGGTGGGTTGTTCGATTTCCTCACCCCCCTCTTCTGTGTCAGTAAGTAAAGAATCAGCCGTGTCTAAGGGGCCCAGTGAGGAATCTTCCCCATCCTGATCAGCATGGAAGACTGCCAGGGTGGCCTCCAGGTCATCAATCAGGTACCAGCCTGATGCACCAGACAACTTTTGGGCATAGTATAACATGTCTTTAGGAGGGTCTTTAGTGTTAGTCTTAGGAGGCTTACTTGTGTTCTTAGGCTTGTCCACACACTGGCGTTGGGCAAGGCCACAGTGGCGCCATTTTGAATGTCGGCCTGTCCTCCATCCTCCTTCTGTTTGCGGGTCATCATGGTACTTGAAATTGCTGCCAATGGTGCCCGGAGGGTCTATGCACAGAATGGGGTGGTTAAGAGGCAAAATCTCTGGCTAAAAACTGGGAGCAGGATCAATTCAGGATCAGGTGTGGGAGCTCTGTGAGAGACGTCTGCTCACATGCCGCTCTTTGGCATGCCCTCGTCAGCCACAGTTTTGAATCTTTGTATGAATGTACATTACCATTCCAGCCTTTCTTTCTGTGATTAGAAGTTCCCTATCAGATCAAAAATTCTTGAGATCGTTTATGCTGTGTCTTCTGCTCCAAAAATTGGGCACTTCAGAAGTGTCTGTTTTCTTGCCGTTAATTATTAATATACAGTATGAAGGTTCAGTCTTTGGCCAAGGGTTTGCCCCATCTCCCCGACATAGGGTACAGTAGGGCATATAGCATACTACATTAGAAGAAATTAAGCAAAACGTATCCTGTATCCTTTACTCCTGCTCTGATCCCAGCACTGGTACTCTATTGTAAGTTCCTATCTCTTCTTCATGCAGTCCTATTTAGTATTGGGATATTTATGAATATTCTTGCAATAAGCTGTCTTAGATTGGGTGGTTGTTTCAGGAATATTTCTTGAAGTCTTTTAACTGAGCAGTTGGATATTTTAAAAATGTGGTTATATGTAGACAAACTGTATTACATCAATCTGTAAAAAAAAAAAAAAAATACAGTTGTGTTCATTGATTTAAGATTTGAGCCGTAAAAATTGATAGTTCAGCCATCTTGATGATTTAAAATGTATCTAAAGCCAAAAAAGTATTTCCAAGCTTCTCTAAGTTTGGGGTTTCCACTTATTATGAGACCCGACTGAACTGCAGCAAAGGAGAATATCACCATCAGACACACCCAGAACCCCCAGCTCATAAAAGCAAATATTTGAAATGCATTCAAAGCAAAAACTAGGTAAATTAAGGTATAAAAAGAGAGAAGGCAAATCATAACGTGGACCGCACTCTGATAATCTTTAACTTTGGAGCTCCCATTATTCCCTACACTCCTCTGCTGCTTTAGGAACCATGCGCTGGCAGATATTGATGGCAATGATACCATGCATGCCAAAGAATTAATTATTATAATGGGTTTCACTAAATGCATTTTTAGTTGGTAATGTTTTAAGGTTGGACCACCTATGAGGTTGGTGGAGTTCTTAGGTAACTCAAAATCATAAATCAGTACTAATAAGTAACCAACAAACATTGACACAAAAAGCACAGTTAATATCAACCAAGGGACCATCATGTCAATTTTTCTCTTTATCCATGCAAAGACTCCAGGTTGAAAGTGTAGGAGTTTTATAAAATAAAAGAAGCAGAGAACGGATGTAAGTCATCCACTGGAACAAGTGCTGCATACGTTCAAAAGAATTAAAACATAAGAAACGATGGGTACATTGAACAACCACGGCCAAGCAAAGATACCTAGAGAAAAGACACATACAAAAAGAGTAAAGCTGACATTGGAAATACTCAGAGATATCAGGATACAGTTGCAGGATGTGACTTTTCCCTCCTTGAAACTGGTAAGAATAAGATAAAATATTATGAAGAAACTACAGCATAGTCCAGCCATTGACTCGAGTCCTAATACAACCAGACCGACTTCTGTATTTGGGGTGATCATTCTGAAAGCTTAGATATCAGAACTGTGTTTGAAAAAGCCTGAGGTCCTTTGCAAAAGACGGGAGGTCTTAGGGTGTAGCAGATGTTTGTCCCATACAGAAGGTTCCCATGTGTAGGAGATTCAGATATTAACCTCACTTCAGGAGATACTATATTTGTATACCCAGCAAACATCACATTTTCTAAAGAAATGAGGGCATCATTCAGTACAAAATCATTTGACTGCTTAGGATATCTTACCTGCATGCAAACTGGGAATCTAGACTACATTCAAAGAGTTGATAGAACATATGCAAAGCCGAACCTGCATTATGCTGCATTGGGAAAATGCCCAGTCTATTTGCCTGTTGTTCATTTCAAAGACTTAAGAGTGAATGTATGTATGTGTTGTGGAATAAATGTTATGTTTGGATGAGATGATTATTACTAAAAAATACATAGTCCCCTGTCAAGGAAACAGCAACACTGACATCAGGTGATTATTAAAAATGCATCCAATGGAGGCCCCAGGAAGCTTAAGAGGCACTTATAACATATCTTTAGAACTTCCTGAAAAGTATACATAAGTCATAAATAGGTAGGGACAAATAAAACGCTAGCTGGATGTCTGTTTAGGTTTTCTCTGTTTTTGGGGGGCTTAAAAATATATATCTCATGAGAACATGCAGAGCCCCATCATGGACCAACCTCTATCACCACACTACCCCCCTTCTGTCTTTTATGAATGCTGCTAACCAACCTATCAACCATTCCCTGCTCGAAACCCCCCTTCTGTTACTTCACTGGCTTCTGTTTATTGTCCTCCATCCCACTCTGCCATAGGTGTGCGCAGGGGGTGTGCCTGGGCACACCCTAATCACTCCAAGCGCATTAGCATTACTGCTCTGTGTGCCAGTGGAGAGATGGGAAATATCTCCCTTTGACCAGTTTCACCATTATTGAAGAGCTACCGTACTTCTCTTTCACTGAACTGGCTCTGCTATAAGAGTGTGTATGTCTGTGTGTGTATGTATGTATATAAATATACTGTTAATGTGTGTTTGAGCTTTGGGGTGCACACCCTAATGCAATTGGCTGTGCACACCTATGCTCTCTGCCTATGCCTCCACTGGCCTTGGCTCGCCCAAGGTATACAATACAAAATATTTACAATAACATGAAAAGCAATCCACAACTCTTCCCGCAGCTATGCCACCAACCCCATTTCAAAATATCACTCAAAGCCTCCTCTTCACTCCCCCCCAGACTTGCTGCTCTTTAGCTTATTCCAGCTACCAGCATCCCTTCCCTCTCCTAGGTGTACAATCTCTGGAACTCCCTACCCCAATCAGTCAGGCTTTTTCCTACTCTGTCTGCCTCTGGATGGCCCTTGAAAACTCATCTTTTTGAGAAGGCCTTTCTCACCTTCACCTAAAAAAGAACTCCACCTAAAATGAACTTCTACTTCCTCTATCAGTTTTTTCTCCAAAAATATAACCTTTTCTATCACTTGCCCTTCCTTTTAGATTGTAAGCTCAGTCCAGTTACCAGTGTCCCTTCCCCCTCCTATATATACTCACATAACCCAAGAAAAGCTGAAAACCACACTGCCCTATGTCTCTGTGATAATGCCCAGCCCAGACTGAAATGGAAAAACAATTACCAAATAGCTGCCATCAGTTTTTGCACCTTAAGCCTCGGACAATCGGTTGTCCGTGATTTTGTCTAGCGTACTGACGGTAGTCAAATTATCGTTTGACAAAGCCGAACGTAGTGATACAAGTGTATGAAGAGGGAGTTCAGGTGAATGTGAATTGTGAATTATGGACGCAGGTTTACACTACCGAACACTTCCTGGATTCCGAGCATGCGTGTTTGTACTTACAACTTTTGTTGGTCCAACTTCTGTACACATGGGCCGAAAATCGGACAAAGCCTTCTCAGCAGACAAAAGTTTTCTAGTTTGCTCATACAACTTCTGTTGGACAATAATTGAAAATCGGTTATCGAATGGAACTTACTAATGGTTGGATTATTGCATGACAGGTTGTCGTACTACAGTTTTCGCCCGATAATTGTACTGTGTGTACGGGCCTTATAACTTACACTTCTGGTGCCCATCTCCAGCACACCTGTACACTCCAGTGTGCCGTGTTCGATCCTGTGCACACTCCTGTGCGTTTCCAACATGCCTGAGCATTTTTCAGATTGTCCCAGTAATTAAAAGAAGAAAGCTAGATGGTAGCGGGGGAAGTACATCACAGGAACCAACAGTCTTTCTTGCCTAGCAGTGGGACCTTCAGAGAATACAGCAACCAGCATTCTCTCATGGATAAAAGACCAGCAGTAGCAAAATAAGGCATCAACAAGCTTTCAGACCCAAAGAAAAACAGCAACATTTGCCCTCTTGTGGTGAAAAATGGGAATGACAGAGAGCAATAATCAAATAATGAGCTCCCTGGGACCAAGGCTACCCGGGCATTAGCAATCCTGCAGCAGGATCTGATTACATAAAATAAAGATCCAACCTTCATCCAACACAGCAGCCAGGTGGAAGTGGTGGTGGTGGAGGAGGAGGTAGCCAACACTGTTTTTTGTTTGGTTGTTTTTTTTTTCTAATTGGGGTAGCCCCCCAAAAAATATGTTCACTTAAGTATACCAATGGCTGTGTGAGGCTGGTATAAATGTCTATTCTGCACAAGGTACAGACAAGTCTTGTGGCATCCATGCCTGGTTCATCTTAATGAACGTTAGCTTGCCCACGTTGGCTGTGGATAGGCGGCTGCGCTTGTCTGTGATAACGCCCCCTGCCGTGCTAAACACACATTCAGACAATACACTGGCTGCAGGGCAGGCCAGCACCTCCAAGGCATAAATGGCAAGCTCAGGTCATGTGGCCAATTTGGAGACCCAGAAGTTGAATGGGGCAGACCCATCAGTCAGTACGTGTAGGCGTGTGCACACATACTGTTCCACCATGTTGCTGAAATGCTGCCTCCTTCTAAGACGTTGTTGATGTTGTTGCATGCTGCTGACAAAGCTTTTCCACATTTTGGCCATGCTAACCCTGCCTTCTGATGTGCTGGCAGTGCCACAGCTGCATTGGTGACCTCTTTCTCCTCCTCTGCCTTGTGCTTCCACTGAGCCCCCGGTGTCATTTGGGAATGCCCTCAGCAGTGCGCGTGCCAGCGTGCGCTTGTAGTTGCGCATCTTCCAATCATGGTCCAGTGAGGAAATTAAGGATGGCACGTTGTCCTTGTAACGAGGATCCAGCAGGGTGGCCACCCAGTAATCAGCTACAAGTTACAATGTGGGCAACTCAGCTGTCGTTGCACAGGCACTGCTGCATACAGTCGCTCATGTGTGCCAGGCTGCCTAGAGACAAAGACAAGCTGTCCTCTGTGGGAGGTGTATCATCTGTGTCCTCCGTATCACCCCAGCCACTCTCCAGTGATGCCCACGAGCTGCGTTGGGTGCCACCCTGCTGTGAACACGGTTCCTCCTCCTCCTCCTCTCCCTCATCATCCTTGTCCTCCTCACCCTTCAGAACTGTGCCCTGGTTTGACATTTTTTTACCTGGCCTATGCTGGTGCAAGAACCCACCCTCCGAGCAACTTGTGAATGACTGGCCTGATAACCGTGGAAATGACCCCTCTTCCTCCTCCTCTTCCTCTTGTGCCACATCCTCTTCAATCATCGCCCAAAGTGTTTTTTCAAGGAGATATAGAAGTGGGATAGTAACGCTGAGAACAGAGTCATCGGCACTGGCCATGTTGGTGGAGTACTGGAAACACTGCAATATGGTACACAGGTCTCGCTTGAAGGCCCACTCATTGGTGGTGAAGTGGTGCTGTTCCGCAGAGCGACTGACCTGTTAATGCTGCAGCTGAAACTCCACTATTGCCTGCTGCTGCTCACACAGTCTTAGGCTGGGAAACTCAGAAACGCGTCGCACTACAGTGACGTGGGACGCTGTACACGCTGTCTCCCCGATGTCCCGGATGTTCCTTCATACAACGAGCGGACTTTGACTGACTGCAGGCGGTCGTCCTGCTCCACGGTAACACTTTGTGGACACAGCTATACAGAAGACCCCGCACACCACAGACTCAACCGCTGCTGACTACACGTCTTTCCGCAGACAAGTGTGCGGACATGCCTCATATTTCTTGCAATATGTGAGTTTGATCATCCTGTTTTTTACCAAATAAATTTACATTACTGCATTTAGAGGCGCCTTCTCCTTTCTTTGTATGGGGAAGGATTAGGCTATAGAGATAGAGGTCAGAATATAGAAAGTTCTACTGGGGAAACTGAACTAGAGATAAGGAGGTTGATTTTTCTAAAGGTAAATTTGTTGTACACTTTCCATGGTAAGTTGGTCTTTGCAACAGAATTTTCCCCAGAGCTTAGTAAATGGGGTGACATTTCACTTTCAAAGAATAATCAATCATGTGCAAGGCGCATGGAAAAAAACAGCATTATTGCTTGCACATGATTGGATGATGGAAGTTAGCAGAGCATCATCTCATTCACCAAGTTATAAGGAAAATCCCATTGCAAAGTGAATATTACCTTGCAAAGTGAAGAAATTAAAATACAACCATAAATGAAATATGACTCATTTTCTTAACACACTTGAATAGTGATAGTTATTCTAAAAAAATAGGATACAACTACAGCTATCGGAGCTTAAGAATGCTATTGGGCTAATTGACTAGGAGATGAGAAGTTTAGGCAAATGTCACACTTCCGTGAGGATGAGATGAGAATCCCTATGAAATGTCCATATATGCTTAAAGGCATGAGGAAAAAAATGTTTTATTTTCAGAAATTCTACTGCAATCACAGTGGCACAAAAAATGATGTCTCTATGTCAACCGTAGTTTTGATTTTGAAGCTTTAAATTAATTTACATCACCATTTCAGCCTTTCTTTCTGTGGTTAGAAGTTCCCTATCAGTCCCATCATCTTGAGGTCATTTATGCTGTGGCCTCTGCTCCAGAAATGGGCCACTACATGAACTTCCGTTTTGCTGCTATTTACTGTGACTCTATTTCCTCATGCACACAGGACGTTTTTGGGCGTTTATCCAGCTGCTGTTTTTAGCTTCAAATGTTTTTTCCTACAGTCAATAAACTCCCCATCATGTTATCCTATGTGTCCATGCACACATAGGCTGTTATTAACTGTTTTTGGCTGGAGTGCTTTTGAGCTGCAAAAAAAACCCCCAAGACTAGCGGGATGTTTAAATGCTAAAAAACGTGGAAAAATGTGACTCACCAACGTTTTTGGACGTTTTTGATCCATTGAAGAAAAAAAATGCTCAAAAACACTCTAAAATGTGGCTCACCAATTTTGTTGGACGTTTTTGATCCATTGAAAGAAAAAAAAAATGCTCAAAAGCATTACTGCTCGAAAGCACTCATAAATGCTCAATAACGTGGCTCACCAATGTTTTTGGATATTTTTGATCCATTGAAGAAAAAAAATGCTCAAAAAAAACACTACTGCTCAAAAACGCTCAAAAAACGCTAGTGCAATAACGCTAAAAAAAGCTGAAAAACTCACTACAAAGCTACTAACATTTTTAGAACTTTTTTTTTAACGTCCTGCATGCATGAGGCCTATAAAAGTTCAGTCCTTGGCCAAGGGTTTGACCCGTCTCCCCAACATTAGGTACTGTAAGGCAGTGGTTCTCAACCGTGTCCTCAAGTACCCCCAACAGACCATGTTTGCAGGTTTTCCTTTATCTTGCACGGGCTCTTTAAATCAGTCAATGGCTTGGTATTTTGGAGAGCTATTTTATCTAAAAGAAATTCCCAAAACACGGCCTTTTGGGGGTACTTGAGGACCGAGGTTGAGAACCACTGCTGTGAGGATTTTAGTATACCACATTTGAGGAACTGAAGAAAAAAGTACCCTGTATCCTTTACTCCAGCCCTGATCCCAATATTGGTGATGAGGACATATAGGTTCATATCTCTTCTGCCTGTTCCATTAAGTATTGGGAATGTTATGAAACTTCTTACAACCAGATGTCTTACATCGCATGATTGATGAGCTAGTAGAGGTCATTTCAGGAACATTTCTGAGCAGAAGGATATTTAACAAATACGGTTTATATGTGGACAAAATTTGTTACATTAATCAACAAAAATGTCTAATAGTTCTGTTAATTGATTTAAAGTGGTTGTCAACTCATGATAACCACTTTAACCTACAGGTAGGCCTATAATAAGGCTTACCTGTAGGTGCCCTGCATATCTCCCAAACCTGCACGGTTTAGGAGATATGCAGTGTACTGTGATGTGCTCACGTCACCGGGCACATGCGCAGTGAAGAAACGGCCTCTGTGCCGTTCCTTCACTGAGATCACGCATGCGCGGGAGTGACGTCATGCGACTCCAGCCAGTCATAGAGCTGGAGATCGCGGCCCCGGAAGAAAGAGGGGTAGAAGATGGATGCGGCCTTGAGTGGGGACATCGCTGGACATCATTGGATTCCAATGCAGGTAAGTGGCACATAATAGGCTACTATGCGATGCATAGTAGCCCATGGGCATTTACATTGCAGGGTAACATAGAGGAAGTGTAGATTATTTGCATTTAACAATGAGCCATATACTGTAAATCTCAGTATTATAATCAAAAGGGTAGTTCAGCCATCTTGATGATTTGGAACGTTTCTACAAACCAAAAAAAAGCATTTCCAAGCATGGGTGTCCGCAGGTAGGGGCAAGGGGGGGCATTTGCCCCCCCCCCTGGAATCAGGGATCGGATCGGCGGTTGCCCACTAGGTCCTTATCCTCTTGGGCTATGTATGAAGTCTCTGATCGTCTCGTGTGCCATGTCCACAGTCTCAGACAATCTCCTGTACTATGTCTGCAGTCTCTGACCATCTCCTGTACTATGTCTGTAGTCTCTGACCATCTCCTGTAGTATGTCCACAGTCTCTGACCATCTCCTGTATTATGTCTGTAGTCTTTGACCGTCTCCTGGAGTATGTCTGCAGTCTCTGACCATCTCCTGTACAATGTCCGCAGTCTTTGACCATCTCCTGTACTATGTCTGCAGTCTCTGACCATCTCCTGTACTATGTCTGCAGTCTCTGACCATCTCCTGTAATATGTATGCAGTCTCTGACCGTCTCCTGTTCCATGTCTGCAGTCTCTGACCGTCTCCTGTACCATGTCTGCAGTCACTGACCGTCTCCTGTATCATGTCTGCAGTCTCTGACCATCTCCTGTACTATGTCTGCAGTCTCTGACCGCGATAATGTGATATCAAAAAGCGCCTCTGACGACGTCAACCTATGACGAAACGCGTCGGGAGGAGCCTAGGACGACACGCAGGAGTGAGGGAGAGGACGCGGCAGCCATCTTAGTGGTGGGAAGTCTATTGTGTCCATTGAATGTGAGCTCTCGGCGAGCAGATGTGTCCAAAGCACAGTGTTTTAATGATCATGTGCTGAGATGACATCGGGAATTGAGATTACAATCCAGGGATCTCCAGGCATCTATCAACACATGCGGTGGTGAATCCCCCCTTGCTAGAGAGCGTTTTTGACCCCTGTAGTGGGGGTCCTGAGTTTCTGGTAAGGGACAGTGTGTTTGGTGTTGGTGAATGGTGACGGGCACAGTTGATTTCCCCATTTTATTTATTGGATGAAAATTGTGGACTGAACAGTTTTTTAACTGAAGTGCTGCATGTTTCCTTACCAGTTTTTTCAAGTGAAAGACTATGGACTGAATAATATCACCATTGTTCATTAGCGCTGCACCTTTATTTATTTGTTTGCGTTATAGCATGGGTGACCTTAAAATGATGCCCCCCCCTGAAAAAAATTCTGCGGACGCCCATGTTTCCAAGCTTCCCTAAGTTTGGGGTTTCCACTGATTATAAGACCCGGCAGAACTGCTGTAATAGAGAATGTCATCATCACACACATCCAGTGCCCCCAGCTCTTAAAAGCAAATATTTGTAGTGCATTCAAAACAAAAACGACGTAAATGAAGGCATGAAAAGAGACAAAGGAAATCATAATGTGGACCGCACTCTGAAAATCTTTAACATTGGTGCCCCCATATTTCCCTACACTCCTCTGCTGCTTTAGGGACCATGCGCCGGCAGATGTTGAGTTATTACTAGAAGGGGTTTAGTTGAATTCATTTTTAGTTGGTAATGTTTGAAGGTTACACCACCTATGAGTTCTTAGGTAACCCTAAATCATAAATGAGTACTGATAAGTAACTGGCAAACATTGACTGGGTATCATCCATCTTAGTTACCATAGCTGTATTAACCACTTGCCCACTGGGCACTTATACCCCCTTCCTAACCAGGCCAATGTTCAGCTTTTAGCGCTCTCAAACTTTGAATGGCAATTACTCAGTCATGCTACACTGTACCCATATGACATTGTTGTACTTTCTTTCACACAAATAGAGCTTTCTTTTGGTAGTATGTAATCCCCACTGGGTTTTTTATTTTTTGCACTATAAATAAAAATTATTGAAAAGTTTGTATAAAAAATGCATTTTTCTCTGTTTCTGTTATAAAATTTAGCAAATTAGTAATTTTTCTTAATACATTTTGGCCAAAGTTTATGCTGCTACATATTTTTGGTAAGAATAACCCGAATCAGTGTATATTATTTTGTATTTGTCTACATTTTTTGGTCTACAAGCCAATCATTGAAAATTGATCACACCTGATGTACTGGCGGCCTCATTTCTAACAAGCCGGGAATGTACAAATACCCCCCAAATTATGCCATTTTGGAAAGTAGACATTCCATGGCATCTAGTAAGAGGCATGGTGAGTTTTGTTAAGTTGTATTTTTTTCCCACAATTCTTTGCAAAACAATTTTTTTTCACAATGTCATATTAACAGGTTATTTTTCTCAAATGGCATATGCATACTTGCAACTGCACCCCAAAACACATTCTACTACTCCTCCTGACTATGGCGATACCACATGTGTGAGACTTTTTATCAGCCTAGCTAGCCAACCTAGAGAGGTCATACATGCAAGGAGGTGTTATAGGGACATAAATTACACATCTACAGTAATTTCTTGACTACCTCTTACACTTTTGAAGGCTCTAGAGCACCAGGACAATGGGAACACTCACAAAATTACCCCATTTTGGAAAGCAAACACTCCAACGTATATTCTATGAGGCATAATGAGTCTTTTGAACATGTAATTTCTATTCCACAATTTTATGGAAAATGTAAAAAGAAAATGAAAATGCAGTTTGTACACATGTTAATGGCACTGATAGGCGCTGATGAGGATCCATTTATAGGGTGGCACTGATGAGCACTCACTGATGGGTACTGTAGGGCACTGATGAGCAATGATAAGCACTCACTGATGGCACTGATGCACACTGCAGTACACCGATGTGCACTGATGGCACTGATAAGCACTTACTAATGGGCACTGATAGCACTGTAGGGAACTGGTGGCACTATAGGGGCACTGATGACACTGTAGGGCCACTGGTGGCACTGTAGGAGAACTGATGATACTGTAGGGGCACTGTAGTGGCACTGATGATACTGTAGGGGCACTGTAGTGGCACTGATGTGGCACTGAAGGGTACTGTAGTGGCACTTATGGCACTGTAGTGGCATGGATGGCACTGTAGGGGCCCTGTAGGGGCACTGGTGTGGCACTGAAGGGCACTGTAGTGGCACTGATGGCACTGTAGTGGTGTTGTAGAGCACTGATGGCACTGAAGAGCACTGATGGTACTATAGTGGCATTGTAGAGCACTGATGGCACTGTAGGGGCACTGATGATACTGTAGGGGCACTGTAGGGGAACTGATGTGGCACAGAAAGGCACTGTAGTGACACAAATGGCTCTGTAGTGGCACTGATGGCATTGTAGGGGCACTGTAGGGGCACTGATGTGCCACTAAAGGTCACTGTAGTGGCATTGTAGAGCACTGATGGCACTGTAGTGGCACTGATGGCACTGTAGTGGTACTGATGACACTGTAGTTGTGCACTGATAGGCAGATTTTTTTATTTCAATGCTATTAGATGCTCATATAATTATTTATATACTAGGAGGACCAAAAGAGTGTTAATAGATAGAATACATGAACATGTGTGCAATATTAGTAGGGGGTATGAAAAACATTTCCTTTCTTATTAAAGGCTTTTATTGCATTTGCAATAGAGATGGGCTCGGGCGTGTTCGAAACCCCACGTGCCCCATCCTGCCAGGAAGCCGACACAGCATGCAGCTAATCACAGGCAGTGAGACATTTCTCGGTCCGCAGCTGCACAGTGGTGTGCTGTGTCGGCCTCCTAGCGGGATCGGGCACGTGGGGTTTTCGAACACGCCCGAGCCCATCTCTATTTTTCAAGACATAACAGAGATGTATGATAAACAAACACAGAGAAGGATAAGCCAGTTTTCCTTTGATAATAATAAAAAAAAAAATCTGAGATATCTGTTACCATTAACCACCAAATGAAAGCCCAATTTGTCCTTAAAAAAATGTGGTATAATCCACCTGGATGTACAAAGTAGTTTGATGATATGAAGGGTTTTGCTAACACATGTCAAAGTTGCAAAATTGTGCTCATGCATTTAGATTTTTTTTACCCCTATATGATGTGCATACATTGTTATCCCTACCATATTTGCAATTATATCTGCCCCCCTCCCCACCCCAAAATATTTACCACCGATAAATGCAGAAAGTTAGGAGTTTAAGTGATATACACTTTTATTGGCTTACTTAAGTTTTTAAAGATACAAACATTTGGGATGCATCAGATCGCTATTTTAGGCTTTATACAATTCTAGAAACGGTTCAGAAACTCACATAGTTATACACAAGGAGGAGCAATCTTTTATAACTATTAGAAATAAAGCATTTTTGTCTCTTGACACACTTGAGTAATAGAGGCAATGGGAAAGGATGTGTCTATAGAGATAGAGATCAGAGATTGGAAGTATTACTGGGGGGACCAAAGTAAAGGGGTTGAGTTACTAAAGGCAAATTTGTTGTTCACTTTCTAGGGGAAGTTGCACTTTGCAACAGATTTTCCCAGAGCTTAGTGAATGTGTGAAGATTTCACTTTACAAAGAATGCCCAATAATGCGCAATAGAGATCTGCATGATGTAAAAATATGTGAATATTTATTATTTTTAAATAGATTTGAATTTCAGAAGACGGCTGTAGTTGTTATATATTTTTTTTTTCTATTCTACGTATTCCATTCTGTTTTTATTCTATTCTATTTTCTGCTATTCTATTATTTTATATTCTGTTCTATTTTATTATATTATGTTCTATTCAATTCCATTCTATTTTATTCTGATCCATTATATTCTACTCTATTCTATTTCTTTCTATTATATTCTATCCTATCATATTCTTAAAGGAATCATCATCTTATTTCACTTTCATACCTTAACCACTTGCCGACCGCTGACCGCAGTCTGACAGCGACAGAGTGGCTCGATATCGCAAACCGCCGTCATATAACGACGGCTGCGATAACCCACACTGTGTTCGGGGGGGGCCAGGGAGCGGGTAGGGCGGACTCAATCGCCGCCGGCTACCCGCGATGTCCCCCCCTGCAGTGAAAGAACGGAGGTCCGTGTATGTAAACACAGATCTCCGTTCTGTTAGAGGGGGAAGGGCTGTGATCACAGGCTTCCTGTATATGGCAGCCATGATCACTCCCTTCCCCCAGCCAGCCCAGCCCACGTACAGTTAGAACACACCCAGGAAACACAGGTAACCCTTAGAGCGCCCCCTCCAGGTTAACCCTTTCACTGCCAATGGCATTTACACAGTAATCAGTGCATTTTTATAGCACTGATCACTGTATAAGTGCTAAACGGACATAATATTTAAAATTATGGTTATATGTAGACAAACATGTTTTTTTTTTTTTTTTTTTAAATTGTTTATTTATAGAATTTTCAAAAATACAATTTTCAAAAAATACATCTTTCAAAAGTATCACATATACAGACATGTTTTCATTTGGTATTTCTATAAATCAATGAAATTGTCAGTGTCATGTGAGAAAACAGTATTACAAATAAGAAACATGCCTGTGGGCTAAATGATTTATCCTAACAAAATTAACCCAGAATATAGACATTTCCGTATGATGCAACACTTGGGCCGATCATTGGAAGGTGACTCGACAGAGTCACTTAAGACAATAACTTATAAACGCAAACTGCTCAGTGGAAGGTTACTAGCCGGGTTCACAACGTAGTATGCCTTTACAGATATAAGACCCAATTAAAACAATCCTATTTAGTAAATCGGGTGTCCGTACAAAGAATAAACATTATGACAAAAGAGTGTACTGTGACTGTTAAAGTAACTAAATATCTTTATGGTTTACTTTTGTACAGACATATACACTATGAAAACTTTCTACATAAAAAACTTTTAACATAAAAACTTTTAAGATATTTATTTGTTAAATTTTTTTTTTTTTTTTTTTGTACAAACAGATGTATATTGGTATTAAAATTTATAATA
>BLSH010197285.1:573449-593869 GCA_018402905.1 Glandirana rugosa | reverse complement strand
GAGTTCCCCCTTACAAACAGTTTTGACTTTGTGTAGTAGTTTCTTAATAAATTTACCTTGACCTTGGTTAGGGCCATAAACCGTAGCCAGGGTATATTGTACATTATTCAACAGGCATACAAGTATGATAAACCTTCCATTTGGGTCACATATCACTTCTTGTTGTACAAAAGCAATGGAGTTTCTAATAGCAACCATCACTCCGTTATGTTTGGAGTTTGCGTTAGCAAAAAAAATGTTGGGATACTGGGTGTGTGTACACTTGGGGGCTTTATTAGCCGCAAAGTGAGTTTCTTGTGCGCAGACTATGTCCCCATTTAATTTCCGCGCTTCTTGCCAGAGTAGTTGGCGTTTAAAGGGGCTATTGAGCCCTTTTACATTGATGGATATTATTTTAATGGTCATTTGTATCTCGTGGTGCTTGGGTGTTGTGTGTAGGATAACTCACCGGGAAGTAGATCTCAGAAAGCACAGTTTTCAATGGATGAAGGTGGTTGATGTAAAAGTACTTGGAGTCGTGGGTCGACTTTCGCGTGTCGTTTAGTAGGTCTGCGATGTGCAGTGACAAGTTCTTGATGATCACTGGATGTACGTCAAAGAAGATGAACAAGAACATGAACTGTAAGGTAACAATAGGTGAATAAACAAGTAAAAATGAGAACAGAGCCTGCCCTGATTCTCTAGGGCACTCAAAAATGCACATCATCATAGGGGGTTAACTTGCCCCGATAACAAGAAAGAAATGAGCCTGTTATCCGGGAAGGGAAATCAGTAGTGTGGGTTCCTGTGATCTCCATTATGCTTGTGAGCGTGCTTTTTCTTGGATGATGATTTGGACGGGCGCTGTGACCAGTCTGTCTTCAATCTGGAGGGTTCAGCGTTTAACTCTTCATTGTTGTCTTGAGGGAGGATTCCCCATTCTTTCAGGTAGCGTAGACCTGCGTCTAAGGAGTGTATTGTCACCGAGAGGTCCTTGTAGGTCACAATCAATTTGGACGGGGTTCCCCACTTGTACCCGATGCTGTGGTTCCTCAGGGTTTTGGTGATTGTATTCAGTTTCTTGCGATGTTGTACAGTCGCCTGGGATAGGTCTGTGTACAGGGAGATCCCCGCGAATTTACCTGTTAATTGTTGTTTGTGTCTCATGGCTTTCATAGCTGCATCTTTCACATGGTAAAAGTGTATCTTTGCCAGAACATCTCTTGGAATGGTGTCTGGGAGGAAAGATGGTTTTGGCAGTCTGTGAGCCCTGTCAATTAGCAGCTCCATGTCACTTGCCTCTGGTACCAGCTCATGCAGGAGTTGTCTGATGAAGTCATTCAGTTCTGCATTGGGTATTTTCTCCGATATGCCGCGAAATTTTATATTGGATCTGCGGCTACGGTCTTCCATGTCCGCCAGTTTGGATGAGATCCTCTGCAATTCACGTTGTTGATCGTGATACGCGTCTATTAGGCTGTTATGTGCAGAGTAGGCGTCTTCCAGTTTGTTTTCAACATGGTTCATCCTGTCTTGTAAATCAGAAACTGAGGTATTAATGGGCTGCAACATCTTCATCATGTCAATATGTAGAGTGTCCCTTAAGGAGATCAACATCTCTTTCATGCTAGACATGGTGACTGGCTGGGATGAGGAGGGGAAATTTTCTAGAGGAGTCTGTGTGGGCAGCTCTGGTTCTGTTTCATCCATGCTATCTTCTGCCTCCTGTAAATCCCCTTTAGCTTTTTTACTTTTAGCAGGGCTGCGGGTAGTAGGACTGTCAGGGGGTGAGGGATCACTTACATTTGTGTTCCTTCTATGGATTACTGAGCTGATAGATGCCGCTGAGCTCCCTGAGTCTGAGGCGCTGTCTCCTTCCTCTGTAGGCCGCAGCGGCGCGCCGGCGCCATCTTGGTACACCCTTCCTCCGGAGGGGCTGAAGAAATCTGTCAGCTTCTGCGGGAAGGAGCGCTAGGAACTCCGTTTTCTGGCCGCCCCCGCGGCATCTAGGGAAGCCATCCTTGTGGTCTGTACCTCGCTGCTGCCGCTTCGGTAGTCGCTCGTCGGATCACAGGAGCCGGAGCTCTCTCACAATGCTGCCGTTCTTCACGCCGGCCGGACACGCCCGAGCTAACAATCTTAAAGGGAGGGCAAGTGATATAAAAGAAAATACCTGTGAAGAATGAGTTGATAGAGGGAGTAGAGTTCCCTTTTAGGTGAAGGTGAGAAAGGCCTTCTCAAAAACGATGAGTTTTCAAGGACAATCTAAAGGCAGACAGAGTAGGAAAAATGTAGAGAAGGGGGTAGGGAGTTCAAGAGCATGTCCTGGAGATAAGCATGGGGGGGGGGGGGGGGCTGATGAGGGAGCTTAGGAGCAGAGAGGGGTCAAGAATATTGAAGAGAAGCCACTGAAGTAATTGGCAGAAGAGGGGTTGCAAGGAGTGAATGGTTGATAAGTTGGATAGCAGCAGCATTCATGAAAGATCGAAGTGGGATAGTCTAGGTGGAGGTAGGCCCATGAGGAGCTCTGCATGTGCTCATATTTTTTTAAGTCCACCAATAACAGAGAAAATATTGAGAAGGTGGGAGGGGAAAAAATTGGGACTTTTAGGAAGCCATGACTTGGTAGGATCACACGCTTCCATCCCTATACTTGGTAAAGTAATAAAAAAACGAGGAATAATGGGACTTTGAATGGCACACATATTGAGAGTACAGTCATAGATGGATGTTGGTTGTTGGTACAATAATTATTTATTAAAAGGTACATATAGACAATATGGTACAAAAGGTAAATTCAAAAAATGAGTTAGTAGTAAATTAATTGTACAATCAAATACTCAATAGGTACAATTAGACATTGCAAACATTCCCCAATCCATCGTGTGCATCAAAAGTAAATTCATAACCAAACATAATTGATACTGCAGGGTCCAAGATCTGGAAATCCCCAACAAGGTAGCACTTGTATATAAGGCCAAAAGATTGGTCTGTATAAGGGTTGGCGGCAGTTGGTGGCTCAACGCGTTTCGTGACTATTATGTCACTCATCAGGAGGAGAGACATTAACAGAGGAGAGATTATGGGGTCAAATAGAGATCAAATCTCTCCATAAAGAGGATATGTCACGGCCCTTGCTATCACAAGGGATGTCGTTCATCCCTTGTGATAGCAATAAAGTTAGAACAAAAAAAAGTGTAAAAAATAATATTTTTGTATAAAATAAATAAATAATAAAAAAAAATGTGCTCATGTGCAAATGCGGACACATACATTACTCCCGCACGTATATGTAAATGGCGATCGAACCACACATGCAAGGTATTGTCGCAAATTTATATTTTTTATTAATTTTTAGGTTTTATTTTTCTGTATATCATCATATAAACTTGATGTTATATTCCTCCCTGCGGGAGACCTGGCATTTTGAGCAGCTCTTATTTTAACAACTGGGCTCCTTGGGTCACCCAGACAGATTCCTATTTCTATGTGTATGACAATAACTGGATCTTATTCTAGGTCATTGAGGTATGACTCCAATTAGGGCAATGGTTCTCAACTCCTGCCCTCAGGACCCACTAATAGGCCAGGTTTGCAGGATAACTGCATTACATCACAGGTGATATAATTTGTTGCTCTGTGATTGCAGTATTCTAGTGTGCATCTCACCAAGGTAATACTTAAAATCTGGCCTGTTAGTGGGAGTTGAGAACCACTGATTAGGGAAATCTTGCCAGTGGGGGGGGGTGCATTCATGTGTTTATTTTTAAAGTCTTTGATATGCATAGTGATTGTGATATGATATTATATGCATTTTTGTAATTGGTCTTTGTCCATTCATATAGTAGCCATAAAACCATGCTTGTCCCTGAGGAAGCCATACGGCGAAACATGTAGGAATACCGTTGTGGAAACAACTATGGGAGCTACAAAATTAAGTTTTGAATTACCACAAAGTTGTCCATGTATTGTACAAATTGTTTTTTATAATTAGCTATGTGACTTTAATAAATGGTGTAAATATTATATGTCCTAGTACTAAGTGTACCTATAAAGTCCCATCTCCTCTACTTTGTACTTTTTATTTTACATGTAGGAGTGAAGTGCCAGAAATGGCCCGGGTGGCAAGTGGTTAATCAGTAATCAGTGTACGATGTAAAATAGGGGGGGGGGTAGACCGCTCAAGAGAAGACACAGGTATAGATTAACCTGAGTATCCCGGGGTGCTGGCTGAGTATGCTAATGCAGCAGTAATTGCAGAAAAAATCTGGTAAGCTCACTCCGATCAGCTATGACTAAGCATCTATAGCTGGATGTGAAACGCGTCAGTTTTTGCTCCTGTCTGTCTGTATGGATTTCTAAAAAATAAAGCATTGGAATCAGAGTGCGGCTTACCGGATTTTTTCTGCAATTACAATGTAAAATAGGCTGTGCTTTTATTGTTATCCCCACTATTTGATGGTTTATTTGCCCCTCCCCCATTCCCCACCTATGTGTTACCCACTATTTAATGGAGAAAGTTAGGAATTTAAGTGACAAGCTTTTATTGGCTAACTTAAGTTATTAAAGATACAAACTGTTGGGATGGCTTAGATCCCCTTTCTAGGGTTTATATAATTCTACAAATAGTTCAGAAACTCACACACAAATATACAAGAAGGAGCAATGCTATATAATTACAAAAAAAATAAATAAATAAAATCTTGACACACTTGAGTAATAAAGGCGAGGGGGAAGGGTTAGGCTATAAATATAGAGATCGGAGTTTGGAAGTATTACTGGGGAAACTAAATTAAAGGGGTTGAGTTATTAAAAGCAAATTTGTTGTTGACTTTCCAAGGGAAGCTGTATTTTGCAACATATTTTTTCCCAGAGCGTAGCGAATGTTGTAAAATTTACAAAGGATATCCAATCATGTGCAAGACAGATTGACCACATCAGCCCCGGGAAGGTTTTATTCCCTTAATGACCAGGCCAATTCTTGCGATTCGGCACTGCGTCCATTTAACTGACAATTGCGCGGTCGTGTGACGTTGTACCCAAACAAAATTGATCTCCTTTTTCCCCCACAAACAGAGCTTCCTTTTGGTGGTATTTGATCACCTCCATTTTTATTTTTTGCGTTATAAACAAAAAAAAGAGCAACAATTTTGAACAAAAAAATATTTTTTACTTTCTTCTATAAAACATCCAATAAAAAAAATATATAAAAAAGGCCAATTTGTATTCTGCTACATATTTTTGGTATTAAAAAATTCCCAGTTAGTGTATATAGATTGGTTTGCGCAAAAGTTATCGCGTCTACAATTTCTGAGATAGATTTAGGGACTTTTTATTTTATTTTTTTTATTTTTTACTAGTATTGACGGCGATCATCGATTTTAAGCGGGACATCGACGATATGGTGGACAAATTGGACACTGAGTGACACTTTTTGGGGACCAGTGACACCAATACAGTGATCAGTGCTAAAAAAAAAATGCACTGTCACAGTATAAATAACACTGGCAGGGAAGGGGTTAACATTGGGGGCAATGAAAGGGTTAAATGTGTTCCCTGGGAGTGCTTTCTAACTGTGTGGGGGCTGCTGACACTAGACAAAGAGAGAAATGGGTGTTTCTGATTAGTACGAATAACAGATCTTTCTCTTCCTGTCTGACAGAACAAAGGTCTGCCTTGTTTACAGACCACCATTTTGTCATTCCCCCGAATGATCGCGGGAGGCTGGGAGACATCATGGACGCCGGACTTGCTGATTGGCTCCCGCTCTGTCCAATCATGGCGAGAGTGAGTCTCCAGGCAGGAAGCGCGAACAACGAACAGGTACGTTGTTTCGCGCAGCCAGACTGCCCTGCTGTAGTATATGTGTGGTGAGCAGCCCGGAACTAGTTAAAAAAATGCATGTGACTGGATGATGGAAGTCAGAAGAGCTTTACCACATTCACCAAGCTCAGGGAAAAATTCCTATGCAAAGTGTAACTTACCTTGTAAAGTATAGCAATGGAAATAAAGGCATTGATAAGATAAAACTTGTTTTCCTAACACACTTGATTGGTGATTGTTATTCTAAATAATTAGGATGCATCTACAGTTCCCACAGCTTAATAATGCTATTGGGCTAAATGACTAGGAGATGAGAGGTCTAGGCACCCTTCAGAATTCAGGGAGGATGAGAGTCCTTTTGAAATGTCCATATATTCTCAAAGGCTTGAGAAAAATAAACAGTTTTATTGTCAAAAATTCAGTTGCAATCACAGTGGCACACAAAAATTCCATCCCTATTTCAACTACAGTTTTGAAGCTTTGTATGAATTTACATCACTATTTCAGCTGCTCTTTCTGTGGTTAGAAGTTCCATATCAGTTCCACCATCTTGAGATCATTTATACCGTGGTCTTTGCTCCAGAATTGGGCCAGAACAGGAACTTCTGTTGTATTGCTTTTTTTTTTTTTTTTTTTTTCAATCTGGTTTTATTGAAATTTTTAAGGCAAAACAGGGTAATTAACAATCACATTAATGACAGAGGAAATGAAAAGGAAAGTACAATGTACCTTGCTCATGGCTACAGATATTGTATAAGTACAAGGCAGTTTATGCTTGAGCTGGAGGTTATACTCAACTGCATTAGATAATTAGATACATACAAAGATTTGTGCAAGGTTATGAAAATTGGAGAGCTGGATGTTATCCCCGTAGTATCAACTCTGAACAAAAAGTTAACAAAGGAGAATAAACTAGTGAAAGGAGGTGAGAGGGAGTGGAATACAAGGGAGAGGGGGGGGGGAGCCTGCAGAGCATTTGGGCCTGAATTGTTGCCCTAGAGAGGGCGAAGTCTAGTTGTAGTTCAGGGAGCTCAAGGTTTGCGGTCATATGAGAAAGTGACTGAGGTGGGGTTGAATGATTTAGTCGGCCAAGTGTAGTCCGCAAAGTTTTTCCAGCGTCTACAGAAAAGACGGGAAGCAGATGGAAGGTTGAAATCCGTTGTCGCCCTTTCTTTTTGGAGTTGGGTAGTCAGTTCCTGCGAGACTTGGGATATTAAAGGGCCAGAGGTGGTCGTCCAATGTTTTAGGATTGTTCTTCGCGCTGCAAAGAGGCATAGTAGGGTCCAATCTTTATGGAGGGTAGTTGAGGTGGATGACCAGGATAGAAGTTGTTTGTCCCAGTAGCCGAAAATTAGAAGTAGGGGGTCCTTAGGAATTTGCAACAAGGTAATATTGTTAATGAATTCAATTGTTTTGTCCCAGAAGGAGGAGATGAAGGAGCACGACCAGAATCGGTGGGCCAAGGAAGGTCTTGATTGAGAGCAATGAGGGCAGCTCGTGGAAGCAGCATTATGACTGTCCCAGAGGAATGGAATATATGCCCGGTGGATGATCTTCAGTTGAGTCTCCTTCCAATGTTCACATGTAATCAGTTTTAATGTATTTTGGTAACCCTGTAAGATTTTGTCCATAAGGTTGACGTCTTGAAAATCCTTTCCCCAATGTTTAGCTGAGGTGGAGGTGAAAGGTGGAGAAGTCTTGGCCAACAGTGGTTTGTAAATGTCCGATATAGTATAGGAGTTAGTTTCCAGAAGATCATCGATGATTGACATCTGAAATCTCTTGGAGCCATCTTTACAGAGACCCTTTATGTGATGGGCGCATTGCCAGTAGTGGAACTCGTGGCTTCGTGGTAAGGAGAAGTGCTTGGCTAGGGTAGAGAAGGGTTTCATGTGGCCTGTGTCCAAGTCGCAGAGAGAAGCAAAGGTGGAGAGGCCCCTCTCCTTCCAGATGGAAAATGCTGGGTGGAGGGTACCTGGAGGGAAGTTCGGGTTCCCTTGTATTGGGAGGCGAATATATATTTGTGCTGGGAGGTTCAATAGTTTGTGTATTTCCCTCCATGCTATGGCTGTGTCACGCAATAGCGGATTATGTTGAAGTTCAGAGGGTAGTTTTTTCCAGGGAGCATGAAGAATAGCCCTCAGGCTCAGGGGATGAGTCATCTCTTGCTCTAGCACCATATTCGCATATCTGGAGGCATCTCTAGACCAGTCCAGCCCTATTCTTAATAGACAAGCGAGATTGTACAGTCTAATATTGGGAAGACTAATGCCACCACCAGTCTTGGGGAGATGTAATTTGGATAGTGCTATGCGTGGTCTTTTTCGCTGCCATATGAATTTTGAAATTGTTTTGTTAAGGGATTGGATATCTTTGTGCTTAAGTAGCAGGGGGATTGTTTGCAGGGGGTACAGCAGGCGAGCGAAGCTGACCATTTTAAATAAGTGGCATCTCCCCAGAAAGGATAGAGGCAGGTCCATCCAGCTCTCCAGCTCGTGGGTGATCTTAGCAAGTACAGGAGGAAAGTTCAGAGAATAGAGGGTAGAGGGAGTATTCCCGATTTTTATGCCTAAATAGGTGATGTGGGATTTAGCTAGGGGGAAGATGGAATGTGGGATCCAAACTCTTTTGTGGTTGGGGCCTATGGGGAGAATTTTGCTCTTATTGAAGTTTATCCGTAGTCCTGAGATGAGTTTAAAGTCGTTAAATATAAGTGTGATGGTATGCATGTCTTTTGCGGGATTCGACGAGAATATAAGGACATCGTCCGCGAAAAAAGCCGAGCGGAGTTCTCGGCGTCCAATTTGAATACCGTGTAGGGGGGCTGTGTTGTTAAGGCACCTGGACAGGGGTTCGATCGCTAAATTAAATAGAAGGGGGGGACAGTGGGCAACCCTGCCTTGTGCCTTTATGTAGTCTAAATTCATCCGAGAGGAGACCAGCCACCATCAGCCTGGCCGCGGGAGCAGAGTACATGGCCTGGATCAGGTGAACGAACGGGCCTGTGAAACCCATCCTTCCCAGGACCCGGAAAAGCCACTTGAAGCCGACATTATCAAAAGCTTTTTCCGCGTCCAGGGTGATGATGGCGTAATCCCCCTCTTTGTGACTGTCAGCATGGTTTAGGATCGTGAGCACCTTACGAATGTTTAGCGAGGCTGTTCTACCCCTAACAAAGCCTGATTGTGCAGGGTCTATCAGTGACGGAAGGATGTCTGCCAGCCTGGTGGCGATTATTTTAGATAATATCTTCATGTCTAGATTTAAGAGTGAGATAGGGCGGTAAGAGCCCGGATCCAATGGGTCTTTACTTTTCTTCGCTAGCAGCTTTATTAGTGCTTGATTTCCCGAGGGAAGGTACTGGCCTCCCTCCCAGATGCCTCTGTAGACCTCGAGGAGTGTAGGCACTAGGGTATCATTAAGAGATTTATAAAATTCGCCCGTTAGACCGTCAGGGCCCGGGGCCTTGTTAGGGGATAGGTGTTTAATAGCTAGTGAGATCTCGTGGCTCGTTATAGGGGCATTCAATTTATCGAGATCGGTTTGAGAAATCGAGGGAAGATGTACTTGGTCAAGAAATTTCTGGGCTAGGTCGTCGTCGGAGTGATCGGGAGCATATAGGTTTCTGTAGAAATTTGTCATGACTTGATTTATAGCCTGGGGGGTAGTTGCAAGGATTCCCTGAGGGTCCTTCAGGGCAGTGATGTGCGTGGGGGTGTGTGGGCCCCGGGCTAGTCTGGCCAGGAGTCTGCCCGCCTTGTTACCGTATTTGTAAAAATGAGCTTCAAATTGGGATTTTTTAGTCAGTTCCATAGATTCTACCCAAGAGTCAAAATCAGTTTTAGCTGCTTTCCATTCTGCTCTGTGTTGAGGGGTGTCGCTAGCGGATAAGTTTCTTTGGGCTAGTTTTAATCTAGAGCTGGTTGATTTCAGTATGGACAGGGAGTGTTTTTTAAAAGTGGTCGCGTAGGCAATTATTTTTCCTCTGAGGAAAGCCTTCCCCGCGTCCCAAAATAGATTTGGATTGGTCTGGTGAGAAGAGTTGGCCTCGGAGTACTCTGACCAAGCCTTGACTAAATAATTTTGAAAATCAGCGTATCAGGGATCGGACATGCCTAAGGAGTCCATAGTGGATGCTAGGAGAGTGGATTCCAACATCCGTGGGTTACCATTGTTTTTCAAGGGGCGGGATCTGTCTTCTGCTTCGTGATATGTAGAATTAAAGTCACCCCCAACTATGTGAGGGATATGGGGATCTTTGGTGAGGCTAGTTGTCAAACTGGTGAAAAATGAGTTACTGGGACTATTGGGAGCATATACATTAGATATTCGTAAGTCTTTGTCGTAAATGCGGATGTGAATGGTCAAGAGACGACCCTGGATGTCAGAGTGCTCGGAAATTAGTTTGTATGGGAAATTTTTGTGGATCAAAATTATGACCCCTGCTTTGCGGTTAAGAGCCTCTGAGCCATAGACCGAACCCACCCATAGCTTCTTTAAACGGTGAAAGTCTGTTTGTGTCAGGTGAGTCTCCTGGAGGAGAGCTATATCTGCTTTTAACCTCTTAAGGTGACGTAGGATTTTCATCCTTTTAATAGGGGACCTAAGGCCTTTCACGTTCCAAGAGACGCATCTCATGTGGGTAGGACGGTAGGAGACGTTTGAGCTTGGTGTGAAGATTGGGAGCAGGTTATTTTAATCAATGACCGCGGTGGGAACAAAGGATATTTATGGTAATCGTCTGCAGATAGAAGGGCTATGATGTGCGTGTGCAGGTTTTGGTCTTGGGAGAGGGATGGGTATGTAGGGAAGGGTAAGAAAAGGGGGAGAAAATGTATTAGAGCAACGAAGAAAAAGCAGAGTCTAATTAAATTTGCATCTAACTTCGCTTTTTTCCGCATGGGTTCGCAGTCAGGGGTTGCTCCTCACCATCAGCCGTATGTCACCTCTGTGAGATAGCCCATGCGAAGAATTCGGGCAAGTCTCTATGGTAAGAATAGAAGGAGGTAACTACTTGGTGATGGAAGAGAGAGGTGCCGCTAGTAGATGAGCCCAAGTGGAAAAAAGATAGGCAATACAGATATTACAACTCAAGCGAATATAATATGATCATACAATACATTTACAAACCGTGTCCTGGCATAACCAGTATCAAGGGCTGTGGGCCCGGGTGTGTGCCTAGGAAAGTATCTTGAGAGTGACCAAAGTTCTTCAGAAGAGGAAAATTTGGACGTGGAGTGTAGTGAGACGAATATATGGTAGCCTTTTTTCAGCGAGGTTCTTCTGGTTGTTGGGATCCAGATGATTTGTGGCGTTTGGGTGAATCTTTTCTGGGGCTCCGCTGAACCAAGGGTCTGCTGAGTGGAGAGGCTTTAGTGTGCGGTGGTGAGCGCTGGACGTTGGTAATGGTACGCAGGTATTTTTCTGCCTCCTGGGGGTCCTGGAAAGTGAGTTGTTCTCCGCTACGTGATTTTAGCCTTAGAACAGCCGGAAAGGCCAGAGTAAATTTAATTTGATTTTGGTAGAGGGCAGAGCAAACTTGTTGAAATGCTTTTCTCTTTTTGGAGACTTCAAGCGAATAGTCTGCAAAGATGAGGACCTTTACCCCGTTGATATTTAGGGATCTTGATTGACGGTATCTTTGCATGATGTCTGCTTTATCAGCATAATTCAGATATCTGGCGATAATGGTCCGCGGCGCCTTATGGTTAGGTTGTAAGTCCCCGATGCGATGGGCTCTCTCTAGTCTTGGTAGGCCCAGGGCTTCCGGTATGTGTTTGGCGCAAAAATCCATGAGAGCGGACTGTGGAAGGGATTCAGGGACCCCTATGAACCTTAAATTGCATCTCCTGGACCTATTTTCAAGGTCGTCCAGTTTCTGGAGGATGTACTGATTGGTTTTCGATTGATCTTGCTCGGCTCCTTGTAGTTGGTAAAGATCGTCTTCCATGCTGGCTATCCTGCTTTCAGCTTCATTTAGGCGAGTTTTATGATCGCTCAGTTCGCTTCTGATGAGCTGCATCCCTTCATTAACAGCCCTTTCTACTGTAGCAGTTATTGTGGGAGCGAGTATGGCTGCGACTGCCTGAGCTATGCGTGCATGAGAGTCCATGTCCGTTTGTGTGGGAGGTGAAGGATGAGTGCCACTCACTTCCATTTCGTTCGTTTCCGGAACGAGCGTTTTCTGCACTGAGTTTGTTACCGCTGTGTGGTTTTCCGGAACAAACGTTTTGAAGGCCGCATCCCCGGGCTCGATTTGTAGCGCGGCCGGCGGACCGCGCGGGCCGGGTTTTTCCAGGAAGCGATCCATACGCTGGTGTGGGCCTGTGATACTGACGGTGTTCAGGCGATGGGGCTGCGTAGTGGATGTCTCGGGCTGGCTTTTTAGGCAGATTTCGAGCTGTGGATGGAGGAGCTAGCTAGAGGTGCTGCTACTCCATGCGGCGCCGGAACCGGAAGTGTATTGCTGTTAATTGTAAATAGATAAAGGTTCAGTCCTTAGCCAAGGGTTTGACCCATCTCCCCAGCATAGGGTACTGTAGAGCATTTGGTATGCCACATTTGAGGAACTGAAGCAAAAAGTACCCTGTATCCTTTACTCCAGCTCTGATCCCAGTACTGGTATTTGGTGCTATGGGCATGTAGGTTCCTATCTCTTCTGCATGCAGTGAAATGTTCCATTTAGCATTGGGATCTTTATGGAAATTCTTGCAATAAGCTATCCCATGTTGGGTGATTGTTGATATGCTAGTAGAGGTCATTCCAGGAACGTTTCTTGAAGTATTTCCTCTGAGCATATGGATATTTAACAAATATGGTTATATGTGGACAAATTGTATTACATTAAGCAGGAAAAAATGTTTAAATGTTATGTTAATTAATTTAAAGCGGAGTTCCACTCAAAAGTGGACCTTTCGCTCATCTGTCTCCTCCACATTTGGCACCTTTCAGGAGGGAGGGGGGAATGGGTACTTGTTTTTGACAGGTACCCTTCTCCACTTCCGGAGACCGCGCTGCAGTGCCGTCCCTTGGAAGCTCAGACCCACTCCTCCTTCCTCCACCACCAGGCCAATTAGAAAGCACAGCGTGCTTCAAGTATGCACAGTAGGGAACCAGCTGTGAAGCTGAAAGGCTTCACTGCCAGTTTCCCTTAGCAGGAATGGCGGCGGCAGACGATCTGAAAATCAGCTAGGGTCCCAACAACGCAGGAACCCTGGACAGGTAAGTGTCCTAATATTAAAAGTCAGCAGCTAAAGTATTTGTAGCTGCTGACTTATAACTTTTTTAGTGAGGGGGGGGGGTGGAACATCTCTTTAAGAATTCCATGATATTTTAGTTGATTTCCATATTATTTTTGTTCATGTCATTATAGCATTACTAATTATAAGTGTAGATTTTTTGCATATGACAATGAACCATACAAATTTCAGCATTATAGTTAAAAGGGTAGTTCAGTCATCTTGATTAATTAGAACGTATCTAAAACCAAAAAAAGCATTTCCAAGCTTTTCTAAGTTTGGGGTTTCCACTGATTATAATACCCGACTGAACTGCAGCAAAAGAGAGGATCAGCATCACACATATCCAGTACCCCCAGCTTTTAAAAGCAAATATTTGCAGCGCATCCAAAACAAAAACTACGTAAATGAAGGCACAAAAAGCGACAAGGTAGATCATAACATGGACTGCACTCTGATAATCTTTAATTTTGGAGCTCCCATATTTCCCTACACTCCTCTGCTGCTTTAGGAACAATGCACTGGCAGATATTGATGGCAAGGACACCATGTATGCCAAAGAATTTATTATTAGACTGGGTTTCATTGAATCCATCGTTGGTTGGTGGTATTTTAAGTTTAGACCACCTATGAGGTTGGTGGAATTCTTAGGTAAACCTAAATCATAAATGAGCACTGATAAGTAACTGACAATCATTGACACAAAGACCACAGCTAGTATCAACCAAGGGACCATCGTATCAATTTTTCTCTTTACCCATGCAAGGAATCCAAGCTGAAATTGTCTGATTTTTATAAAATAGAAGAAGCAGAGAATGGACGTAATCCATGTGTTGGAGCAAGAGCTGCATAAGGCCAAGGAGCCCACAACATAAAAAACATTGGGTACATTGAACAACCACGGCCAAACAAGTATACCTAGAAAGAAGACGGTTACAAAAACAGTGTAGCTGACATTGGAAATACTCAGAGACATCAGGATACAGTTGCAGGATGTGACTTTTCTCTCCTTGAAACTGATAAGAATAAGATCAAAT
Organism: Glandirana rugosa; assembly: GCA_018402905.1. Lineage (NCBI taxonomy): Eukaryota > Metazoa > Chordata > Amphibia > Anura > Ranidae > Glandirana > Glandirana rugosa. The sequence goes on along the minus strand of BLSH010197285.1, from coordinate 579,792 downwards.
ATTATGAAGGCACTAGAGAATAGTCCAGCCATTGACTCAAGTCCCATAACAACGAGAACGACTTTTGTAATAAGGGTGAACATTCTGAAAGTTTAGATGTCAAAACTGTGTTTGAAAAATCCAGATGTCCTTTACAGAAGATTTTTGTGCCTTTGTAGGATGTTTGTCCCATAGAAAAGTGCAGGAGATACTTCTCCGTACTTCAGAAGCAATTTTTATTTCCAACAAACCTCACATTTAATATTCATCTTCTAAAAAAAAACTAAGGCCTAAATTTGGTACAACATCATTTGGCTATTTAGAATATTATATCTGCATGCAAAAAGGCAACATGGATTATTTCAAAGAGTTATACATAGATAGAACATATGCAAATTTGAATATGCATTAAATTGCTTTGAGAAAATGCCAAAGTTTTATCTCCTGTTGTTAACCTGAAAGACTTAAAGTGAAACTCAACTGTGAACAAAACCAAACAAAAAGGCACAGAGGCCTAGTCCATTGCCACCAAACTTTTCTTGGAAACTGAAACCAAACAAATGCATACTCACAAAAGTCTTAGAATAAAACAGATATGCATAAACCCAAGTATCAAGATATGGTAAAATCTCAACCGTGACATTATTCAGACTTGCCAGCTGATGCATTTCAACAAACAAGCCCTCTTCTGTGCTCTGAAGATGAGGGATTGTGTCTTGAAATTTGTCAGCTGGCAAGCCTGACTGATGTCATAGTTGTGTGATTTACATCTCTCATCAAGAGGCACATGGTTCCTGTAAGTCCTCTTTGTAGCCATTTAGCAGCACTAGTTCCTTGTGTCAGAGCCATTTGAAATCCATCCATATGCTTTATTCAGATAGAATCAAGTTACAAGGTAACTGCTAACATGTTTCAGGAAGTAGCCTTGTTCACAGCATGTGTAGGAGGTCACCTGAACATGAGCACCTGGAGTGGAGTTACAGGGTGATCAACTACTATATTGGAGGTTCTCAGAGTTAGAGCGGTGCTTTTTGTGTGTTTGCAGTCAGAGACATTTGGTTTATTACATTCCCGATGCATCAAGGTATCATCTGTTCCTGTATTGCTCTTCCCTTGCCGACCCGATCTGCCCCTGACTTTGCCTGAACTCAGCCTGCACTGACCCCTGGCTTGACTCTGGACTACGCTTCTGCCTTACCCTTCTGCTCATCTGTCTTGTTGTTACCAATCCCAGCTTGACTCCTGACTACTATTCTGCCTACTGCCTCTGTCTGATTTCCCTGATAGTTGTTGGCCTCAACTGTCTGACCTTGCCTTTTCTCTTCTTCCTGCACCTAATCCAGGTGTAGCTGTGCCTAAAATCTGTTCCTGTTCTTCTGCCAGTGTGCCACCAGCCAGCTGCTCCTGCATATCTAGACGCACATCAGCATCCTCCAGCCAAAATCGTATCCCTCACTTGTGTCAACCTGTGCTTTGGTGTTCCTGTTACTCTACTCTAGGGCTCCTGAGCTGTAAGAGAGGCCTTCCTTTACACTCCGGGCTCCATCGCTAGGTACATTACAATTTTGGATTTAATTTCCAATAAAAGGTTGTTGATAATACACTAGGCCTCTGTACCCTTTTGTTTTGCTTTGATCATGTTGTTGAAAGAATCCCTGATCTGAAGAGGGTGGCATTGGCACCGCTTTCCAGTCCTGGATAGAGAGGGCAACATTAAAGGGGCATCTTTTGCATTTATTTTTAATATTCAGAGCAAACTTCCCCATTCATCCATGTCTCCATGCTTTATTTTGTTGAGAAATCACTTTGAAAAACATTGCCCTAGCATTTCTAACTACAACATCTTGAATAAGACCAAATGATTCATGTAGCATTTACTTCCTGGAATCCTTGAGAAAGTCCCTCCTCACCTCCTCCAGATGAAAGAAAGAAAACATGTCCATGAAGACGTATGAGATGTATGATATAATTTTGATCTATGGCAGAAACCAGGAAGCATCTGAAGAAATATAAAAAAAAAATTTAAAACGATATATTAACGAATGCCGACCGCTCCACACACATTTACTGCGGTAGGGTGGCCGCTCTGAGCAGAATCAGGTACAGGTCCGTGATTCTGCACTTCTGGGTCTGGCGTGCGCTGATGGACACAGCGGGAGCCAATCAGCAGTTCTGGCAGATGTGATGTCCACCGGGACCCATCAGTCATTTGAGGCACAGCCTGATCGGCTATCTGCCTGCTATGTAGACATGGCAGATCGCCATTCTGTGACAAGGGAAGGCAGGCATTTCCCACAGTACAAGCAACTCCCCCACAGTTAACAAGTACTCCCAGGGAACACATTTAACCCTTTTATCTCCCCTGATGTTAACCCCTTCCCTGCCAGTGTCATTTATACAGTGACTGTACTGGTCGCTGTATTGGTGTCACTGGTCTCCAAAAGTGTCAAAAGTGTCAGTTAGGTGTCCAATTTGTCCACCGCAATATTGCAGACCTGCTATTAGTCGCTGATCGCTGCCATTAGTAGCAAAGAAAAAAAATACAAATATATCCCATAGTTTGTAGACGCTAGAACTTTTAGGCCTCATACACACGGACGTTTTTTGATGTCTGCATTTTCTGGCGTTTTTTGCAGCTCTCCATGTTAGTCAATGGCCCCATAAAACGTTGGCGTTTTTGAGCTGTAGATGGCGTCGGCCTTAGTGAGCTGAAACTAGAACCCACAGCCATCGCGTTCTGAAGCTGTAATGTTTTGGCATTTTTTGACGCCGACGCCACAATATGCCAGCAAACGCAAACAAACGCCACCTATTATTATACCGGAGTTTTCTGGCGTTTTTTGACGCCGACGTTTCTAGGTTAAAAAATAGCAGAGGGATGATATTTTTTAAAAAACTCCTATTGACGCTGACGCTGACTAACGCTCAAAAACGCTGATGCATAACGCCGAAAAATGCCGACTTTTTTTCCTTGACGTCGGGCCCGACGTTTTGTTTATTTTTTTAGAAACGTCCGTGTGTATGAGGCCTTACGCAAACAAATTAATATACACTTATTGGGATTTTTTATTTTTACCAAAAATAAGTAGCAGCATACATATTGGCCTAAATTTATGAGGAAATAGATTTTTTTACATTTTTTATTGGATGTGTTTTAAAGGAAGAAGTAAAAAAATATTGTTTTTTTTTTTCAAAATTGTCCCTTTTTTTTGTTTATAGTGAAAAAAAAAACAAAAAAAATGCAGAAGTGATCAAATACCACCAAAATAAAGCTCTATTTGTGGGAAAAAAGGACAACATTTTCATTTGGGCACAGCGTTGCGCAACCGTGCAATTGTCAGTTAAAGTAACACAGTGCCGTATCACAAAAAATGGTCATTAAGGGGGGTAAACCACCCGGAGCTGAAGTGGTAGACAAGGAGAAATTGGGATTTTGTAGTGCCATACCTCATGTTTGCCATACAAGAGGTACCTCAGGCATCTACAGGTTACTCCCCGTTTGAGCTACTGTATGGGAGACATTCCAGGGGATTGCGAGATGCTGCAAAAGAAACATGGGAGAGAGCAACCACACCTTATAGAAGCACCATGGAGCACATCTTGCAGATGCAAGATAAATTTACTGCTGTCATGCCGCTGGTACTGGAACATATGGAGCAAGCCCAGGAGGCCCAGAGAAGGGTTTATAATTGGGGTGCCAAGATCTGGTTCTTCAGCCCTGTGGATAGAGTGATGGCGCTAGTCCCCTCCGTTGAGAGTAAATTACTAGCAAAGTGGCAAGGTCCCTTTGAAATTATGGAAAGAGTAGGGGAGGTAAACTACAAAGTTTCCCAGCCAGGAAAAAAAAAACGAACAAATATATCACGTTAATCTCTTGAAACCTTGGAAGGACAGAGAGACTTTACTGGCAAAACCAACTTCTCAAAAGGACATGGCCCCCGTGACTCCTGAAGTACCCATAGCTGAAACTTTGTGTCAGTGCCCCAACAGAAGGACATTAAAGAACTTGTGAGTAAGAATGGAGACTTTTTCTCTCACCTGACTGACCACAGTTATACAGCATGACATAATTACGGAACCAGGTGTCCACGTAAACATAAAGCCCTATAGAATACCCTAGGTCAGGCGCAAAGCAGTTGCCAATTAAGTAAAGAACATGTTAGAGCTAGACATGATAGAGGAATCCCACAGTGACTGGTCCAGTCCCATAGTTTAGGTCCCAAAACCAGATGGAACAATAAGGTTTTGTAATGATTTCAGAAGGTTAAACAGCGTGTCCAAATTCGCTGCATACCCAATGCTTCGGGAGGGGGAGGTTGTCGACAGATTGGGTGATGCCATTACACAATTACATTGGACCTCACTAAAGGCTATTGTCAGATACCACTATTGGAGTCAGCAAAAGTGAAAACTGTGTTTTCTACCCTCGAGGGGTCCTTCCAGTATAAGCGGATGCCTTTTAGCCTGCATGGTGCTCCTGCCTCGTTCCAGAGAATGATGTCCTGAAGACCACATCGCCAATACACAGCTGCCTATTTGAACGATGTAGTCACCCACAGTCCAGATTTACCCCAGGTACAGGCAATAGTAGATTCCCTTAGGAAAGCAGGACTCACGGCCAACCCCAGAAAGTGTGCCATAGTCTTGGAGGAGGCCAAATACCTTGGCTACATTTTTGGTCGGGGGCTGATCAAACCTCAGATCAACAAAATTGAGGCAGTTCAAAAGTGGCCCCAACCTATAAATAAAAAGCAAGTGTGTTCATTTTTTGGGATTACCGGATAATACAGGTGCTTTATTCACAATTTTACCACCTCTGCAGCCTCACTGACAGATCAGATGAAGGGTAGAGGATCCATCATGATCAAGTGGAATCCAGAGGCACAGAAGGCATTTCACATGTTGAAGCAAATCCTGTGTGTACAACCTGTGCTCGTGACCCCAGATTTTAGAAAATAAGATTGTGGTGCAGACAGATGCCTCTGATGTGGGACTGAGCGCTGTACTGTCCCAGGTCAGAGACCAGGAGGCAGGGGTGTATCATGAAATCAGTGGGCCTGTGTGCAAGATAAAAAGTGGGTCCTAAGATTGGTGAAAAAGTGCGGTGCACATAGCACGCTGCGGCAAAATGTGGGAGTGGATTAAATTGCACCACATATTGGGCATGGCTAAATGGGGTATGATTTAATAGAGTATGACTTACATAGTGCAGAATGCAGTAATGTTAAATAAGGAATGTAAAGTGCGGAGTGTATGGAGGTGGGTGATATGTACATGAGAGGAGTGCGGAGTGTATGGAGGTGGGTGATATGTACATGAGAGGAGTGCGGAGTGTATGGAGGTGGGTGATATGTGCAGGTGAGCAGCGTGAAGTGTACAGTGGTGGACATTATGTGCAGGATTGTGTCAGTAGGGCAGTGGACGGTGTCAGCAGTTTTTTATTTTTATTATTATTTTTTACAATTTAATTCTTTAGTATTTTCTTTTTCATTTTTTTCACAATGCTTTCTGGTGGCCTGTGGATGGTGTCACTTGGGCAGGGGACGGTGTCAGTAGAGCAATGGACAGTGTCAGATTTTTTTTTTTATTTTTATAGAATTTTATTTTTGAAATTATTTTTTACAATTTATTTTTGTATTTTGCTTTTTGTCACAATAATTTGGGGGAGGGGGGTTGACAGTGTCAGTAGGGCAGTGGATGGTGTCAGTAGTTTTTTTTTGTTTTTATTATTTTACTTTCTATTATTTTTTTATTTTTTTAATATATCTTTAATATATTTTTCACAGTGCTACTGGGGAAGGGGATGGGTATGGGGGAGGGGGGATGAGGCAGGGGATGGTGTCAGTAGGGCAGTGGATAGTGGCATTGTTTTTTTTTTTTTATGTTTTTTTATTCTTTTTTTTTTTTTTTTTTTTTTTTTTTTTTTTATTAAAAACGGATGCTGTGCCGAACATTCCTTTTTACTGTTCGTCTCCGTGCCTTGATCGCTTCCCTCGGAGGGTGGGTATTTTAATGGAGTAGTTTATCCGGACTTTTGCTTAGGCGTTAGAGGCGGGTGTCTTATCGAGGGTTTTTCCCCCCCGCCTTAAAAGGGACACTCTCCCCCTATTAATCTGATTTGGGTTATCCCAGATATAACAAATGTTGGAAGGATAACCGTCTATTGACCCTACGAGGGAGGCGACCACGTGTAGAGCGATACATATTGAAGCGTCAGATGAAGAACATTGAATTCGAAATGTTGTATTTTTGAGACATAGAGACTAGGAGGGCTAACCCCTCACATACAACATGTACTGACGTGAACGTTAAAGTTATTTTTTAATAACAATTATTTTTTTTTTTTTTTTTTTTTTTTTTTTTT
>BLSH010197285.1:513098-562667 GCA_018402905.1 Glandirana rugosa | reverse complement strand
AGAACATCTGTTCTGGTGAAGGACATCTGTTCTGTGTGAAGAACAGATGTGCACTGATTAGCGGCTATAATAAAAGTGACACAGACTAAACAGAAGTGTGAAGAACAGATGTGCACTGATTAGCGGCTATAATAAAAGTGACACAGACTAAACAGAAGTGTGAAGAACAGATGTGCACTGATTCACGGTTTCATTTAAAGTGACACACACACTTTAAAGTGGTAGTAAACCCTCCTATCATTTTCAGCCAAGGAAGCTGCCATCTTTGCCTCTGTTTAATCTACAACTGCCATGATGCTGCACATGTGATCAGCTACGACACCAGCCATTGGATGGTTTGACAGTTTGGTTTAGAGCACAACCAATGGGAGTGTTACATTTCCGGCACGTGCCTGAAATGTGACTGGTTTTTAATCTGTTAAATGCATGGGTTTACTACCGCTTTAAAGTATTTTGCAGAATAGATGTGCACTGATTCCTGGTTTCATTTAAAGTGACACACAGACTTTAAAGAATTTTGCAGAACAGATGTGCACTTATTCCCGGTTTCATTTAAAGTGACACACAGACTTTAAAGAATTGTGCAGAACAGATGTGCACTGATTCCCGGTTTCAATTAAAGTGACACACAGACTTTAAAGAATTGTGCAGAACAGATGTGCACTGATTCCCGGTTTCATTTAAAGTGACACACAGACTTTAAAGAATTGTGCAGAACAGATGTGCACTGATTCACAGTTTAATTTAAAGTGACACACAGACTTTAAAGAATTTTGCAGAACAGATGTGCACTGATTCACGGTTTCATTTAAAGTGACACACACACTTTAAAGAATTGTGCAGAACAGATGTGCACTGATTCACAGTTTCATTTAAAGTGACACACAGACTTTAAAGAATTGTGCATAACAGATGTGCACTGATTCACAGTTTCATTTAAAGTGACACACAGACTTTAAAGAATTGTGCAGAAATGATGTGCACTGATTCACGGTTTCATTTAAAGTGACACACAGACTTTAGATAAGTTTGCATAACAGATGTGCACTGATTCACAGTTTCATTTAAAGTGACACACAGACTTTAAAGAATTGTGCAGAAATGATGTTCACTTATTCCCGGTTTCATTTAAAGTGACACACACATTTTGCAGAACAGTGATATGGGTTCTCCCGGCTTATTTATACTTTTTTGACACAGTTTGAAGATGATTTTAGAACAGTTCTATGGCCTCTACCGTTAATTAATACTTTTCAGACCCATTTTGAAGATGATCTCCATTTTTGCATTTTTTATGTTTTTATTTTTTTAAAAATATTTAAAGTTATTTCCCTGTCCCCATTTCTTTGTAGGTCACTTGTCCCACCTTTACCCACATGTCCTTCCTTTTGCAGACTTCTAGGACCTTCCAGGACTATTTTACAGCCTTTTTTGTGCCTAAAAGTCCGGGTCTCCATTGATTTCAATGGGGTTCGGGGTCCGGGACAAATTTCGGGTTCTGTCCGGACCCGAACCCGGACTTTGTCCCGAAGTTCGGCCGAACCAGCAGAACCCGGACTTCTAGAAGTTCGCTCAACTCTACTTATGATTTGAAAAAAAAATACATTTATCATTGCTACAATCTCAATGGACCGCAGCAAATGCTTTTCTTTCCTGCTATTGGAAAGCAATAACTTTGCCATTACTTAAGATAACAAAGTAATACATAAATCTACAGTTATTAACAGTTATTTGGCAATATTGGGCTCCGTTCACAAAGTGGTATTCTCCTCTTTCAAATTTGTGGTAAATTGCTCATAGGGTTTGTCAAAAATGGTTTTGAAATTCAAAAAAAGATACTAAAAAAAAACAGGCTGTATTTCATGCAGCATTTATCTTGTGAAATCATAGCGGTATTTTATCATTGTGGTATCCGGTGGGATGGATACAGTGGAGAAGGACTAGAACCCCTGTCAACTTTATTGCTAATAAAGTCATAAAATTGTTTAACTGCCTCCCGCCTGCCGTATAGACAAATAACGATGGACAGTCTCACCGTGATCACGATCCCGCGGGGGAGCATGGCGTGGGGACTTTAAAGCCCCGTACACACGGTTCAACGATCGCATACAACAGGTCGTACTCACGACCGTTGTATGCTATATCGATCATTCATATGCGCGATTTGAACAGTCGAACATACGACGGTCGTTTCTGTCAGAAAATTTTGTAAATAAGTAATTTTTCTCCTTCACTGATGTGCGCTGATGAGGCGGCACTGATGAGGCCTGCACTGATGGTCACTGATGAGGCACACTGAAGGGCACTAATGAGGTGGAACTGATGAGTAGGCACTTAGATGCAGTACTGATAAGCATTGATAGGGGCACTGATGTACACTTATAGGTGGCACCGATGGCCATTTATGGGCAATGAAGGGTGGCATGAATATGCTGCACTTATGGGCACTGATAGGTGGCACTGATGGGCACTGATAGGTAGTATCGATGAGTAGGCATTGATGGACACTGAAAGGCATCACTGACTTGCATCACTGATGACCACAGATTGACCTCATTGATGGGCACAGATTGGTGTTGCTGATGGGCACTGTTGGGGCTGCACTGAAAATTAAGGCACTGTTGATCACTGCCCTGATTATCTTTACAGGTCTCCCCTGTGAGGAGATTCAGCTGATCGGTTCTCCTCTCCTCACACTCTGTCAGAATGAGGCGAGGAGAGCTGATAAACATCATCTCCTCGTTTACATGTGATCAGATGTGATTGGACACAGCTGATTGCATGGGTAAAGAGCAGCATCATTGGCTCTTTACTGAGATCGGGGTCGCACCGTGTCCCAGGAGCACAGCACACTTAAGCCCTGTACACACGGTTTGACGATCGCACGTACGACCTTGTTGAATCGTATGTTGGCTGTTGTATGTAGCATACTGACTGCACTACACGATCGTACGAACACAGAAAGAACATTCAGGTGCATGTAATTAGCATCCGGCCGTTCCTGACTTCGGAGCATGCGTGTTTTGCACAATACAACTTGTTGTACCAACTTCTCTGTACACACGATACAACGGTCGTATGAGAGCTTGTTGGTACGACCACGTTTTCTAGTCTGCTCATACAACTCCCTTGTACGACCGTCGTATGTTCGACTGTTCTAATTGCGCATACGAACGATCGATAGTACGCCCTGTTGTATGCGATCGTCGTCCCGTGTGTACGAGGTATTACTCACCAACCCTATAGCACACTCTCATTGTATTAAAGATGTAATTGTATTTTGGGTTACTCTGAATCAAAAGAATATTTAGCATGGGGGTGAAAAAAAATATTACAATTAGATCAGCCAAAATACATAACTGGCAGTTTGACATGTCTGAAAAAATTTCTATAAACAACACCGAAAAATTAATTAGATAAAAAATCAGGAGGCACACCAGAGTTTTTACACCCTCTTGAACCCCTTTGGTCTTAGTTGTGTTAGAGGAGCCCATGGTTCTGCTCATTTTACGAGCATGCACGAGAAGGAATAGCGCGGTGAATGCAGTTATCAATGTCCCAGCCCCAAAAGACACAAATTCAGTACAATAAAACATTTCTCCAAATTTAGTTTGGATTGAGTATCCTGTAATGTTGGATAAGGTAAAATCTGAGCTGATATTTAAGCTGTCATAGAAATCATCCATTGATATACAAAAAAAACTTCCACATAAGGAAACGGCTTGAATTATCAGTATCAGGCTCTGGATTATGGCATCGATCTTCCTCTTCACCAAGGAGAAGATACGGGATTGGAATTGTATAATTTTCATGAAATAGAAGAAGCACAGGCAAGACAATGTCCATGAACAGGAGGTTGTTCCATACAAGTCCAAGGAGCGCATAATAATACTTGTATAGCGATCCGGAGTAAAATAAAAAACATCTGTGAAAATATAATAAGGCGACACAGATGAAAAGCATAGATTGGAAAAGCTCAGAGCACACAATATTTTATCCAATGTTTTTGGAGTTTTTTCTCTAAATATGTCTCCTAAGGTGGTGATCATGATGAACAAGCTGGAGCCAAGCCCAAGTAAAGTTTCAAGGACAATTATGAAAAGACAAATGGCTGCTCCTGCATCCAGATCCATGGCCGGTAGAAGAGTCGGTCTTTATTTAGGAGATCGACGTATCAGTACCTAGTCCACTTTCCGTTGTGTATTCCTGAACAGTCCGTCAGCCTTTCTCTGTGTATATGAAAGGACAGCGAAGTGACTCTTCATGGGTACATAGGAAGCTCTCTGATGGATAGAGATATTTGCCGAGACAATTTTGCATACATTCAAAGTACAACGGTATAGATTTGCTTTGTTACACAAAAGCAAATTCTATGACAAACACTTTTTAACCAATTGCTTACTGGGGACTTAACCCCCCCCCCCCCCCCCGCCCAGGCCAGTTCTCAGCTTTCAGCGCTGTCACTCTTCGAATGACAATTACGCAGTCATGTAACACTGTACCCAAATTAAATTTTTTATCATTTTGTTCACACAAATAGAACTTTCATTTGGTTGTATTTAATCACTGCTGGGTTTTTATTTTTTGCTAAAAAAACAAAAGAAATGTGAAAAAAAGTTTCGTAGTTTTGTTATAACATTTCGAAAACAGGTAATTTTTCTCCTTCATTGATATATGCTGATGAGGCAGTACTGATGGGCACTGATAGGCTGCACTGATAGGCACTGATATGCTGCACTGATGGGTACTGATAGGCTGCACTGATATACACTGATGGGCACTGATAGGTGGCACTGGTGGGCACTGACGGTGGTACTGGGGGGCACTGATGGGTGGCACTGAAAGGCACTGATATGCAGCACTGATAGGTGACACTGATGGGTGGCACTGATGGGCACTGGTAGGTATTAGTACCAAAGGTACCAATGGTACAGCTATAGAGTATAATCAAAGCAGGATGTCTAATTAACCTTGAGATACTTTGCTGGACAGATCTCTTGCGGTATAAACTAGGATAGATTGTGGGGGGGGGGGTGAAGGGGAGGGGGGTCTTCTTCCAGCAGGGATTCCATAGCTATGAGGTAGCTTGGATGAGTATCCGGTGATAATAGCCAGTATAAGCTGAGCACAGGATGCCAGGGAGGAGGAAGAGTCACCACTGTTGTGGGCCTTTGATTCCTTTGGTTGCCCCTATAGGGGGGTGGTCAGTTTTTGTCAACTTGAACAAGATGTAGTGGTTGTCCCTTGAAGTATGTGAAAGAGTTACTAAGGTTGTCAATCTCCTCTTGAGAGAGGGTGGCATTGGCGAAGGTTTGCCATCTTCGGTGGAAGTGAGTGGTGGCACGAGGTGACTGAAAGTCTGTGTTGTTTTTTTTTTGTAGAGGAGGGATATCAGTTCCCTTTTTACCTGTGCCACTGTCGGGGAGGAAGATGAGGTCTAGTTTTTCAGGATGGATGTGTGGGTCACAAGAAGGCATATTACAGACCATTCTTAAAGCTGAGGGTCGGAAGATGGGGACCATTGTAGAAGTTGCCTGTCCCAGTGACCAAAGGTGAGGAGCAAAGGATCCTTAGGGAGCATCAGGAGGGTGATGCTATTTATATATGCTATAATTCGATCCCAAAAGGCAGCTATATATGAACAGGTCCAAAAGCGATGGGTTAATGAGGGTCTATGTTGGTTGCAAAGTGGACAATTCGAGGATTGAGGTTTAGTTTTGTTCGAGAGAAATGGAATGAAGGTGCGATTAATACGTTTGAGTTGAGTCTCTCTTAATATCTCATTGGGGGTCAGTTTAATTGTTTTATTGTATTCACTCATGATCTTGTCTAACAGGCCAGGTTTGGGAAAGTTTTTGCACCACTTAGCCATTGAAGAGGTAGCTAGGGGTAGGGCGGTTTGCAGTAAGAGAGGTGTGTATATATCTGAAATTGTGTAGGAGCCCTCTTGGATCATTAAACACTTCTCATCCGGGTCAAAAGCAAATTCTCCTTCGCTCAAAAGTAGTGCAACGGCAATGACAGTGGCATGGAATTAATGGATCACAAAGGAAGCACAGGCCTTGCTGCCCTCCAAGGGCCATGGGACACCCAAAAGAGCACTGCAAAAAAAAAATAAGAAAAAACAGAGCACTGCAAACAAGTAAAAAAGAGGGCGCACCAGTCTTGCGCATTACTCGAGTACATTTATTAAAACCAAAGGAAACAATATATATAGTCACAAACATAGGTAAAAGATAGACATATCAGAGTCCATGAAGGAACAACAATGACCAGGTCTTCAAGGCAGTGGCCAGCAAGCCGGAGGACCCTATGAAAGGTTGACGCATTTCAAGAGTGATCCCCTCTTCAGAGTCCATGAAGGAACAACAGCAACCAGGTCTTCAAGCCACTGGCCAGCATACCCTATGGACCCTATGGAAGGCTGACGCCTTTCAAAGGGCGAGCCTCCTCTTTGACTGGCTCTGAGTAAGAGGGGATTGCCCCTCAAAACACATAAGCCTTCTATGGGGTCCTCCAGTGTGCTGGCCACTGCCTTGGAGACCTGGTCGCTGCTGTTCCTTTGTGGAATCTGATTTGTCTATCTTTTACCTATGTTTGTGAGTATATATATTGTTTTCTTTGGTTTTAATACATTTACTCGGGTAATGAGCAAGGCTGGTGTGCCCTCTTCTCTATTTTTTACACCTCTCATCTGGGCACGCTATTATAATGGGTGAATGGGACAAATGCTAATGCAAGTGCGCATATATATATGGCTTCCCCCATTGTCTGCTTGTGAAGGGCTCCAAAGCATGCAGCGGTACACTATTTGATCTCTGTGTTGGAATCCATTGGACTTATGTGATTTAGGTACTGGCCATATGCTGTCAACTACGAACTTCTACCCTGAACTTCTGCCTGTCCATCCAAATGTACGCTTCCAATATGTCATACATGTCCTTTAAAATTACCAACAGTACCCATTGGGGTGCCCACTATCCCATGTCATTGTATTTGCTTACATTCAGGGATTCCAGCGGAGGCCACATAAGATCAGCCTCATTGTGGACGATGTCTTTCTATAAAGTAAACCTTCCCAAATCACTAATTCTCAATTTCGGTGTAGACCAACTAACTAAATGCTGTCTACGAAAATCCTTCCCCTATACTTTGTCCCTTACTTAGGTATTATTTTAAAATTCAAAATAGCATTGTTGGAAGGCACAAGTTTATAAACCATGCATAGAAAAAGGATATTGTAATTCTAGCCAAATTTGACTTATCCTGATCAGGCAGACTGGCATATTTTAAAATACTCCAATTACCTTAGATTCCACACTTATCTGTTCAGAACTTTACCTTTTCCTCTGTTCATTAAGCATCATTGATCATTAATTGCCTTATTTAACCACTTCAGCCCCAGAAGGTTTTACCCCCTTAATGACCAGGCCATTTGTTGTGAAACTTCGTTACTTTAACTGACAATTGCACGGTCTTGCGACGTTGTACCCAAACAAAATTGATGTCCTTGATGTCCAAAGTGTTAACTGGGTGTGCTTTCTTACTGTGTTGGGGATGGACTGACTGGAGGAATAGAGACATCTGTGTTTCTGATTAACAGGAATCACAGATCTCTCTCTTCCTAGGTGACAGAACAGTGGTCTGCCTTGTTAACATAGATAGACTGTCATTCTGTCTCTCTTATGAATGATTGGCGGGTCCCAGTGGCAATCGTGGCTGCTGGACCCGCTGATTGGCTCCATCTGTGTCCAACCACAGTGGGAGTGGGTCTCCGGCGGCACCTGCCTGAGAGCCAGAGAAGCAAACAACATACAGGTACGTTGTTTCGCATAGCTGGGCCGCCCTGCCGCAGTATATGAACAGTGGGTGGTCTGGAAGCAGTTAAACATTTCACATGAAGACATAAAAAACTCAAGGAGCTGATTCACAATTTATTAAGATATTTGGAGGAATGGGCTACCTAGATATTAAATATGAGGTGTGTCCAGAAAGTAATGAGTAATGACATTTTAAAAAGTATTCTATTGAAAGATTTTACAATTGAACATTGTCTCCTTCTAAGTATGCACCTTGTGAGTGTGCACAATGCTCCCAGTGATTTTTCCATTCGTCATAGCATCCCTGGAAGTCTTCAAGTGGGGTGGCATTCAGAGTCTGTGTAGTGGCTCTTTGGACATTATCCGCACTACCAAAATGGAATCCTTTTCCATGTTCAAATCAAGTCACGATTTCATGAACAATTGACTTGGTAATTTCCATTTCCTCTGTAATCGTTTTTATGGTGAGCCCTCGGTCAAAAACAGAACAGAATGTGGATGCAGTGTGGTCTGTTCTAAATACCGCATATTATTTTTATTTAATTATTATAACTTTATTTAGACCAACTTAAACAATGGTTTAACATTGGTTTAACCACTTGCCAACCGGGCCAATTCTGACACTTCTCTCCTACAAGTAAAAATTAACTTTGTTTTTTTTATAGAAAATTGCTTAGAACCTCCAAACATTATATATATATATATATTAGCACAGGCCCTATAAATGAAAATGATGGGTGTTGCAATTTTTTTATGTCACACGGTATTTGCGTACTGTTTTTTCAGACCCATATTTTTGGTAGAAAATGCACTTAATAAATTGTATTGCACACAAGCACAATATAATACCTAATTTTTCTAAAGAATAAAAGATGATGTTACGACAAGTAAATAGATATCTAACATGTCACACTTTAAAATTGCATCCGCCTGTGGAATGGTGGCAAACGACAGTACTGCTCTATAGGCGACACTTTGAGGGCCTTTACAGGTTTACATTTTAGAGGTACAAAGGAGTCCTGGTGCTAGAATTATTGTTCTTATAGTAATTTTTTTAACAATCACTGTTTATATATTTATATATGTGCATGGGAGTAACGTATTTGTCTGCTTATGCGCGTAAGCACAGCGGGGGGGGGGGGGGGATGTTTATTATCATTAATATTTATTTTATACAAAACTTTTTTTACACCTTCTTTAATTTTTTATTGTATTAACGTTATTGCTATCACAAGGGATTAACAGCATCCCTTGTGACAGCATGGACCATACCAAGTCCTATTCATGGAGAGATCTGGGGTCTATTAGACCCCAGATCTCTCCTCTGGCCTTCAATGCTGTCAATTAGACACAGATTGGTCTGATTGGCTGCTTTCCTGGCTACTAACAGCCAGGTAGATAGAGAAGCAGAACCGGAAGTGACAACTTACTTGTTGCTTCCTGTTTCCAGGTTCACAGAGAGAAAGGAACAACATCAATTCCTCTCAACCTGTTCTGTGCAGCTGTCACAACCAGTCGCATTGCTCCCGGGCTCCACAATCAGATGGCAGAGCCCTGGAAAGACAGCTGCAGCAGGAGGGGGGACCCCCTTCCCCCATTTTTAGAAGTGATTGAGTGCCTGTTCAGCCACTCTAATCACTTCTGCCCAAATGAGAATCACTGGAAAATGTTCATACTGGGATGATGCTTGCAGGTTCAGGCATCATCCCGGTATAGGCACTGCAAGCCGAGGATCTCCAAGGACGTCCTACGTTTGCATGATTAAAAGGTCTGCAGGTGTCGTTATGGTGTATCCTATACTGCAAACACACAAAGAGCTATCACTATATATTAAAAGAAAAAGAAGGCGCACTGGTCTAGTGCATTATCCCAGGGAAAAATTTATTAAAAAAAAGAGATTAAAAATACTCACAAACATATGATATGGCCTTCGAAACATGTTAGCTGGTGAAGCTCTCGCGTCCTCTCCATCACGGTCCAGAACTTTCGCCAAGATATGTCCATTCACCCCATGCCAGGGGCTTCATGTGTGTTATCATCATATGTTTGTGAGTATTTTCAATCTCTTTTTTTTAAATAAATTTTACCCTGGGATAATGCACTGGGCCAGTGCGCCTTCTTTTCCTTTTAATATATAGTGACATCTGGGACACCCCTATCCCCAGAAGGCAGCAAGGCCAACTCTATCATCCCTGGAGAGCACTCAACCCCCATCATACTATTGCACAGGGGTCATTGTTTTACAAAGAGCTATCAGAATGATATTGTAGGATGCAAAATTTTTCTCTTTGTAACCAGAAAGGATGAGAGAAATAGTTATAAATATGTTAGAATACAAGCCAGTTATGATCCCATCATCATCAGAATACCAAGACAGATCACCGTAGTAGGACTAATCATCTTGAGAAGAAATATAAACGTTGCTCTCAGAAAGGGTCAGCTCAGGGTGTTCTCTGCAAGAGAGAAATACATTAAATTAAGTTACGTTAAATTAAATTAAAATAAAATTCAATGCCTTCTACTAATGTCTTTCACATGGAGAAGGTCCACCTCTATAATACAAATGCTGTCTACTCATTTCTGTTATGTAAAATCTCCCTTCCAAAATGATGTCACCAGGGCAATTTTGAATACATGTAAAATGCGAAAACCAGGGCTCAAAGATCAAATGGCTAAATTCAAATAAAACATGCAAACTGAATGTGATGTTGTGGGTTACAAAGTAAAGACACAAATCTTTAAGGATAAAATCGATTTTAAATATTTTATAAATGTAAAGAATAACTTTTACCACATCAGCTCTCACCTTTACCACCCCAATGGACCACAACAATTTTTTATGTTTCTGCTGTTGGCCTTCAATAACTTTGCCATTACTTAAAGTGATTGTAAAGTCTCATTTATTTTTCTATAAAAATGACAAACATGTTATTCATACCTGCTCTGTGCAGTGGATTTGCACAGGGCAGCCCGGATCCTCCTCTTCTCGAGTCCCTCTTCTGTTCTCCTGGCCTCTCCCTCCTATCAAATGTCCCCACAGCAAGCAGCTTGCTATGGGGGCACCCAAGCCGAGCCACAGCTCCCTGTGTCCATTTAAACACAGAGCCATGGCCCACCCCCCTCTCTCCTGACTGGCGGACTGACTTTGATTGACAGCATTGGGAGCCAAAGGCACTGCTGCTGTGTTTCAGCCAATCAAGAGGGAGAGTCTTGGATGACCGACACAATCAATGGACATCGCTAGACAGGGATGGGGCTCAGGTAAGTATGAGGGGGGCTGCTGTACACAGAAGGCTTTTTATCTTAATGCATAGAATGCACTTTCTTGCCTTTACAACTCATTTAAGATAACAAAATACATAAATCCTTTTTGGACCAAAAAGTTATTCTTTTGGTAATATAAGATAATAGATAAAAAATCAATTTTTAATGAAATCTATAAAACAAGATTAGAACAAAACATTTTTCTAATTTAATCATAATTTTGGATCCTATCACCCTGCTGTCGGCCACATGCCCTTTGTGCAGGGCCAGTAGATCTACCCTACTGCACCCACTTTGGACAAGCACTCCTGACGGTTCCTTTTGGGACCAAGTTCTCCATTACATACATAGAGTCACAGCGATATCCTTACCCAAGTCTCCTTTGCTGTGTCTGTTTGGCTATATGGACACACAATTGTCACTGAGAAAAGCAAAACCAAGACCACCACCCTCCTGGGCACTTATCAGTTTATTGGCAGCCTGAAGGGTTCTATTAAAAGCTTGGACCTCCCCTAGAATTTTTACCATCACTACAGTTAAACGGAATTTAAAACTGTGCTCCGCACCTCCCTCCACAAATTAAAAGTTAGCAGCTACACCTACTGTAGCTGCTGCTTATAATATTAGGATACCTGTCCAGGATTCCTGCGATGTCTGCACCGGCTTCCATCGCCAATGCTTCCATCAGCTGGCAGGTGCTGCCGCTGCTATTGTCGGTAAGGGAATACAGCACTGAAGCCTTGCGGCTTCACCGCTGGGTCGCTAATGCGCTCTGTTACTGGCCCAGCAGCAGGGCAAGGAGGAAGGAGGGGGAGGGGCCGGACTTCTGATGTACCTTGCCATGGTGAGGTCCAATGGAAGTGGAGACAGGGTACCTGTCAGAAACAGGTACCCGCTCCCCCGCAAAAAGGTTCTAAATGTGGCACCGGGTGGGGGGAGGAATCAGATAAGTGGAAGTTCCGCTTTTGGGTGGCACTCCGCTTTAAAAGCCCTTTTTATATGAAGAGATTAGACACTATTATTCAAAACTTCAGGCCCCCCAAGCAATTTTTTTACCTAGTGGAGACCCTTTATGGAGTCCACCTTTTCAGAACTGAAACTGCAACGGTTAATGTCTTCTTTCTAGTTTACAGAATGGTATGCCATGGCAGACTTGCAGAACTCACTACAGAGACTCAAGACTTGCCCCTCTACTACTCCTTCAAGACCCTTATCACACTTTTTCTTCTTTTTCAGGATATATGACACTACTCCAGGTTAACAAGCTAGGCCCTTGGTTGTTATAGCTATTTCAGTTTTCTTATTACTTATGGTTTCTATTCTTTAGCAACTTTTCAGACAACCCCTCACTATCCACATTTCCGAAGGGCTATGAATATGTTAGTAAGAGTTTACATTATGATTTGTTTATATCATTCCTTTGGGAAGGAAGCTGTAGTCTATGTATAGGCTCATCTCCCTGAATTAGATATGTTTTTACCTTGGCTATTATTGGTACTCCCAGTAGTCTATGCTTATTCTTCATTTGTAGAGTTGAGCGAACCCGAACTGTAAAGTTCGGGTTCTTACCGAACTTTCGGGTGTCCGTGTCCCGAATCCGAACCCGAATGTTTGAGAAAAACGTTCGGGTTCTGGGTTCTGGTATTTTATCACGCATGTTGAATAGCTGCAGGGCAGCCAATCAACAAGTGTTTCACTGGTTTTCCCTAGAAGCCATCTACTAATGGCATGGCTGTGATTGGCCAATGCATCATGTGACCCAGCCTCTATATGAGGCTGGAGTCACAGTGCTGCATGTCACATGCTCTCAGGTTAGTGTAGGGAGAGGATGCTGCCGGCGCTGTGAGGGACAGATTGCAGTGATAATAACTAGGTAGAGATTACTACTACTGCTGTGAGGGACAGATTGTAGATCTATAACATCTCATCCTGCATTACAGAATGATCTGATTACAGAACAATCTCTCATCCTGCATTACAGAACGATCTGATACTGGACTAGGTAGAGATCACTACTGCTTTGAGGGACAGATTGCAGATATAATAACATCTCCCATTTTTCTTCCTTTTGCAGCCCTCTAGCACTTTCCAGGACTTTTTTACTTTTTTGTGCCGAAAAGTTTGGGTCCCCATTGACTTCAATGGGGTTCGGGGTAAAGTTTGGATAACGTTCGGTACCGAACCCGAATGTTTCCGGAAAGTTCGGCCGAACCCGCCGAACCCAAACGTCCAGGTGTTCACTCAACTCTTTTCATTTGTATAACTTGCAAAACTATAATATAAAAATATATAAAAAATGCATTTAAAGAATTGCACCCACAATCAACAGATCACAGGTGCAATGTCAGGCTCCTACAGAATGTCAGTGTATATGTCTACCTGCATCCTGTACAAGCAGGCAGTTACACATGATGCTGCAGTCAGGGACAGACAAGAAGTTGAAGGAGAAACTTCTGGAGAGATTGTATCAGGTTCCAGCAGGTTGAAAGGCTTCTCAGTCTCCATCCTGAACACACGGCCACCATAGTGACAGTATGAGATGTTCTCCATGTCAGAGCAGACAGGACAAGAGTGGTTTGTGCTGTATCACCGCTGAACTATCTTAGCTGTGTGGAGTGTGGCTGGAGCCTTGTCCGGTTTTGGAGTGTCGGAAATGGTTCATCTTGGTGACTTCCCAGGACGAGAGGCAATATTATCTTATCTTGGTGTGTCTGACCCTCTATAATTAAAGGGTCCAGACTATCCGGTAAGCTGAACCGCCCCTATACACATGGAGGTGATGTGTGTCATCTAACCACTCTTTATGCACTTCATGGTGTTGGATTCCTTTTCTGTCTTCAATCAGATTTTACGCAATTGAACTTTGTGATTGAATCAGCATCTCTGGTGCTGCACCCTATTCCTATTAGTTACAGAATGACAGGAGGGGAACTGACATAACTTCCGGTCATTGGAATGCATACCGGCTTGGCAGAGTGGCATTTGCGGACTTTGAAAGGTCGTTTGTGTTGGTGCTCATGCATAGCACCATGAAAATGTAAGTGCGATACCTTTTGTATGGATTATGTTTACAGCGAAATACCGTTAAATACTACACTATATTATGCCTATCTCTTTGCCATTTATTCAACTCTATGGAGTGGAATAGCTATCGGTATATGCAGTGGCGGCGGGTGAAATTTTAGATTGGGAAGGTGCCAGACCTCACCCTTCCTTTTTGACCCCTCCCACTTCTCATAAGCCCCACCCCTTATAGATTCCACCCATTGTGTCAGGAGTATACAGCCCAGCATCACTAGAGAGGGTATACAGCATTGCCAGATAGGAGATTATATAGCATCGCCAGATAGGAATATATACAGCATCAACAAAGAAGTATATAGCATCCCCAAAGTAATGGCGACTGCGCAGGCTCAATGCATTTCGCAGGAAGTGCGTCGTCAGGAAGCTTGCAGCCACCATTGTCTTAGAGACTTGTATATCTCCTGATTCATTTCAATTGGTTGTGCCCTTAATTGCTCATGAATAAGTAAAGAGCCAAATTCCAGCAACCTGTGTTTTTAACTAATAATTCCTATTGCGGAGCAATGGGCTGTGTGTCAGGAACAATTCTTTTACATATTCATGAGCAATGAAGGGCAAACAAATTAAAATTAAACAGGGGATATATAAGGCTCTAAGAAAATGGCGGCAGTGAGCTTCCTGATGACACACTTCCTTCAACACGCATTGAGGCTGCACAGTCACCATTATTGACGTCTCATCCGGAGGGGAACTGACATCACTTCCGGTCATTGGAATGCACACCGGCTCGGTGGAGCAGCGACTGCGGACTTTGAAAGTCTGTTTGTGTTGGTGCTCATTGACTTGACAGGAGCTTGTGGCTAATGGAGATGAGCATTTCAAAGGCAAACATCCGCCTTCTTCCTCAGTCTGAGAAAAGAAGTGTTTGCTATGGGCAGGAAAGGAGTTAAAAGTGGCCACTGATCCCAAATCAACTACAAAATAAAATTATTATTTATTAATATTGTATAAGAGTCAACAGTTTACAATACAAAGGGGGGAAGTACTATTACAATACAGAAAGAAAAAAAAGCCCCCTATAATAAAAACAATCCAAACCTCCCTGCTAACTGTAGTTTAAAAGCCATGCAATGCATTATGGTTGAAAATAATTCTCCTATTTTTTGTTAGCCTGCCATATGGCGAAGGTTAATGCCCATTTTCTTTTTAATTGTTTTTCCATTTTAATTTTTGCATGAATTGTGACAACATTCCAATAATAAATTAGACAAAAAAAAGAAACATAAACATAAATTGACCTGGAATGCGGATATCAAACCCGCAGGATATGCTATGGTAGTGATTAACCTGAACCCCATTTCTAACCATAACCTGGATAAATGAGAACCTTCACAAATATTCCATAAACACAAAACAACTATTAAAAGATAATTCACAATTGCATTAGATAAAATTAGATTGCCTCAATAGTTTATCTACAGATAAACATTTGCCTCCAAGCTTCTTTGAGTTTGGGATTACCGGCAATTAAGAGACTGGACTGAACCAGAGCAAATGAAAAAATAAGCATCAAGCAGATCCAGGACCCCAAACTTTGATAGGCAAATATTTCTAGCCCCATAATAAGTGTAACAGCATAAAGTAATGCATAAAAACATATAAGGCAGGACATGGTCTGGACAGCACTCTGATAATCTTTTACATTAGAAACTCCCACATTCCTCTTAGTATATTGGCTGTGCCGCTTCAAAAACCAAGCGCTGACAGCCATAGATAAAACTGAAATGAAGATAGGCAAAGAAAATAGCATTAGAACAACAAATGTGAACCTTGGGATGAATTTGTCATTCATTGAGGCCACCTCAGTCGTAATCATAGTTACGTTTTTAGTTGATTCTTCATTGTAGACAAACAAGTATAGTGAACTCCCAGACAGAGAGATAAATTCCACAATGACTATCATCCAAGGTACTATTGTGTCTATTTTCTTCTTCACCCAAGCAAGGAATCCAGACCTAAACTGTAGAATTTTTATGAAGTAGAAGAAGCACAGGATGCTGGTAAGCCATGAGCTGGAGGTAATGATGAATAAGGTCAGATATTGCACAATGTATTTGACATAAGGTATATTATATATTGATGGCCAAATAAAGCCCATTCCATTGTTTGCAGACATCAGTATGGTGTAGCCAATATTGGAAAAGCAGAGAGAAATCAGAATGCTGCTGTAAGGCACAAACTTTTTCTCTTTGTAGCCAGAAAGGATGAGAGAAAATATTATGAAGATGTTAGAACACAAGCCGGTAATGGCCTCCAGGCCCAGGACACTGAGCCAGATCACCGTGGTAGGGCTAACCATCTTGGGAAAGGGCTGGTTCACAAGACTTATAGAAAGGAGAATCCAATGACTTCTGGTTGTCTCTCTTCCATGGAAATGGTCTACTTCTGTTAGGATGCCTCTTTTATCTTCTCTTTCCTGACCTTGTATAATCTACCAGTATAATCCATCTTCTAAATTGATTTTAGTGGGCTGAGTTTGAATACATGCAAAAAAGTGAATACTAAGGATCAAGTGACCAAATCCAAATGGAAAATGCAAACTGAACATAATGTTGTTTGTGATGTAGAAGACAAATTGTTATGGTTATGAAGGTTTCTGTGAAAACAGAAAACAGGGAGGGGAGAGAGAGAACATCCCTGTCTAAACATAGTAGGGATTGGAAAATCAATAGAAAACTGGATGATATGTATTGGACTCACATACATGTGGATAAAATGCAGTGTGGTTGATTTACTAAAACCGCAGAGTGCTAAATCTGGTGCGGCTGTGCATAAAAACCAATCAGCTAGTTTGTTTTTGTCATTGCTGTCCCCTCAAAATAACTCAACACACACCCATTGAAGTCTAAACTGCTGGCAACAAAAGTGAGTACACCCCTAAGTGAAAATGTCCCAATTAGATATTTTCCCTTCCTGGTGTCATGTGACTCTTTAGTGTTACAAGGTCTCAGGTGTTAACGGAGAGTGGGTGTGTTAAATTTGGTGTTATCGCTCTCACTCTCTCATACCGGTCACTAAAAAAAAAAATTGTTGCTCTACATAAAGATGGCCTAGGCTATAAGAAGATTGCCAAGACCCTGAAACTGAGCTGCAGCAAGGTGGCCAATACCATACGTCGGTTTAACAGGACAGGTTCCACTCAGAACAGACCTCGCTATGGTCGACCAAAGAAGTTGAGTGAACAAGCTCAGCATCATATCCAGAGGGTGTCTTTGGGAAATAGACGTATGAGTGCTGCCAGCATTGGTGCAGGCGTTGGGGGGATCACCCTGTCAGTGCACAGACCATACGCCGCACACTGCATCAAATTGGTCTGCATGGCTGTTGTCCCAGAAGGAAGCCTCTTCTAAAGATGATGCAAAAGAAACTCCACACACAGTTTGCTGAAGACAAGCAAACTAAGGACATGGATTACTGGAACCATGTCCTGTGATCTGATGAGACTAAGATAAACGTATTTGGTTCAGATGGTGTCCAGCGTGTGTGTCGGCAACCAGGTGAGTAGACAAGTGTGTCTTACCTACAGTCAAGCATGGTGGTGGGAGTGTCATGGTCTGGTGCTGCATGAGTGCTGCTGGCACTGGGGAGCTACAGTTCATTGAGGGAGCAATGAATGCCAACATGTACTGTGACATACTGAAGCAGAGCATGATCCCCTCCCTTCAGAGACTGGGCCGCAGGGCAGTATTTTAACATAATAACGACCCCAAACACACCTCCAAAATGACCACTGCCTTTGCTAAAGAAGCTGAGGGCAAAGCTGATGGACTGACCAACCATGTCTCCAGACCTAAACCCTATTGAGCATCTGTGGGGCATCTTCAAACAGAAGGTGGAGGAGTGCAAGGTCTCTAACATCCACCAGCTCCGTGATGTCGTCATGGAGGAGTGGAAGAGAACTTCAGTGGCAACCTGTAAAGCTCTGGTGAGCTCCTTGCCCAAGAAGGTTAAGGCAGTGCTGGAAAATAATGGTGGCCACATAAAATATTGACACTTTGGGCCCAATTTGGACATTTTCATTTAGGGGTGACCTCACTTTTGTTGCCAGCAGTTTAAACATTAAGGGCTGTGAGTTATTTTGAGGGGACAGCAAATGTATACTGTTATACAAGCTGTACACTCACTACTTTACATTGTATCTAATTGTCATTTCTTCAGTGTTGTCACAGATAGAATAAAATAGTTACAAAAATGTGAGGGGTGTACTCACTTATGTGAGATACTTTATGTGGATAAAACACAGTGTGGTTGCTTTACTAAAACTGGAGAGTGCAAAATCAGGTGCAGCTTGACTGTTCTTACAGGGGACACCCCCCCCCCGCCGCTCTCCCGTTCTTCTCCCGACTCACCTGAGCAATTGGTGAACGGGAGAAGGAATCGCCTGCCGCTGGATCTTGGTGCTAAAGATTTCGGAAGGACAGATGGCCCCCGGTCATCTCTATTGCTTTTGGAGGCCCGGGCGCACGTCATGACGTCACGTCCGAGTCTCTTGAAATAAACAATGACCGTTAAAGGAGAAGGAAAGGCTGGGATTGTCCATTTTTTTTCTGATCTCAGCCTTTCCAGTCTAGAGGAGATATGTAGGGTCTTATAGAACCTGCATCTCTCCATAAAGAGGACCTGTCACACACTTTTCCTATTACAAGGGATGTTTACATCTCTTGTAATAGGAATAAAAGTGAGCAAAAAGAAAAATTAAAGTGAAAGTGTAAAAATAAAAAAAAGTAAAATAAGAAATTAAAAAATATATATATAAAGCATCCCATCCCCGCGAGCTCGCACACAGAAGCGAACGCATACATAAATTGTGCCCGCATATGTAAACGATGTTCAAACCACACATGTGAGGTATCGCCGCGTGCGTTACAGCAATAATTCTAGCCCAAGACCTCCTTTGTAACTCAAAACATGTAATCTGTAAAAATGTTTAAAGCATCGCCTATGGAGATTTTTAAGTACCAAAGTTTGGCGCCATTTCACGAGTTTGCGCAATTTTAAAATGTGACATGTTGGGTATCTATTTACTTTTTTAAAAGAATTGGGCTAACTTTACTGTTTTGTTTTTTTTTAATTCTTGAAACTATTTTTATTTTTTTAAAAACTTGTTCAAAAAAATTGCTGCGCAAATACCACATGACATAAAACGTTGCAACAACCGCCATTTTATTTCCTAGAATCTCTGCTAAAAAAAAAGATATATAAAATGTGGGGGTTCTGAGTAATTTTCTAGCAAAATAATGATGATTTGTGCATGTAGGAGAGGAGTGCCAGAAATGGCCCGGATGCAAGTGCCCAGTAAGCAAGTGGTTAACAGAAGATTTTGCTAGGAACATTTTCAGGTACATTCACTACACAAGACATGTGCATCACTTCTGTATCAAATCTCTAAAGAAGTCTGAAAAACAAAAAAAAATAATAAACAATGGAATTTTTTTTGCAGAAGAAGCACGCCAAGTGTCTTTTGTCAAAAATATAATTTCCCTTTCGCTCCTCGCAAATGCCTCACATCTCCCAGCAAATTTATGTTCTGCTTTAATTTGCTGTCTAGTACTGGACACCAACAGGAAGGGTTATACATTTCTGAAATAAAAGTAGTTGAGTTTATTTAATTTATTTTTGTGATACAGAAAGAATAAAAATGGAAAAGCAATAAATAGATAAATAGAATACAAAGGGCAAGAAGGTAAACAACCGTGAACAAAATGATAACATATATTCAGAAAATAAGGAAAGGTCATGCTCCTCTTGCTCCTATTTAACTCATTTGTTTAATCTAGTCTTCCCAGAGCTTCAGCTTTTTATTTAATGTTTGCTATTGGCCGTCAAATATCCTGATACTAGGTATTAGCCTACATCTCTTTTTCTTTCTTTTTTTTTTTTTTATATCTTATTTTTTTGCTAATTTAAATTTAGTAAAAATAAGCTATTTATTTTCAACCAATATTTTTTTTCATAAGTTGTTTTAGGGCTTTTGAAATTGTGAACAAATAAACAATTTGCTCACAAATAGTTGAAATAGACTTTTCACACACAGTTAGAAGATGATTTTACAACACTTTTATGACTCCCTCCGGTGGAAATAGACTTTTCACACACAGTTTGAAGATGATCTTAGAACAGTAATCTTTCCCTTAAAGCAACAGCTGGAACCTTTCCCTATTGAACTTGGAGATGATTTCAGAAGAATAATCTTTACCTTAAAGCAACAGACTCTCCCTAGTCCAGTCAGATCGTTCTGTGCAGCAGGATGAGGACTGCAATCTGTCCCTCAAAGCAGCAGTACTCGTATCTCTCCCTAGTCCACAATCAGATCATTCAGTAATGCAGGATGAGATGTTCTGCAATCTGTCCCTAACAGAGCCAGCAGCATCCTCTCCCTAAACTATCCTGAGAGCATGTGACATGCAGCACGGTGACTCCAGCCCCATATAGAGGCTGGGTCACATGGTGCACTGGCCAATCACAGCCATGCCATTAGTAGGCATGGCTGTGATGGCTTCTAGGGAAAACCAGTGAAACACTTGTTGATTGGCTGCCCTTGGTAGCTTTTCAACATGTGTAATAAAATACCAGAACCCCGGATTCGAGTCCGGGTCCCGGAAACCCAAAAGTTCGGTACAGACCTGAACTTTATAGTTCGGGTTCGCTCAACTCTAGTCATTAGGACAGCAGTAGAGCTGAGCGGACACCTGGATGTTCGGGTTCTGCCGAACTTCGCAAAAACGTTCGGGTTCGGCACCAAACTCGATCTGAACTTGACCCCGGACCCTGAACCCCATTGAAGTCAATGGTGGGCACAAAAATGGCTGTAAAAAAGTAATGGAAACGGCTAGAAAACTGCAAAAGGAAGCAACATGGTGTAAGAGTAGGACAAGTGCCCTTCAAACAAATGTGGATAGGAAAATAACTTAAAATGACATTAAAAAAAAAATTGGAGGAGGAGGTGGATGTGGAGTAGGAGCCTAGAGGTTGAGGAGACGGTGACCGTGACGGTGTAGGTGGAAGTGGAGGAGGAGGAGGTAGGCAACACTGGTTTTTGTCTGTTTGTTTTTTTTATAATTGGGGTAGCCCCCAAAATATTGAGACATATTCCAAGAAAAAAAGGATACCAATGGCTGTGTGAGGTCGGTCTAAATGTCTATTCTGCACAAGGTACAGACAAGTCTTGTGGGATCCATGCCTGGTTCATTTTAATAAACGTTAGCTTGTCCACGTTGGCTGTGGACAGGCGGCTGCGCTTGTCTGTGATAACACCCCCTGCCGTGTTAAACACACATTCAGACAATACACTGGCTGCAGGGCAAGCCAGCACCTCCAAGGCATAAAGGGCAAGCTCAGGCCATGTGGCCAATTTGGAGACCCAGAAGTTGAATGGGGCAGACCCATTAGTCAGTAGATGTAGGCATAGGCACACATACTGTTCCGCCATGTTGCTGAAATGCTGCCTCCTGCTAAGACGTTGTCTATCAGCTGGTAGTGCTGTTTGTTGTGGCGGGCTGCTGACAAAGCTTTTCCACATTTTGGCCATGCTAACCCTTCCTTCTGAGGTGCTGGCACAGCTGCGTTGGCGAACTCTTCCTCCTCCTCCTCCTCCTCTGCCTTCGCCTTGTGTTTCCACTGAGCCCCAATGCCATTTGGGAATGCCCTCAGCTGCGCATCTACAAGCGTGCGCTTGTAGTCATGCATCTTCTGATCATGCTTCAGTGAGGGAATTAAGGACGGCACGTTATCCTTGTAATGGGGATCCAGCAGGGTGGCCACCCAGTAATCAGCAGAAGTTACAATGTGGGCAACTCGGCTGTCGTTGAGCAGGCACTGCAGCATGTAGTCGCTTATGTGTGCCAGGCAGCCCAGAGGCAAAGACAAGCTGTCCTCTGTGGAAGGTGTATCATCTGTGTCCTCCGTATCCCCCCAGCCACGCTCCAGTGATGCCCACAAGCTGTGTTGGGTGCCGCCCTGCTGTGAACACGGTTCCTCCTCCTCATCATCATCCTTGTCCTCCTCATCCTCCAGAACTGTGCCCTGGCTTGAATTTTTATTTACCTGGCCTATGCTGGTGCAGGAACCCACCCTCCGAGCCACTTGTGAATGACTGGCCTGATAACCATGGAAATGGCCCCTCTTCATCCTCCTCCTGTGCCACATCCTCTTCCATCATCGCCCAAAGTGTTTTTTAAAGGAGACATAGAAGTGGGATAGTAACGTTGAGAACAGAGCCATTGGCACTGGCCATGTTGGTGGAGTACTCAAAACACCGCAATATGGTACACAGGTCTCGCATGGAGGCACACTCGTTGGTGGTGAAGTGGTGCTGTTCTGTAGAGCGACTGACCCATGCGTGCTGCAGCTGAAACTCCACTATTGCCTGCTGCTGCTCACACAGTCTCTACATCATGTGCAAGGTGGAGTACCACCTTGTGTGCACGTCGCATAGGAGGCGGTGAGTGGGAAGGCCGAAGTTCTGCTGCAGCGCAGACAGACGAGCAGCAGCAGGGTGAGAACGCTGAATACGCGCACAGATGGCCCGCACTTTCTGCAGCAGCTCTAACATATCCGGGTAGTTTTTTAGAAATTTCTGCACCACCAAATTCAGCACATGCGCCATGCAAGGAATGTGCATCAAACCAGCTAGGCCCAGAGCTGCTACGAGATTTCGCCTATTATCGCACACCACCAGGCTGGGCTTGAGGCTCAGTGGCAACAACCACTCATTGATCTGTTGTTCAATGCCCGTCCACAGCTGCAGCGCAATTTGGGGTTTATCTCCCAAACATATGAGTTTTAAAACAGCCTGCTGTCGTTTCCCCCTGGATGTGCTGAAGTTGGTGGTGAAGGTGTTACGCTGACCGGATGAGGAGGTGGTAGAGGAGGAGGAAGCGGAGTAGGAGGAGCAGGCAACAGGAGGCAAAGAGAAATGCCCTGCAATCCTTGGTGGTGGAAGGACATGCGCCAAATGGCTAGCCGGCTCAGGCCCACCCGCCACTACATTTGCCCAGTGTGCAGTTAGCGAGATATAGCGTCCCTGCCCGTGCTTACTGGTCCACGTATCAGTGGTTATGTGGACCTTGCCACAGATGGCGTTGCACAGTGCACACTTGATCTTGTCCCTGACTTGTTTGTGCAGGGAAGGGATGGCTCGCCTGGAAAAGTAGTGGCAGCTGGGAATCATGTACTGTGGGACAGACACCGCCATCAGGTTTTTAAAACTGTTCCTATCCACCAGGCGGAATGACAGCATTTCAAAGGCCAGGAATTTTGAAATGCTGGCATTCCGGGCTATTGATCGTGAGTGGGTAGGGGGGTACTTCCTATTTCTCTCCAGTGTTTGGGAGATGGAGAGCTGTAAGCTTCCATGAGACCGTGTGGAAATAATTGGGGGCGGTGGCGGACATGGTGGCACTGCTATCACATCGTCTGTTTGCTGGGTGGCAGGTGACACTGGCACTGTAGAGATGGAGGAAGAGGCTGAGGCAGCAGCAGAAGAGGAAGCAGGAGGAGACCGAGGCCTTTCTTGGGTTTTGAGGTGCTTATTCCACTGCAGCTCATGCTTTGCATGTAGATGCCTGGTCCTGTAGGTTGTGCTCAGGTTTAGAACATTTATACCTTGCTTCAGGCTCTGATTGCACAGCGTGCAAACCACTCGTGTCTTGTCGTCAGCACATTGTCTGAAGAACTGCCAGGCTGGGGAACTCCTTTGAGCTGCCTTTGGTGTGCTAGGTACCTGGGTGAAGTGGGTAGTAGCAGACAAACTGTCTAGGGAGCAGTCGCTCTGCTTTTGCAACCGGCTTCCTCTTTTACTGTACTGGTGCCCCGGTGCGACCACCACCTCTTCCTCCAAACTGCACACGTCACTCACATGACCTTCATTCCATGTATGGTCTAGGACCTCATCATCCTCCACGTCATCTTCCACCCACCCTTCACCTCTGCCCTCCTTGTCAGTCGGCACACTCTGGAAAGCCGCAGCAGTTGGCACCTTTGTTTCGTCATCATCAGAGATGTGCTGCAGTAGTGTTTCCATGTCCTCATCCTGAACCAGAAGTGGATGGGTATCAGTGCACTCAATGTCTTACACTTCTGGGCCAGGGCTATGTGGATGGCCCATGGAAAGCACACCAGCAGAGTAATCAAAAAGCAGAAGAGACTGCTGCATTACTTGGGGCTCAGACTGCTTGGCTGATTTACAAGGGGCTGAGGTGAAAGACAGATGGCCATGGGGTTCAGGTGCCAACTCTGAGCTTTCATCATGGGACCGGATGGGAGACAATGTGAAGGAACTGGAGGCATTGTGAGCCACACAATCTACTATCGCCTGTACTTATTCTGGCCTCACCATTTGTTGAGTGCCATTCGGGCCTACCATATAACGTTGAAGGTTCTGTCAGCTACTCGCACCTGAGGAAGGTGTTTCACTTGTGCGTGTAGCTGGCACAGATCGACCACGTCCTCTCCTTGCAACAGGAGCTTCAACAACACCACCAACACCAGCAGCATCAGCAGCACCACAACCACTACCATGTCCCTTATTTGATGCTCTCCTCATTCTGGACGCAAATGTACTATGTAGCACTATTTATTAATACTAAAAAAAAAGAATAATAAATTATTATTCTTTTTTTTTAAACAAGAAAATTGTAGATGCACTTTTTATTTTTATGCAAAAAATGCACCGCTCACACCAGCAGCAGGAACCTCTCCCTACACTAGTATGAGATGATTTTAGAATGATAATCTCTCCCTCACAGCACCAACAGGAACCTCTCCCTACACCAATATGAGATGATTTTAGAACAATATTCTGTCCCTCACAGCACTGACAGGAACCTGTCCCTACTGCAGTATGAGATGATCTTAGAACGATAATCTCTCCCTCAGAGCACCAACAGGAAACTCTCCCTAATGCAGTATGAGATGGTTTTAGAATGATAAACTCTCCCTCAGAGCACCAACAGGAACCTATCCTTAATGCAGTATGAGATGGTATTAGAACGATAATTTATCCCTCAGAGCACTGACAGGAACCTCTCCCTAATGCAGTATGAGATGGTTTTAGAACAATAATCTCTCCCTCAGAGCACCAACAGAAACCTCTCCCTAATGCAGTAGTAGATGGTTTAAGAACGATAAACTCTCCCTCAGAGCACCAACAAGAACCTCTCCCTAATGCAGTAGTAGATGGTTTTAGAACAATAAACTCTCCCTCAGAGCACTAACAGGAACCTCTCCCTAATGCAGTAGTAGATGGTTTTAGAACAATAAACTCTCCCTCAGAGCACTAACAGGAACCTCTCCCTAATGCAGTATGAGATGGTTTTAGAACGATCAATAATCTTTCCCTCACAACACTGACAGCTCCTGACTTCTGAGCATGCGTGTTTTGCACAATACAACTTGTTGGACCAACTTCTCTGTACACACAATACAACGGTCGTATGGCCGCTTGTTGGTACTACCAAGTTTTCTAGATTGCTCATACAACTTCCGTTGTACGACCGTCGTACGTCGGCTGTTCTAATTGCGCATACTAACGATCGATTTCATATACAACGTTCGTTCGTATGACCTGTTGTATACGATCGTCAACTCGTGTGTACAAGGCACCAGAATGATATTGTAGGATCCAAAATTTATCTCATTGTAACCAAAAAAGATGAGGGAAATGATTATAAATACAGTATGTTAGAACACAAGCCGGATATGATCTCAAGCACCAGGATACTGAGACAGATCACAGGACTAGCACTAATCATCTTGAGAAGAATCACAAACTTTGCTCTTAGAAAAGGCCAGCTCAGGAAGGTCTCTGCAAGACTGATACAAATAAAACAATAAATTCAATTATATTAAATGAAAATCCCCCTCTATAAGACAGATGAATCCTCATTGTCTACTCCTTTCTGATCATGTAAAATTCACATTCCAAAATGATCTCACCCGGGCAATTTTGAATATACGTCAAATGTGAAGACCGAGGCTCAGAGATCAAATGACTCCATTCAAATAAAACATGCAAACCAAATGTTATGTTGTGTGTTGCATAGGCAAAGTCAAGACACAAATCATTAAAGGACACAGTAGGTTTTCCTATTTTCAACTACTTACTTACTGGGCACCTTCCTGCCCAGACCAATTTTCAGCTTTCAATGATGTCGCTCTTTAAATGAAAATTGCGCGGTCATGCAACGCTGTACTCATGATATTTTTGTCTTTTTTCCCATGTGTGCTTACGCAGGGAGTACGCAGGCAGCTCATGCACGGGAGGACGTACATGGATGACCTCTGGGCAATTTAGGCCCACACTGTAGCCATCTTTCAGGTATAGCATTGTCGTGAGTAGGTTACATATCTTATGAATGTAGAGAGTAACTTTTATCATGGTGGCTTTCACAACTCTACAACCCCAATGGACCACAGCATTTTTTTCCCCTGCTATTGGCAAGCAACAACTTTGCAGCTACTTAGAATAACAAAGTAATAAATAAATCTTTTATTGGGCTAAAAAAGGCATTTGCCTGCTGATATTGCCTTACAAAAACAAAAATCTAGTTTTTTTGCAATCTGCAGCAAAGATAGAGTGAGTTGAATCAAAATCTCTCTCCCCATGCTCACTGTTTGTGATTTTATGTTATTTCTTCAATAAAGGTGCTATAAAGAATAATGTGTGGCTACCCAGATCCTTTCTTGTGCTTTGAATGCAGCTTTGAGATGAATGAGTTGCTAATATCAACATACACATTGTTCAGCCTGGAGCAGTATGATAGTTTTGTTCTTTGATTGTTTTTAGTCTGTCATGTGGGATGCTATGCTATTCTAGATTTCAAGGTCTATCAGCACCTACCCAATATGTCCTGATGAAGCTATTGAATTGCAAAACACGTTGACAAGCAAGCATGGAGTAGTACATGGAGGAGTTCTATATAAATAGAACACCTCCATATACACAATCCTATACCCACAGTTGATCCAGATGAAGAAAAAAAACAATAAAGCATGATTCAATTTGCTCTAGTGGGGGGGGGGATCGTCCTGATCCCCCAAGAAGCAATCAAATATTCACTGGATCAGCTTTTCCTATAAATATTAGTGTTCAGCTATAGTATGTACATTTAGGAAGTAATTCAGGCTTTTTTTAACCACTTCAATACCAGGCACTTAGCCCCCTTCCCACCCAGACCAATTTTCAGCTTTCAGTGCTGTCACATTTTGAATGACAGTTGCGCGGTTGTTGTACCCAAACAAAATTTTTATAATTTTTTCCCACAAATAGAGATTTCTTTTGGTGGTATTTGATCACCTCTGCGGTTTTTATTTTTTGCGCTACAAATAAAAAAAGACCAATAATTTTGATTACAACACTGTGTTAATAAGTATGTTTTCTCCTTCACTGACAGGCACTGATGAGGCAGTACTGATTGGCACTGATGAGGTAGCACTGATGAGGTGGCACTGATGATGAGGCACTTATATGCAGTACTGACAGGCACTGATAGGTGGCACTGATGGGCGCTCATAAGCGACAGTGATAGGCACTCATAGGTGGCATTGATGGGCACTCATAGGCAGCACTGGGCACTCATAGGTGGCACTGATGGGTACTCATAGGCGGCACTGATGGGCACTCATAGGTGGCACTGATGGGCATTGGTAGGTTGCACTGATGGGCGATACTGATATGTGGCACTGGTGGGCACTGATAGGTGGCACTGGTGGGCACTGATGGGCACTGATGAGCAGCACTGATAGATGGCACTGTTAGGCAGCACTGCTAAGGAGGCACTGGCAAGCATCACAGATGGGCACTGAGGGCCATCCCTATTGCCAGTTGTTTGCCATACCTGGTGGTCCTGGGTGGGCTTCCCTGGTGGTCCTGGTTGGCACCCCTTGTGGTCCCTGGGTAGGCTCCCTGGTGGTCCTCGGTAGCGATCCTCGGGGGGGCTGCAGTGATAAACAATCAGCACAGACCCCCCTACTTGAGAGACAGCGATCGGCTCTCATCTACTCACGTCTGCAGATGCGAGTAGAGGAAAAGCCGATATATGGCTGTGATTCGTCACAGCTGATCACGTGGTAAAGAGCTTCTGGCAGAAGCTCTTTACTACAATTGGAGATGGGGTGTGTCAGATTGACACACCACACCACCGATCACCACGCTGATCGCCTCCGCAGGCACACGCCAGCTTGTTATCTTGCTGGATGTCATATGACGCCCAGTCAGGATAACTTAACCACTTCCCGGCCATCATTCTGCATATGGTCGGCAGGAAGTGGTTAAAACAATCGACTGAGCTAGCCAGAACCAGCTCTTGATGGAGTCTATTCAACATTTTCACAGCTCTTACTGTGAAGAAACATTTCCATATTTGAAGATTAAATCTCTTTATCTCTAGACATAAAGGGTGTCCCCAGGAAGTGGGTCTGAGACTTGTTTCCCAATTGGCTGAAAGGAGAAGCATTCTGATTGGCCGCCAATGAGAAGGAAGAAGATGGAAGCTGCCATGATGCCTGCAGAGGAGAGCAGGGGAAGCTGCCCATGATGCCCGCCACCTGTTGCCCGGGGGAAGCGCTGCCCACCATCAATGGGGCAAATTCTCAAGATGTGACTGACCAACCAGACTGGGGAGTATGAGGTGGATTTGGGTTATCTGACTGACCGGGGGGTGGCTGTGGGTGCACTGTTTGCTGCCCCCCAAAATTATCAGCAGCCGTCAGTGCTCTACAACAAGTTCACTATAGGCACCACCTATGTATTTATACATGGAGATCATATCCCCCCTTATGTATTTATACATGGAGATCATATCCCCCTTATGTATTTATACATGGAGATCATATCCCCCCTTATTTATTTATACATGGAGATCATATCCCCCTTATGTATTTATACATGGAGATCATATCCCCCTTATGTATTTATACATGGAGATCATATCCCCCTTATGTATTTATACATTGAGATCATATCCCCCCTTATGTATTTATACATGGTTATCATATCCCCCCTTAATCTCCCCTTCTCGAGAGAGAATATATTCAGTTTCTCTAATCTTTCCTCATAGCTGAGCTCCTTCATGCCTCTTATTAGTTTGGTTGCCCTTCTCTGCACTTTCTCCAGTTCCCCGATATCCCTTTTGAAAACTGGTGCCCAAAACTGAGCTGCATATTCCAGATGTCTGATGGCGACAGAGTGGCTCGATATCGCAAACCGCCGCCATATGACAGCGGCTGCAATATCCTTCACTGTGAGCGTGTGCGCTCACTGTGTTCGGGGGGGGCAGGGAGTGGGTAGGGTGGACTCAATCGCCACCGGCTACCCACGATGGCCCCCCCGCAGTGAAAGAATGGAGGACCGTGTAAGTAAACACGGATCTCGGTTCTGTTACAGGGGGAAGGGCTGTGATCACAGGCTTCCTGTATATGACAGCCCTGATCACTCCCCTCCCCCTGCCAGGGCAGCCCACACACAGTTAGAACACACTGAGGGAACACAATTAACCCTTAGAGCGCCCCCTCCAGGTTAACCCCTTCACTGCCAATGGCATTTACACAGTAATCAGTGCATTTATATAGCACTGATCGCTGTATAAATGCCAATGGTCCCAAAAAAGTGTCAAAACGGTCCCACATGTCTGCTGCAATATCGCAGTACCGCTAAAAATCGCAGATGGCTGCCATTACTAGTAAAATATAAAAAAAAAAAAACAGAAATTAATTATCATCATTCCCAAACGCGGCAACTTTTGTGCAAACCAGTCAATAAAAGGCGATTGCGATTTTTTTTTACCAAAAGTATGAGGAAGAATATAAATCGGCCAAAACTGATGAAAAAAATGTTTTTTTATATTTATTTTTTTGGATTTCTATTTTAGCAAAAGGTTAGAAAAATGACGCAGAGGTGATCAAATACCACCAAAAGAAAGCTCTATTTGTGGGGAAAAAAGGACGCAAATTTTGTTTGGGTACAACGTCGCACGACCGCACAATTGTCAGTTAAAGTGACGCAGTGCCGAATCGCAAAAAGTTCTCTGGTCCTAAAGTGGGAAATCCTTCTGGGGCTGAAATGGTTAATGTGATACTAAAGTCTTGTTTTTTTTTTTTTTCTATTAAAATAATAAACATGTTATACTTAGGGTCGGTTCACACCTAGGCGACTTGTGATCCGACTTGTGTCACCCCAAGTCGCTTCAAGTCGATTGACATCCGAAATCCCAGTGAAATGAATGGGAGCCGCCTTAACGTACTCTACTGAAGCCAACTTCAAGACCTTTACTGTACTTAGTTTGCAGTACTGCAGTATTTGGATCTTCTTTGTTTTTTTGGGGGGTTTTTTTATATTTATCAAAAAGTATTGTTGCTAATAATATGGTTATTGACAAAAGTAGTAAAACAGCAAAACTAGCATCTACTCTTGAACAATAGGTTGGTAATGTAGTACATATACCCATAAATTAGAATGACTTAAGTTGAGAAGTACATATCACAAAACCCTCAGGAGTGGAGGCTGCATTCAAAACTATTAAAAGGGATTTGCCAGGAGTTATACCGAATCAGAATTGGTCAAAGGGGTCAGAGAAAGTTGACTTCATTTATTTTAAATTTCCCCAGGGAGTTGATCTTCTTTGTTTTAAAAATAAAGACTTAAATCAATACCTTAACATGTTCAAATAATCCAGTGGTTCTCAACTCCGGTCCTCGGGACCCCCCAACAGGCCAGATTTTAAGTATTACCTTGGGGAGATGCAGACTAGAATACTGCAATCACTGAGCAGCAAATGAGATCACCTGTGATGTATTTCAGTTATCCTGCAAACCTGGCCTGTTAGTGGGTCCCGAGGACCGGAGTTGAGAACCACTGAAATAATCCAAGGAACAGAAAAAATAAATGTATATTATTTTCAAAAGGTGAAAAGTTTACACTACTGGCAAAGAACTGATTAGACCTTACAACTCTATGCAGATGGGTGGTTTCAAAGATAATTTTAAAAATAGGTTATTCAATTTCCGATTTTCCCATTGCTAGTCATTACTAATTACACATGAAGAATGTCCAAAAAGCTTTTAAAAATATATTATTTGCATAGTGTAATAAAATGGAAGTCCTGTACTGAAAAGGGCAGTTGAGCGATCCTAATTATTCAGAATGTAGCTAATGCTGAATAATTGTCTCCAAGCTTCTCGGAGTTTAGGGTTTCCAATGATTATAAGTCCTGACTGTCCTGCAGTAAAGGAGTAGATTACCATTGCACTTATCCAGTACCCCCAGCTCATTAAAGCAAACATTTGAAGCCAATTAAAAACTAATAACAAGTAAATTGAGGCATAGAAAGAGACATGGCCAATCACAACATGGACTGTACTTTGATAATCTTTAATTTTAGTGCCACCATATTTACCGACACTTCTCTGCTACTTTAGGAACCAAGCGCATCCAGATGTGGACAACACTGAAACTAAGAGTGCCAAAGAAAGTAATATTAGAGTGGGTTTCTCTGAACTCAGATTTGGTTCGTGGGGTTGTGAGCTTAGCCCGGCTATGTTGTAGGTTGAGTTTTTAGGTAACCCTGCATCAAAAATGAGTAGTGATAAGGAACCACTAAGCAAAGATACAAAGACCACCGTTAGTATCATTAAAGGGACCAATGTGTCAATTCTCCTCTTTACCCATGCAAGGAATCCGGGCTGAAACTGCAGGATTTTTATAAAATAGAAGAAGCAGAGAATGGATGTAAGCCATGCACTGGAGATGATGCAGCAGGAGTTAATATAGTACATAACATAAAAAAACATTTGATAAGCTGAATAACCACGGGCAAGCAGAGCTAATTAGAAAAAATATATATGAGACAAAAATGAAGATCACGTTGGAGATACTTAGAGACATCAGGATACAGTTGCAAGATGTGACCTTTCTCTCCTTGAGACTGATAAGAATAAGATAAAATATAATGAAGGCATTAGGGAACAATCCAGCGATGGACTCCAGTCCTATTACAACAAGACAGGCTTCTGTATTCGGGGTGATCATTCTGAGAGCTTAGATATCAACACAGTATTTGTAAAAGCTGAATGTCCTTTGCAGAAGACAGATAGGAGGTATTGGGTCTTGCAGATGTCTGTCCCATGCAGAAGTCCCACCTGTGCAGGAGATAATTCTCCTTACCTCAAAGGAAATGGTTATACCCAGCAAACATCACAATTAATTTGTATCATCGAAAAAAAATGTAAATGTAAATATAAGTTAAGAGCAGTACACGTTAATTTGGATGTTTGGGATATTGTATCTGCATGCAAAATATGAACATTGACACCATTCAAATACTGTATGAAACCTGCTTGGGTGAACATATGAAAATCGAAATCTTCGTGATGTTCCATTGAGAAAATGCCAATGTTTAGTTGACCTGAATTAGCCCTAGCCTACCCTGTAAAAATGAAGGCTATATGCTTACCTATCCAGTGTACCCTATGTTGAAACGCCGCCATATCACTGCTCCCTGGTATTTTGCACATTCCGGTGTCTGCACCCCACCACTACCATTGAACATTGTGTTTTCTCCTGCTGGCTTGTGCAAAAACTACAGAACCTACCCGATGAGTTGACGGGGGGAACCATAGCGTTTGACAGGGGGAGCAGCTAAAAGTGTTTAGGCATTTCAGCGCATGGATGACTAGTAAAGTAAATAAATAGATCCTTCTTCGGGATCCGGGATGTAATGATTTCACTTTTTGAAGACAAACACGCGATTGTATTTCTTGCAAAGGCATAGAAGAATTTGCTGGTGCAAGAATAATGATAACATGACCTAGAAGGGCCTTCTCGTTATGGATTGGATGTTGGGTGGGAGATGATGATAAACCAGCAAATGACAGTCACAGGATCACAGGGAGCCACAGCTGCAGAGAAAAATCACAGAGATGACAGGAGAAAACATTATTATTCTCAAAGGATTACACATTTACTAGAGATTTAAAGAGGAGCTCCAGCCCCCTCCCCCCAAAAAAAAATTGAAAGTCAGCAGCTACAAATACTGTAGCTGCTGACTTTTACTATAAGGAAACTTACCTGTTCAGGGATCCAGCGATGTCCTCATCCGAACTGGTTTTTCAATTGGCTTCGGGTGCAGCCACCAACATCTCTAGTAAGGGAAGCAAGAAGTAAACCGAAACAATTAAAAATTCAGGGACATTAAATACAAGGATCAGTCGCCGTATCCCCTGTGGTCACTTGCCCACTCACTAGTAAAATAACTAGTAGGGCTCCATGGTTAGTGAGCTTAATAGTACAAAAACAAGGTTGACAAGAAGAGAAAAAGTCAGACTGAAAAAAAAACACGTACTAGAGCCACTGGGGCTAAAATGAACCAGGGTAATTATAAATAGCGTTGGGCGAGCAGTTCGAATTGAGCATAAGTTCAGCCTAAACATCGCCATTTGGCAAACACCCGAATTTAGGTCTGGTATGGATTTTGAAGAGAGCCCCAAGCCAAAATAAAAAAAAATGTTGTGGGGTCCATCCCAAAATCCATACTAGACCCTTATCTGAGCATGCAGCCCGGCAGACCAGTAAAGGGGGGGGGGGGGGGGGCAAGCGAGCACCTTCCCTCCTGAACCATACCAGGCCACATGTCCTCAACATAGGGAAGTGCTTTGGGGCAGGGGGGGCTCTGTCTGTGCTCTAGTGTTCTAAAATCATGTCCAAGCTCCATTCACTAAGTGTATTGTAGCCACATAGAGCCATATTAGTGTTCTAAAATCATTCTCAGAGCAGTGATTTCTATTTAACATCATATAAGCTTCCCTTGCCCGGCAACAGAACAATACAAGATCCCGCAGCCCACCCCGTCACTAGTCAGGACACAGTGTAGGATTGTGAAAAACATCAAAACCATTTAATGAAAAGTTACAGAGAATTTATATACCACACAAGATCAGATAAAAGCTTGATCACATTATTGTATGCAAAGGAAGTTGTATACAGGAATATAATTAACATAACTAAGGAACAACTAACATATACTTTATGCTAATCCAGATCTAGCAACTAATAGCTGATATAATTAACATGAGATAATTAAATAGAGAAAATATAGTGAGAAATTAAATTAGGCATACCACAATGATGAGACTAAGCAAGAGATTTATATGAAAAACAAACTGAAATTGATCTCTTGATGCTGTCTGCTGAAGTGGAAAAAAAATAACTAGACACTTAAGGGCACTTCCTAACACATCACAAAAAAGACTTTATGTGCCTAGAAGTACTCGCAATAGAACAAATAGTAGACAAAAGCCTCTCGGACCAAGAAAAGTTCATTCAACTATGTAAAAAAGACCTTTACTGGATTTTCCGCTTAGATACTTTGGCCCCAAAAGGGCTGAATGAGGAAATGGAAACAAATCATCTCATCTAATCATTGTCCCTAAACTTAATTTCCTTTGGTAATATTCAGGTTTTGGTTTACAAAAAATTATTTTTTTTAATTTCATTTGAAAAGTTTTTTTTTTTAACTGAATTTAATTTTTTGAAAAGATTTTTTTTGGGGGGATTTTTCATTAATTGTCCTTTAATTTAGAGTCAATACAATAACAGCTGCATACTGTGATTTATGTGTTACATTGTAATTTAACCATTTTTTAATTTTACACCTTTATTGTAAAGGGCTCTAACATGGAGGGGTTAACAGATTCCCCAAAGCAAGAACATAGCCCATAGTCACTTCTGGCTCTCCAATTAGCTGTGGGCCTCTCCCCTTTCCTTTAAATATCCATTGGTCCCGTCCCATCACGTGACTTGACAAAGTGGCTATCGGGAAACATGTAGTCAGCGTGACGGGACCAGTCTTCCTCCACAGCCGCACTGTCAGAAAGTATCCCTGACCTTGTCCATCACAAAGACCGGCACACGCGGCCTGATGAGTGACGTCATTGCGGACCGCAATGCTGATCCTCCTCCACACCAGGGCCGTCCATCAGCACTCGACACACACACCCGGATAGCTGCAGCCACGCAGCTCACCTTTAAAGAGCCTCCATATCCCTGCCTGGCAGCACACCTCCATTGGCTCCTTCCATCCTCACCATCTCAGCCATACCACGCGTCCAGTGTCAGACTGGAAGGGACCCCTCCATGTTGGTACACCCTGGCTCCCATGTGGCTCCCATGTGGCTCTCATGTGGTGACAGGCTACTTTCGGATGTAAGCGCTGCTTTTAACCTTTTTATCAATTTTATGAATTATCAATACATTTTAGACTTTTTCACAACGAACTTGGATTGTCCCAGAAACATTTGTCCTAAACATCAGTTAATCAGGTAACCCTCTGGATAACGACCCACAACCCACAGTATTGTGAAATATTAACATTGTTCATAACAACCATCATACCTGCTTGGAAGCGCCTTAAGGATTCCCCCTCCCCCTCCTTTTTCTGTGTACACATCCATGCTCCATCCCCAGAGCACATCCAGCCAGCATACCCAGCAGGACAGTTAACTTTTTTTTTTCCTTCCGGTCGCCAGATAATAATCTCTGTGATCAGCGCCTATCCTATGGTCTCTTTCTTAGACACTTAAACCAGCTTAGGCGACCAGACCATTCGACACCCACAACCCTGAATACACAATACACATTATTACAAGTATAGACACATAGATGAGAAGACAGACAGAAACAGTAGGGAATCCAATTAACAATGGGATGAAGACACTTAGGATGCACACTATGGGAGAGACCTACTTACACAAACACATTATGGCAGGCGACCCCAGTGGTTTTAGGTGATAACAGTACATTAACATCTGCAGTCATTGCTGGTTTGAGGCATATAGGCCCCAAATATGAATATGGAGAGTCTGTGGGTTTTGGGGAGATATGGACTTGAATGCAAACAAGTCCACTCCAAGGGTCCCCCAGGCACACAGCTCCCAAAGAGTAGTGTTCCCTTAAAGCCAGGGACCATAGTCAGTAGGCAAGAGGCCACCCTGCAGTCCCCTCCAAAAGCCCCTGTCCTGGCTGGGTCTGTCGCACTCATCATTTCCTATTTTATAATATAGAACAATAAGGATTGAAGAACAGCAAAATCATCACCTCTGAAGGTAATTTACTTTTGTTGCTCACCAACTTCTTGTGATCAATTTCCTTCTCTCTCCTCTTCTCTGCCTAGCTGACAGTCCAAGCAGGTGGGGGCTGAGCACTGCAGCTGACGTCAGCCAAGGAGAGAGGAGAGACAGAGCTGAGTTATCACATGACCTCAAGAAGATGCTGTGTTATCAGTACAGATAAGCATATTTATGACATAACATGGACACAGGGGAACTTATTGTTCTAATACGCAGGGGATAGGGTCTTTTCATGTTAAGTATTAGAGCAGCAGGAGCGGGGCTGACAGTAGCAGACACTCAGAGAGGGGAGGGACAGAACACAGGAGACACAGAGCAGGGCTGCAGATGAAAGAGGCACGTACTGACTCCGGTGTCACAGCTCTGCAGCCCTGATATTTCGGAGTCAGTGTACAGGGGGAAAAGTAGAACCAGGCAGGATCAGACAGGTATTACAGGTGATACAGGGGGCCAAATGACACGGCACAAGCACTGTGCTGTAGAACATGCTTTAAGGGAACAGGATCAGGTTTTTTTCTTGGGTTAACAAACGCTTTAACCACTGCAAAGAAAAATTATGTGTATTTTTATTCATTTGTATTCATGTGTTTCTGAGTAAAAAGTTAAAAAAAAAAACATTACATTGTACCTGTACTTAACCAGATCAAAAGTTTTGCCACATTCCAAGTGTCTAGAATAAAAAAAAAAAAAAAAAGAAGGAGAGTACATGACTTATATAGGCACTCAATAATTATATATATTTTTAAAACTTACTAATTTTATTTAGCATCAAATAAAAAGCCCAATTTAAAATTAAGGCTTGTAATACATCGCAACACAGTCATAAAAGCCTAAAAGCTTAACTCATACTATACATGAGAAAAAAACATAACAGATAATAACAGTATAAAACCCCCATATTAAATGTTTCACATGAAGAGAAATAATGCACAATTAGAGACCCCCCCCCAAAAAAAAATGTACACATTTTATTTTTTTTAATTATGTATAATTTTTGAGTGCCTATAAATGCCCCATGATCCCCCTCTCCCCTTCTCGGTTTTATTTTGTAATATAGACAGTTGGGATGTGGCAAAACGTTCGATCTGCTTAAGTACAGCAAAATGTAATGGAATATTTTTTAACTTTTTATGCAGAAACACAAAATGTATAAAAATAAATTTTGTGTTTCTGCATAAAACATTTTTATTTATTTTATTTTTTTTTACAAAAAGACAAAGCAGTGCCTTCTTGCAAGGCGCAGGATTTCATGCTGTTACTCACTATAAATCAGTCCTTTGATCTTTTCTTGCAGGTTGGTGTATGGGCAGCCCTAGAAGAGTTATCTCTTTATTTCTAAAAACTTGGCATTGAACGTATTTTCTTTAT
The DNA here is from genome assembly GCA_018402905.1 of Glandirana rugosa. NCBI lineage: Eukaryota > Metazoa > Chordata > Amphibia > Anura > Ranidae > Glandirana > Glandirana rugosa. The sequence goes on along the minus strand of BLSH010197285.1, from coordinate 525,015 downwards.
TATGATGCTGCCTTACTTACATATTAGCAGTCGGTTAGTGTTGCTAAGTCTGGCTGCGTATTTTATTGCTTTAGATTGCCTCTTGCGGAGCATAAAAAAAGGTGAAAACCCCTCAAGGCTGTGATTGCTCCCTTTTCTAAGAAAATTATCATGACCAAGTGGTAGTGCCAAGTATTCGATTATCTTTATGAATCTTTTTATACTAGAGTACTAAATTCTTAATTGCTTCCACCACAGTTTGCCTTGCACACAATTTTCATTGTTAGAGTTACGTTGGTATTATCTTTACCCCTGACAAGGCTGTTTTGATGTCATTAGCTCATAATTTCCTAAAATCATTAGTATTATTATATTTTATCATTATCATTATTATTATTAAATAAATCAATAAAATAAGGATAGAGAAGCAATAAATTATCACTAGACATGTGCACTGCCAAAAAATGTGTTCCTTTTCGTTTCATTCGTTTTTGTTTTTTTTTTCGTTATTATCGCAATTCGTAAATTCGTATATTCGTAAATTCAAAAATTTGAAAATCCGAAAATAAGAAAGAAAATCTGAAAATTTGAAAGAACGAAAATCGAAAATTTCGAAATAATGACTAACTAACTAATAATAACTAACTATTAAATTATAGGTATTGGAATTTCCTTTCAAATTTGTCTGTTAGTGAAGGTAATGGATACAAATGTATCCAAAGTTCTAAATTATTCAAAATAACAAATGCAGCATCTAAATGGAACAAATTAATTAACTCTATTAATATTGTTATGTATTATTATTAATTTGTTAAGTTTTATTCGTTTAGATGCGGCATTCTTTATTTCGGATAATTTCTAACGTCGGCTAAATTTGTATTCATTACGTTCACTAACAGCCAAATTTGAAAGGAAATTCCAATACCTATAATTTAATTGACAGTGATAGTTAAGTTATTATTAGTTAGTTATTATTTCAGATTTTCAAATTTTCCAGTTTTCTGAATTTTTGAATTTCCGAATTTATGAATTGGCGACTACAAATTTTCAAATTTCTGAATTTATGAATGTATGAATTTTCAAATTTCCAAATTTACGAATATTCGGAAAAATTTGTTAAATGGGTTTTCGTCAATTCTGATACTTGCAAATTTACGAATTTGTCAAAATTTGTTAAAAAACAAATTCAGAATGCACATGTCTGGTTATCACTTCTGAAGGTAATTCATCTTTGCTGCTCACCAACCCTGCAGCACGCATTCATTGGATTAAATTTCAATAAGTAGTAGCTTAACATTTTGGAATACTTTTCTATAAACAACAATGAAAAATTAAAGAGATAAAAAATCAGGAGGCACCACAATGTTTTTACACCCTCTTGAACCCCTTTAGCCTTAGTACTGTTAGAGGAACCAATGGTTCTTCTCATTTTATGAACGTGCAACAAAAGGGATAGTGCGGTGAATGCGGTGATCAGTGTCCCAACCACAAAAGACACAAACTAAACAAATTAATAATAAACAATAATACAATTTCTCTATTAATATTGTTATTTATTATTATTAATTTGTTACGTTCCATTCGTTTAGATGCGGCATTCGTTATTTTGGATAATTTCTAAGGTCGGCTAAATTTGTATTCATTACGTTCACTAACAGCCAAATTTGAAAGGAAATTCCAATACCTATAATTTAATAGTTAGTAATAGTTAAGTTATTATTAGTTATTTATTATTTCAAATTTTCAAATTTTCCAGTTTTCGGATTTTCAAATTTCTACATTTCTGAAATTCCGAATTTCTGAATATTTGAAATTCCAAATTTCTGAATTTTTGAATTTCCGAATTTATGAATGTATTAATTTTCGAATTTACAAAATTCCAAATTTGCGAATATTCAGAAAAATGTGTTTTCATCAATGCGGATACTTGCGAATTAACGAATTTGTCAAAATTTGTTAAAAAAAACAGGAACTAAACAAATTGCACATGTCTAGTTATCACTTCTGAAGGTAATTCATCTTTGCTGCTCACCAACCCTGCAGCACGCATTCATTGGATTAAAGATGTAATTATATTTTGGGTTGCTCTGTATCAACAGAATATTTAGTACAGGGGTGAAGGCAAACTTTGCAATTACATCAACCAATTTCAATAAATAGTAGCTTAACATTTTGGAATAATTTTCTATAAACAACAATGAAAAATAAAAGAGATAAAAAATCAGGAGGCACAGCAATGTTTTTACACCCTCTTGAACCCCTTTAGCCTTAGTACTGTTAGAAGAACCAATGGTTCTTCTCATTTTATGAACGTGCAACAAAAGGGATAGTGCGGTGAATGCGGTGATCAATGTCCCAACCCCAAAAGACACACATTGGGTAACATAAAAAATATTGTCAAATGTAGTTTGGTATGAGGATCCTGTCATGTTGGATGAAGCAAAATCTGAGCTGATATTTAAGCTGTAGAAAATATTCATTGATACAAAAATAAAGCTTCCACATAAGGAGACTGCTTGAATTATCAGTATCATACTTGGGATTATGGCATCGATCTTCCTCTTCACCAAGGAGAAGATACGGGATGGGATCTGTATAATTTTAATGAAATAGAAGAAGCACAGGCAAGACAACATCCATGTGCACGAGGTTGTTCTGTAGACGTCCAGGAAGAATAAAATAATTATCTTATAGATGTCCAGAGTGCAATCCAAAAATCCAGTGAAAATATAACAGGACAACACAGCTGAATTGCAGATATTGGACAAGCTCAGAGCGCACAATATTTTATCCAACGTTTTGGGAGTTTTTCCTTTAACAATGTCTCCTAAAATGGTGATAATGATGAACAAGCTGGAGCCAATCCCAAATAAAGTTTCAAGAATAAGGATGAAAACACAAATGGCGGATCCTACATCAAGATCCATGGCCAGTAGAAGAGTTGGACTTTAATGTAGAAGATCCTCAGAAAAGTCCAAGACAGCGATCAGTACCTAGTACACCTTCTGTTGTGTATTCCTGAACAGATAACGTCCGTCAGCCTTTCTCCATGTATATGAAAGGACAGTGACGTGACTCTTCAGTGTTAGTGGATATATAGGAAGCCCTCTGATGTACAGAGATATTTGCAGAATATTTTCATCATTTTGCATACATTCAAAGGGCAATGGTATGGATTTGCTTCTTGACAAAAAAAAACTGTTTTGGTGACTAATATTTTTAAAGCCAAATCAAAGTATTTTATAAATGTATTATACAATGTTTAAAGTCTTGGGGTGGTCGCTGTATTCGTGTGTTTACATGTATTAACCGCTTGATTACTGGGCCCCTCCCTGCCCAGGCCAATTTTCAGCTTTCAGTGCTGTCACTCTTTGAATGACAATTGCGCGGTCATGCAACACTGTACCCATATGAAATGTTTATCATTTTTTTTTCTGCAAATAGAGCTTTCTTTTGGTGGTAGTTAATCATTACGTTCACTAACAGCCAAATTTGAAAGGAAATGTCAATACCTATAATTTAATAGTTAGTAATAGTTAAGTTATTATTAGTTATTTATTATTTCAAATTTTCACATTTTCCAGTGTTCGGATTTTCAAATTTCTACATTTTTGAAATTCCGAAATGTCTGAATTTTTGAAATTCCAAATTTCTGAATTTTTGAATTTCCAAATTTATGAATGTATGAATTTTCGAATTTACAAAATTACAAATTTACGAATATTCAGAAAAATTAGTTTTCATCAATTCAGATACTTGCGAATTAACGAATTTGTCAACATTTGTTAAAAAAAAACAGGAACTAAACAAATTGCACATGTCTAGTTATCACTTCTGAAGGTAATTCATCTTTGCTGCTCACCAACCCTGCAGCACGCATTCATTGGATTAAAGATGTAATTATATTTTGGGTTGCTCTGTATCAACAGAATATTTAGTACAGGGGTGAAGGCAAACTTTGCAATTACATCAACCAATTTCAATAAATAGTAGCTTAACATTTTGGAATAATTTTCTATAAACAACAATGAAAAATTAAAGAGATAAAAAATCAGGAGGCACAGCAATGTTTTTACACCCTCTTGAACCCCTTTAGCCTTAGTACTGTTAGAGGAACCAATGGTTCTTCTCATTTTATGAACGTGCAACAAAAGGGATAGTGCGGTGAATGCGGTGATCAATGTCCCAACCCCAAAAGACACACACTGGGTAACATAAAAAATATTCTCAAATGTAGTTTGGTATGAGGATCCTGTCATGTTGGATGAAGCAAAATCTGAGCTGATATTTAAGCTATAGAAAATATTCATTGATACAAAAATAAAGCTTCCACATAAGGAGACTGCTTGAATTATCAGTATCATACTTGGGATTATGGCATCGATCTTCCTCTTCACCAAGGAGAAGATACGGGATGGGATCTGTATAATTTTAATGAAATAGAAGAAGCACAGCAAGACAACATCCATGTGCACGAGGTTGTTCTGTAGACGTCCAGGAAGAATAAAATAATTATCTTATAGATGTCCAGAGTGCAATCCAAAAATCCAGTGAAAATATAACAGGACAACACAGCTGAATTGCAGATATTGGACAAGCTCAGAGCGCACAATATTTTATCCAATGTTTTGGGAGTTTTTCCTTTAACAATGTCTCCTAAAATGGTGATAATGATGAACAAGCTGGAGCCAATCCCAAATAAAGTTTCAAGAATAAGGATGAAAACACAAATGGCGGATCCTACATCAAGATCCATGGCCAGTAGAAGAGTTGGACTTTAATGTAGAAGATCCTCAGAAAAGTCCAAGACAGCGATCAGTACCTAGTACACCTTCTGTTGTGTAGTCCTGAACAGATAACGTCCGTCAGCCTTTCTCCATGTATATGAAAGGACAGTGACGTGACTCTTCAGTGTGAGTGGATATATAGGAAGCCCTCTGATGTACAGAGATATTTGCAGAATATTTTCATCATTTTGCATACATTCAAAGGGCAATGGTATGGATTTGCTTCTTGACAAAAAAAAACTGTTTTGGTGACTAATATTTTTAAAGCCAAATCAAAGTATTTTATAAATGTATTATACAATGTTTAAAGTCTTGGGGTGGTCGCTGTATTCGTGTGTTTACATGTATTAACCGCTTGATTACTGGGCCCCTCCCTGCCCAGGCCAATTTTCAGCTTTCAGTGCTGTCACTCTTTGAATGACAATTGCGCGGTCATGCAACACTGTACCCATATGAAATGTTTATCATTTTTTTTCTGCAAATAGAGCTTTCTTTTGGTGGTAGTTAATCACCACTGGGGTTTTTATTTTTTGCTATACAAACAAAAAAGACTGACAATTTTGAAAAAAAAAAAACAACAAAAAAACATTTTTCATAGTTTGTTATAAAAGTTTGCAAACAGGTAATTTTTCTCCTTCATTGATGGTCACTGGTAGTGTGCACTGATAGGATGGCACTGATAGGCACTAATAAGTGGCACTGATGGGCACTGAGGAGGCTGCACTGGTGGGCACTGATCAGGAGGCACTGATGAGGCTGCACTTATAGGTAGCACTGATGGGCATTGATAGGTGGCACTGATAGATGGCACTGATGGGCACTGATAGGCACTGGTAGGTGGAACTGATAGACAGCACTGATAGGTGGAACTGATGAGGCACTGATGGGCACTGATTGACAGCACTGCTGAGCACTGATAGGTGGCACTGGTGGGCACTGATAAGTGGCTCTGGTGGGCACTGATTGACAGCACTGCTGAGCACTGATAGGTGGCACTGGTGGGCACTGATAAGTGGCTCTGGTGGGCACTGATAGGTGGAACTGGTGGACACTGGTTAGCAGTACTGATGGGCACTGTAGGAGGCACTGATAGGTGGCACTGATGGGCACTAATAGGCACTGGTAGGTGGCATTGATATACAGCACTGATAGGTTGCACTGATGTTGAGGCACTGATGAGCACTGATTGGCAGCACTGCTGAGCACTGATAGGTGGCACTGGTGGGCACTGATTATTGGTTCTGGTTACTGTTTACATCATGTGATCAGCTGTCATTGACTGACAGCTGATCACATGGTAAAGGGCCAGGATCAGCCCTTTACGCTGATCTGTTATCAGCCAAGTCCAAAGGACAGTGATCACAGACCATGCCGCCCACACGATCATGAGCACGGGTGGACATACATGGACGCCCTCCTGGCAATTTAAATCCGCATTGTAGCCGTATTTTGGCTATAGTGTGGGCGTGAAGTGGTTAAAGTTTCTTTATACACTGTTAGAGGTCCATTTATAAAACAGTGCTATGACCTTGCTACAGCAAATACACAAATACGCATGCACTATAGAGTGATGGACATGTGTACGTGGCTCCATACACTGCCGCTGCTCTCTGCCATTTTGGAAGCTGGCAGATTGTTTTGTATGCTCATTTTAACACTGGACAAATGTAAGTGTGATACTTTTGATCCTAATTAAACTTTGTTATTCTGGATTGCGGCGTGTTAGCGCTTTGTATCCTTACATGAACGTTCGGCTGAATGGGTTGGTGTGTCCTATCTGCCTACTGTTTGGAGCGTGGAGTTGCCTGAAAGTGGGGAACGGTTCCCAAGCTGTCTATTGTAAACAGGGCGCAGTTGACTACCCTTATTCAGGGGGTCGCACAAGAGAGGGTAATAGCGGTGCGCACACGGTGGTGATTATCACATCATCTTTCTATCACGGCATATGGGATCTATCCTCTCTTGCAAGATCTGCGTTTGAATCCTTATATGAACTCATGAACTTTGTTTACTACTTGTAGCGCTGCACTTCTTATTTAGATTTAGAAAGGAAACAAATGGGCAATTATGGCAATTGTTGGGCAACTGTCCTAATATCAATAAGTACAGTTATCCTTTAAATAAAGTATAAGTGCATATACAATATATTAATTGATATATATGTGGGGGTGCTAGCACAGTGGGTTAGCAGTGTAGAACTGCAGAGAAGTGCGTTATGGCAGTAGACTACTGCGGTGATAAAGGGGCGGTCAGTGGGGAAATATGCTTGGTGCCACTTAAAATTGGTGCCCTCTTAGACCAAATCCCCACCTCCCCTAGTCAAAGGTCTTGCCTTGGAATCTTCTCAGCCCATGTAGAATGAACACTGGTCCCCCAACAGGCAACCTGAAATGCCTCAGGAGAATCCCCTGTGCAACATCACTATCCTATTACTAGAAGCCATTTTTTAGTTAGTTCTTCCTTATATGGCCTTTGCGTATTGGACTAAAAACCTTCCATATATTCAGGCATATCCTCGCTCATTACTACTGGTAGCAAGAAAAAGTATAAATGGATCTTTACCCACTTCCTATCCAGGCACTGTATTAAAATAGCTAGATGTGATAATTGCTCATGCAGGAGGGTGTACATATATATGGCCTTCCCCACTGGCCACTTGCACATGGCTCCTAGAGCGAGCAGCAATGCACTCTGTGGGGGAGATTTACTAAAACTGGAGCACTCAGAATCTGGTGCAGCTGTGCATTGTAGCCAATTGGCTTCTAAAGTCAGCTTGTCCAGTTAAGCTTTGGCAATAAAACCTGAAAGCTGATTGATTTCTATGCAGAACTGTACCAGATTGTGCACTCTCCAGTTTTAGTAAATATCCCCCTACGATCCCTGTGTTCAAATTCATTGAACTTATATGAACCAGGTACCCGGGCACCTGGGTCATATAAGTACAGTCAACAGATTTGTTATGCAGATTTGATATTATGATTGATGCTTTCATCTCGACATGTTTCGCCGAACAGTTTCAGCTTCATCAGGAGTACATACACCAAACTGTTCAATTCCCACAACAGCTGTCTGGGATTGTATTAAATGGTTGACAGCCATGGAATATTGGTCTGAGCAGCCTGATAGACAGCCATAGGGAGATAATGGTCCAAGATGAGTCGATTATTGCCACCTAGAATTTGGGAGCAAGTCTGTAGTTGATCATTTTGTCTCAAGCCTCGTACAACCAAACGTGCAACTTTTGTCCAAATTGGGTGACGTGAGTTTGGTCTAGCGTACTAACGTGAAGCAAGTTATCGTCCGACCAAGCCAAGCGTAGTGACGTGCTACGAGCATACAAAGAGGAAGTTCAGCTTGCGTGTGCCACCCTTTGGGCCCCTTCTGCTAACTTTGTGTTAGTAGAAGTTTGGTGAGCATTGATTCGCAATTTTCAATTCAATTGCCACTTCACAAATGTGAATTGTCAATAAGGAACATAGGTTTACACGAACGGACACTTCCGGCTCGTTCCTGGCTTCCGAACATGCTTGTTTGCAAATCCAACAAAAGGTTGGTCAACTTCTGTGCTCACGAGCCAACAATCGGCCAACTCCTTGTTGACCAACACAAGTTTTGTAATCTCGTTGTCCAACTTCTGTTGGACGATGATTGGAAATCATCTGTAGAATCGTGTGTACATATGATCGGCTTTTTGGCCAACAGGCTTTTGGATGACCATTGTCGACCGATAATCGGACCGCGTGAACGGGTCTTCAGGTTTTTGATCATCTGAAAAACAGCCCAAATTCCGCTTCAACAACCAACAGGCTCCAACAACCAAGATGATCAAAAACCTGAGACAAAACAATCAACTACAGACTTGCTCCCAAATTCTAGGTGGGGATAATTGACTCGTCTTGGACCGTTATTCTCCCTATGGCTGTCTATCAGGTATATAAGGACACTAACCTGTCCAGGGAGCCCACAATGTCGGCACCCGAAGCTGACCCGTCCATCAGCTCTGAGTGCAGGCACCAACATCCTTACTGAGGGAAGCCTTTGCGGCTTCACAACCTGTTTCCTGCTGCGCAAGTGCGAGTCACACTATGCTTTCTTTATTTACCTGAATTTGTCCAAAGATCTATTGAATCTTTTGCTGAATTGTGCAGTTTGGAGATTTAAAGATCATGACTTGTAAACTGTATTATTCTCTCATAATTTATCATTTCTGGGTTATGAAAATACTAGCATTTGACAACTTGGATGATTTGTGAGCTCATCACCACTTGTAACCAGGTAAATGATCACTATAAGGCGCCTTTCTCACAGGCTTTCCAAACAGGTCCACCTGACGTTTTTTAAGGCGGACCTAATCGGACGCTCCATTCACCCCTATGGGGCAGCGGATGTCAGTTGTGACATGTCTGCTGACACCCGCTGGTATCTGATCCAATCCTGTCCACCAAATCCAGATGGATGGTGACCCTATTTTCCATCCATCTGGTGAATCGGATGGGATTGGTTGAAAATGTACAGGTGGTCCATTTTCATCCATCCTTCCCATAGAGGAGAGCGGGACTCTGACTGGTCCATCTCAGCACAGTGAGCAAAAAGAGAAAGGATTTCATGCTGTTACTCACTATGGTCCTTTTTCTAATGTTTGTATTTTCTTGCATGTTGGTGTATGGACAGCCATAGCAGAGTTGTCTCCAGGGGATTGATTTACTAATACTGGAGATTGCATAATCTGGTGCAGCTCTGTATAGAAACCAATCAGCTTCCAGATTTTTTATTTTTTTTGTCAAAGCTGAATTGAACAAGCTGAAGGTAGAAGCTGATTGGCTACCATGCACAGCTGCACCAGATTCTGAGTGCTCTATCTTTAGTAAATCAACCCCTATATGTCCAAGAACAGTGGAAACCTTTTTATTGTGATGTTGTCACACACACATCAGCTTTCAGATAATATTGCTGTGAGACATCACACTTTATTGTTTCAGAAGTTTAGAAGTTTATGCAGAGCAAAAAAGAAGGAATGGAAGAACTTTAACCTCCCTGGCGTGATGATTTTTTGCGTCTCAAAGCGGTACATTATTTTGCATATAAATTTGGCGTTTTATAATGTAGGCCTGTAATTCTTAGGCATAACTCACAAGAGTCTAGTAGACATCCCGGGTATGATAAAGTTTGAAGCAATGAAATCACAAATTATAATATAATAAATAACTATAAATAATTATCAAAAATAATAATATAATAATAAAATGTATTGAATAATGTAATCAATCCATTGTATTAAAGATGTAATTATATTTTGGGTTACTCTGAATCAACAGATATTTTAGCAAGAGGGTGAAGGCAATTGTTGCAATTAGATCAACCACAATCCATAAATAGTAGCTTAACGTGTCTGAAAATAATTCAGCCACAATGAAAAATAAAAGAGATAAAACATCAGGAGACACAGCAGTTTTTTTTATAACCCCTTGAACCCCATTAGTCTTAGTATTGTTAGAGGAGTCAACAGTTCTGCTCATTTTACGAATGTGCAAAAGAACGGAGTGTGGTGAATGCGGTGATCACTATCCCAGCCCCAAAAGACACAACCCTATTAAGTACAAAAAAATCTTCACTTTTTTTGGGTTAGAGTATTCTGTCATGTTGTATGAAGCAAAATCTGAGCGTATATTTAAGCCTTTATAGAAAATATCAATCGATACACATATAACATAGAAACATAGAAAAATAAAAATGCGACAGCAGAAAAAAAACTGAGTTGTCCATTGGGTCTGCCCTTTTTTATTTATTTTTTAATATTTTTTTTTCTTTTTCACATTAACCTCATTGTCTGACTATAGATTTATGATTATCAAAAGCATGGTTGAAGCCATTTACTGTTGACTGTCTAACAACCTTTGTTGGTAGTTTATTCCAATCATCAACCACCCTTTTAGTAAAATAATACTTTCTAAGATTAGTTCTGAATTTCCCTCCAGTTAGTCTGAGGTCCCCGTGTTCTTGATTTTGGTTTCATATTGAAAAGACTGCCCTCCTGGACCTCATTCACCCCCTTGATGTATTTAAAGGTTTCAGTCATGTCTCCCCTTTCCCTTCTTTCCTCCAGACTGTACATATTAAGTTCCTGAAGTCGCTCTTGATATGTTTTATCCCCCAGATCCTTCACCATTTTTGTTACCCGTCTCTGAACTCGTTCTATCTTATCAATATCTTTTTGTAAGTGAGGTCTCCAGAACTGGACACCGTATTCTAAGTGAGGTCTCACTAAAGATCTATATAGAGGAATCAGAACCTCCTTCCTCCTGCTGGTGACCCCTCTACTGATATAAAGATCTATATAGAGGAATCAGAACCTCCTTCCTCCTGCTGGTGACCCCTCTAGTGATATAAAGATCTATATAGAGGAATCGGGACCTCCTTCCTCCTGCTGGTGACCCCTCTAGTGATATAAAGATCTATATAGAGGAATCAGGACCTCCTTCCTCCTGCTGGTGACCCCTCTAATGATATAAAGATCTATATAGAGGAATCAGAACCTCCTTCTTTCTTCTGGTGACAACTTTAGTGATATAAAGATCTATATAGAGGAATCAGGACCCCCTTCCTCCTGCTGGTGACCCCTCTAGTGATATAAAGATCTATATAGAGGAATCAGAACCGCCTTCCTTCTGTTGGTGACCCCTCTAGTGATATAAAGATCTATATAGAGGAATCAGGACCTCCTTCCTCCTGCTGGAGACCCCTCTAGTGATATAAAGATCTATATAGAGGAATCAGAACCGCCTTCCTTCTGTTGGTGACCCCTCTAGTGATATAAAGATCTATATAGAAGAATCAGAACCTCCTTCCACCTCATGGAAACCCCTCTAGTGACATAAAGATCTATATAGAGGAATCAGAACCTCCTTCCTCCTGCTGGAGACCCCTCTAGTGATATAAAGATCTATATAGAGGAATCAGAACCGCCTTCCTTCTGTTGGTGACCCCTCTAGTGATATAAAGATCTATATACAAGACTAAGGAGATATATCTAGAAATACAGTGATCTCCCCAAAGGTACTCCACCTTCCTCCAAGACTAAGAAGATATATCTAGAAATATAGTGATCTCCCCAGTGGTTGTCTTCCTTCCGCCAAGACTAAGGAGATATATCT
>BLSH010197285.1:496613-509201 GCA_018402905.1 Glandirana rugosa | reverse complement strand
CGGAGCTGCACCCAAAATGTTTTTTACCTTAATGCAGTAAATGCATTACAGCTGATGAAAGTAAGAAGGTTTTTTTTTATCTTAATGCATTCTATGCATTAAGATAAAAAGCCTTCTGTGTGAAGCAGTCCGACTCCAGCCCCACTAGCACTTACCTGAGCCCTATCTCTGTCTAGCAATGTTCACAAGTGTCTTGGCCCTCTGAGACTTTCACACCTGATTGGTTGAGACGCAGCAGTGGTGATATTGGCTCCCATTGCTTTCAATCAAAGTCAGTTAGCCAATTAGGAGAAAGAGGGGGCGGGGCCGAACCAAAACTCTGTATCTGAATGGACACACGGAACTGCAGCTCGGCTCAGGTGCCCCCATAGCAAGCTGCTTGCTGTGGGGGCACTCAACAGGAGGGGGGGGGGGGCAGGAGCAGAGAAGAGGAGGATCCGGGCTGCTCTGTGCAAATCCACTGCACAGAGGAGGTGAGTATAACATGTTCTTTATTTTTATAGAAACAAAATGGACTTTAAAATCACTTTAAGGTAAAAAAACCTTTTTTACCTTTAGAACTGCTTTAAAGCGGTAGTAAACCCATCCATTTAACAGTTTAAAAAACAGTTACATTTCCAGCACGTGCCGGAAATGTAGCACTCCCATTGGTTGTGCTCTAATCCAAACTGTCAAACCATCCAATGGCTGGTGTCATAGCTGATCACATGTGCAGCATCATGGCAGTTGTAGATTAAACAGAGGCCAAGATGGCAGCTTCCTTGGCTGAAAATGATAGGAGGGTTTACTACCACTTTAAGTGCTTCTGCCTTGCATTAAATATAAATTTAAATAGGCTTTATGGGACATTCTTTTTATTATTTTGAATTTATAATCAGTTATTTTTGGACATCTGTTTTTATTTTATTTGTTTTATGTATAGAGGATTTATAAGCACACGGTGCTCATTTATTGTTGCGTAATATTGGTGCTATATGTGATATACAGCTGCACTATTTATATATATATTTATATATGTGTGTGTAGATTTTGGGTTTATTTATGTGATATAGCTCTGCACTTTTTTCATACACATTGTTCATTGTATATAGAAAAGTGTTGCGCTTAGAACATAAATGTGGTTACAAAAAGCAGCTAGCACAAAAATGTTGAATTACACATCCTCAAAAATATAAAATATGGTGCAGCGCTCAAATAACGATTTCAATTCCTGGATTACCAGTCCTGGATAGGTAGAAATCCTAAACTGTAATTTATAGAATTAACCGATATCCACAGCCGTTATTACTGTCTCTTACCGACTAGAGATGACCCCCGTCACAGAGGTCAAAAAGGCCTTCTCAATTTCCAAAATAAGCAGCCGGGTATAAGCAATCTTCCAAGAGACCAGACGTTACTAGAACTCCAAACGTTGATCATAGAAGAGAGGAAGAGAGCTTTTCATGGTGTAGTATTTTAGGTGTTCATAGTTGGTATGTTCGGAAAAATAGACCCTACCCCCACCAAAGAAAGGATAGGGACCACCACCTAGCACCACACTCAGTGACCCTTACCGGAAATAAATAAACCAAAAAGTAGACTAAGCCAAGATCCGCCACCTATGGAGGTGAATCCCCTGCAAGGGGATAGAGAGGAGAAACCACCACCGACACCCGAAATTACTGGTCCTTACCAGAAGCAATTGACCCCCATTACAAAGGTCCAAACCAGCTTGTCAGTCATAGATGATGCAGATCTCCAGATATTCTCCAAGTCAGTCATCTGTCATTAGAACCTCCTGGATCCAGCATAAACTCTCCGAAAGCAATAACAGATCCTTGTTCTGTCCCTGTACATGGGGATCGCGGGTCGCTCACTAATAGAGCATGCGAGAGACGCCATACAGCTACAACAATTCACGCAGGAGAGCCGACCTGCCGCCGTATAATGACGGTGACTGGTTGGCAAGTGGTTAACCACTTCCAGACTGCCCACCATCATTTTACAGTGGCCGTTTGAAGTGGAATACCGTTGCTATGGTTTTCAGTAGGCGATTCTGCACAAGGTAAAAGTGGTCTCAGCGGCGGATTCACCGCAAGATCACTTTTATCAGCAGTGGGAGAAGTGCCCCCCCCCCCCCCACCGGTTTCCGGTCTACTCCGGACCCGCTTACTTGCCGGCAGCGGTGGAGGTGAATGGTTTTTCTCCCCCAGTGTCCGAAGTGTCCGAGAGCATGCCATAACAAGGAAGGAACAAGGAAGCGACGTCACAAGTTACTTCCGCCCAATGCTCTTAAAGGGCCCATTTTTGCCATATTTTTTTCAAAATATTATTATATATATATATATTTTTTTTGCATTCTACTGTAAATATGAGATGTGAGGTCTTCTTGACCCCAGATCTCATATTTAAGAGGTCCTGTCATGCTTTTTTCTATTAGGAATGTTTAAATTTCTTGTAATAGGAATAAAAGTGATCAAAAATGTTTTTTTTAAAAAAGAACAGTGTAAAAATAAAAAGTAAAAAGTAAATTAAATAATTAAAAAAAAAAAATTAAAGCGCCCCCTTCCTGCAAGCATGCGTAAGTCCTGCCCACCACACATGTGAGATATCGCCGCGATCGTTAGAGCGAGAGCAATCATTTTAGCACTAGACCTCCTCTGTAACTCAAAACTGCTAACCTGTAGGATTTCTTAAACGTCACCAATGGAGATTTTTAAGTTGCAAAGATTGTCGCCATTCCGCGAGCCGACGCAATTTTGAAGCATGACATGTTGGGTATCATTTTACTCTGGGTGACATCATTTTTCAAAGTATGGAAAAAAATTGGCCTAACTTTACTGTTGTCTTATTTTGTAACTCAAAAAAACTGAATTTTTTTTTAAAAAAATCGCACTTGAAAGACCGCTGCGCAAATACGGTGTGACATAAAGTTTTGCAACTACCGCCATTTTATTCTCTAGGTTGCTTGAAAAAATCTATATCATTTTTGGGAGTTCTAAGTAATTTTATAGCAAAAAAACCTGGTTTTAACTTGTAGACACCGAACTTCAAAAAGAGCCACCGGTCTTAAAGTGGTTAAAATAGACCATTAATATAAGGATAGCAAATCAATAAATCATTGCTTCTAAAGGTAATTTACCTTTGTTGCTCACCACCAACCCTACAGCACACATTGGTTGGATTAAAGATGTAATTATATTTTGGGTTGCTCTGAATCAACAGAATATTTAGCACGGGGGTGAAAGCAAATACTACAAGTAGATCAACCAACTTCCATAAATGGTGGCTTAGCATGTCTGAAAAATGTTCTGATAACAAAAATGAAAAATAAAAGAGATAGAAAATCAGGAGACACAGCAGGGTTTTTACCACCTCTTGAACCCCTTTAGCCTTTGTACTGTTAGAGGAGCCAGTGGTTCTTCTCATTTTTCGAACGTGCAACAGAAGGGATAGCACGGTGAATGCGGTAATCAAAGTCCCAGCCCCAAAAGGCACAAACGCATTAAAATAAAAAAAGTCTTTAAATGTAGTTTGGTTTGAGGATCCTGTCACGTTGGATGAAGCAAAATCTGAGCTGATATTTAAGCTGCCATAGAAAATTTCCACCAATATACAACAAAAGCTCCCACACAAGGAGGCTGCTTGAATTATCAGTATCATACTTGGGATTAGGACATCGATCTTCCTCTTCACCAAGGAGAAGATACGGGATGGGATCTGCATAATTTTAATGAAATAGAAAAAACACAGGCAAGACAACATCCATGGGCAAGAGGTTCTTCCATACAAGTCCAAGCAGAGCATAACAATTCGTGGATAGAAATCCAGAGTAAAGTCAAAGAATTCAGTGAAAATAAAATGGGACAACATAACTGATAAGCATGTATTAGAAAAGCTCAGAGAACACAATATTTTGTCCAATGTTTTTAGAGTTTCTCCTTTAACAATGTCTCCTAAAGCGGTGATCATGATGAACAAACTGGAGCCAATCCCAAAAAAGGTTTCAAGGACAAGTATGAAAAGACAAATAGCCGATCCTACATCCAGATCCATGGCCGGTAAAAGAGTTGGTCTTTATTTTGGAGATCTAAGAGTCCAAGACAGCGATCGGTACCTTGTCCTCCTTCTGTTGTGTAGTCCTGAGCAGAAAATGTCTGTCAGCCTTTCTCGGTGGATATAAAAGGACAGTGAAGTGATTCTTCGGTATGCGATGTACGAGGTTTATTTGCAATTTTGCATACATTCAAAGGACGGGGGTATTGGTTTGCTTTGTGGCACAGCAATGATTTATGTGAGAAGTATTTTTAAAGCTGAATCAACAGACTTTTATAGTTATACTGAAAATGTTTTGTCAATGCATTTTGCATTGTTTAATATCTTGGGATGTGTATCTTTACTCACATGGGTGCTGTAATAATGTGCTTAAAGTGATTGTAGAAGACTTGTGCATGGCTGAAAAATTCGTTTTTTTTTTCGTTTTCATTTATTTTGTTTTTTTATTTTTTCGGAAATTCAAAAATTCGGAAATTTGTAGTAATTCAGCAATTGCGTTAATTGCATTAATTGTGGTAATTGCGGTAATTGCAGAAGTTCTGAAATTCGTGGTAATTTGGCAATTGCGGTAATTCAGAAATTTGCCGTAATTCGGCAACTGCGGTAATTGCGGTAACTGCGGTAATTCAGAAATCCGTCAGAACATTTGAAATAATAACTAACTAACAAATAACTATTAAATTATAGGCATTGGAATTTCCTTAAAAATATGACTGTTAGTGAACTTAAATATGAAATTTATCACTAACAGCCATAGTTTAAAGAAAATTCCAATACCTATAATTTAATAGTTATTTATTAGTATTTCAAATGTTCTTTCTTATTTCCCAATTTCCCCAATTGCCGAATTACCGCAAATTTCTGAATTACTACAATTACAGAATAATTGCGAATTTCCAAATTACCTCAATTACTGCAATTGCCGAATTACCACAATTCGGAAAAACTAAAATTCGCCACATTTTGTAAAATTCTGTAATGACGAAATTCGGAACTAAACAAATTGCACAATCCTAATTTTTTTTTAAAAATTAAGAATAACAAACACATTATACTTACCTCCTCTGTGAAGTTGGTTTTGCACAGAGCAGCCCAGATCCTCATTTTCTCGGGTTCCTCTTCTGTGACCCCTCCTGTTGAGTGCCCCTACACCAAGCAGCTTGCTATGGGGGGCACCCGAGCCGAGTCACAGCTCTGTGTGTCAATTCAGACATGGAGCTGCAGCCCGGCCCCACCCCCTTTCTGTTTTCTTTGGCTGACTGACTTTAATTGACAGCAGAAGGAGTCAATGACGCCACACTGCTGTCTCAGCCAATGAGGAGGGGAGTCCCAAATGTCCGAGACATTTCTACAACATCGCTGGAGCTAGAGGGACCTCAGGTAAGTATTAGGGGGGCTGCACACAGAAGGCTTTTTATCTTAATTCATAAAACGCACCTTCTGCCTTTACAATTCCTTTAATGTTTCTTTATATACTATTAGAGGTCCACTTATATAACAGCAGTATGAACTTACTGCAGCAAATAATTCTGACATTACATGGGGCAACAAATAAGCAATCAGTGCATTTAGGCAGCAAAAGGGTAATTATGGCAATGCATGGGTGACTAATTAATCATTGTGATAATACACAGACAGCACATGGTCCATTGTGACAATACTCATGCAGCAAATGGGCAATTGTGACAGTATTAAGGCAATGAATGGTTGTAACATAAATGTAACGTGTAAGATAGTTTGCCTTAGCAAGATGTGATGTGATTTATAGAAATAGTATGATTGTGGATGTAGTTAAATTCTGATGAAAGTATAGCATGCAATGTTAGCCAGGCCATATGTCATTTCATTAGCATGTAAATAGAACTAAGCAAGCTAAAGTGTTCAGTTGATCCATTTCACACCTAGACACTAATAAGAGTTACCAATCAGAGGAATCACAGCTTGTCACCTTACAGGAGCTTCAAGCAGGAGTTCTAGCCTCCCCGGCTGCAGGAATCGCAGGGGGCGATCTGCTAGGTCCCACAAAGTCTACAAACTTTGGTCAGTATCAACAGATCAAAAGAATGCATTTCATCTATATATATATATATATATATTAGTGGCAGAGAAATGAAAATAATTCCTTTGGATCATACGGGTGATAAGCTACCAGCACATATCACTCTGTATTTCTAGCTGATTTTAGGTCTCAGGAAAACGCACAAAACCGTTAGGTGGCGCTAGGTTGCAGCAAGTAGGTCGTGTTTGGCACTGTCGCGAACGGGAAAAGGCGCTGGATTTGGAAATCCTATCCATGATCCAGTGGTCAGCGCCGTTCTGATCCAGTTTGATGTTGGTCGTTTCGGAACATGAAACATTCTGTGGGCTGGGACAGGAACTCCCCCCAGGGTTGATTGGCCGGGGGCTAATGTCCAGCCCATATCCATATTCCAATAAATTGGGGAGACTCACTGTCCCAAGTCGTCTCCTCTACGAAGTCGGTTTTCTGAACTGAGAGGTTTCCGCAATACTAGACTTACTTCGGTCCAGGGATAGACGGCGGTAACGTAACGTTTATTTCTGTTTTTATTCCCTTTTATTTTCATAGCGAATTGCCATTTGTATGTATTGTCTGTTTATCTTTTTGTATTTTTTGTAACTCCTTTTTTTCTTTGTATATATTTTATGCACTGCCCATTTTCGGGATATTAAATGTTAAAATTAATAAGTGACTTCTGTGTACTAAGCTAGGACTCATATCTCTAGAGAGATTGTGGTATTTTAGTGCCTTAATATTCGGTTTACGCTACAGGCCAATCGGTGTGCAATTGCTCTGTTTGTGGGCAGTTTGCATGCAGATTGTAAACTAACAGATCTGTCAGACGGAGATCTGTGTGTGTGTGGTGGCTCAGCAGACCAATTCGATATAGGAATAAACGGCTGAGTGGTGGCAGGCTATCGGTTATTGTGGGTCTGGTGTGGGTGTGTGGACAGTGGGAAGAGTGATTAGCACCGGGGGGTTTTAGCTTGTAGGATAGCTAGAGAAACCCTAGAAGTGTGTAATAATTGCTAGACTGCTCCCCAACCCATAGAGTGTACCAGATTGTATGTAAGATTCGTATCTGCCTGTGTGTGGTCAGCCAGCTGGATTTCAGCTCGACATTCAGCGTGACTTCAGCGACTTACAACTCGACTTCATGCCAGGCGACTTTGCCTGTGGCCAATCAGAGCAGGGAGGGAGGGGGTTGCCCTGGATAAATTATTTTCTTTTCACTGTAAAGTAATTTCCATTTATATTACCCAAAACCACCAGTCAGGATTGTGGGCATGAGGCCCTGGTCCCCATCGACATGCCAAAGCACCCCCCCATGTTAAGGGCATGTGGCTCGCTGGCCTCCCCTCTTTCCTGGCCTAACCTGAAGGGTCTGGTATGGATCGTAGGGGGGACCCCATGCCTTTTTTTAAAATGTCGGTGTGGGATTCCCCTCCAAATGCATACCAGGCCCGAAGGGGACCCTACACCTTTTTTTCTTTATTTTTAACCGATACTTTTTTTATTATTCAGCTGTCAGTGGGGAGACCCATTGACAACAGATAATTCACCGGTTGTTAAGAATGCTGCGGCCTGCTTCCCAGCCCCGCTCCATGACAACCAGCTTACATAGCGCCCTAATTGGGGAAAGCAAAGGACCCCTTGATAACGTTCCTATTGGACGAAACATGTCAGTCTGGTTTGCAGAGGCATTGTGTGTAAGGATTGTCATTTTTTTACACTCTGGCTTTTAATTTTGTTGCAACCACAATAAGGTACTATACTATGAGGACTTTATCTGGCCCCTGGTGAGCTTTATTTATCTTAGCTGTATCCTGATGAAGATGATGCTGGACAACCCATACACATTAGATGGCCGCTATTTACTGAATGCGTGTTTGCTGTTGTAACGGCAGCCATCCTTTCTGGTGAGTGTCCATTTCACTGGGGTGTGATGGCAGATCTTGGAGCACTTCATTGGATCACTTTTCTGCATTTCAGGATTTACCTATTGATGCTATTGCTTACCATCATATTGGACTTGTTATATGTACATGACCTGTTTCTTTTCTTCTGCTGAAAGGAAATTTCATTTTACTTAGCGATTGTATATACATTTCTTCTTTTTTTTTTCTCTCACTTTATATCATTGTTTATTTTTCATGTAAATTTTGGTGCTACACACTATTTGAAAATTGTTTTTAAGTTAGGTATATTGCTAATTTGTGCCAGTGGCCATTCCATTCCACCACAGCGTACAGATATATCTATTTACAGGAGCGAGATATTGGCTGGAGAAAAAACGGGAAATGCAAAGGCATGGCTTAACCACTTCAGCCCCGGAAGGATTTGCCCCCGTAATGACGAGGCCGTTTTTGAGATTCGGCACTGCATCACTTTAACTGACAATTGCGAACAAAATTGCCATCCTTTATTTCCCACAAATAGAGCTTTCTTTTTATCGTGTCTACAAAATAGGGAACACATTTATGGCATTTTTATTATTTATTTATTTATATTACTAGTAATGGCACCGATCTGCAATTTTTATCGGGACTGCGATATTGCGGCGGACCGATCAGACACTTTTGACACTTTTTTGGGACCAATGGCATTCATACAACGATTAGAGCTAAAAAGTCACTGATTACTGTACAAATGTCACTGGCAAGGAAGAGGGTAAACTCTAGGGTAGCAATCAAGGGGTTAAGTGTGCTCCCTCAGAGTATTCTAGCTGCAGCGGGGATGGGCTGCCCGGGACATGACAGATCTCACTGTTCTCGATGACTGGGAACAGTAGATCACTGTCATGTCCCCTGACAGAACAGGGATCTGCCGTGTATACATTGGCAGATCCCCGTTCTGCCTCTGTAGAAGGTGACTGCGGGTCGCTGGCAGACATTGAGTCTGACAGACCCGTGAGCACGCTCCTGCAGCATCTCTTGTGCATGACCGCAGTACAGCTATGGAGATTTTCGCAGGAGAGCCAACCTAGTGCCATCAAACGTCAGCGGCTAGTCGGCAAGTGGTTAAATATGAAGCTCATGGGAGGAGCAAAAAGTTCAAAGTTCACCAGAAGCAAGGTTCAAGTCAAGATTGCACAAGGAAATGTCCAGAGAGCTGCCCAACATCTCAGCTGGCTGAGCAGAGGTCGCAGGTTCAGATCTGGGTCCTGACACAGATCACTCTCTATACACACAAAGGATTGACATTATTAAATCTCCACTTCATCTACCAAGAAGGCGGGTATATTCTTATTTTATAATATCTCACATACTGTAAGAAACCTGCTTTTGATAAAGCGACACCCTTACTAAATAATGAGTCAGACCTTGGTATTTCTTTCACCATCTCCCAATAGATCTGGGCCTTCAATCAATTTTCAAAGTAAGCATTTGTGTTAATCACTGGGAATTACTCCAAAACATGACAATGCAGTGGAACTTAACTCCTTGCCATTTGGCCAAATACTATCCTTCATGCTCTCCTCTTTGCTGGAGAGGATGCAGTTCCATGGGTACCTTATTGCGTACTCCACAGAACTGTAAACACCCCAGCAGCTTCTGGAGGAATATATTTTAAATCATAGAGGAAATTGGTATAATTACCCTCCCTCAAAGCACATTCAGTACCAGTTGTAAATGTAGATATTATCATGTATCCTGGCCACTTACGCACAGTAGTTGTCGTATACTTTTGGCTTCCAGAATCACAATAACCAGATATTGGAAATAATTACTGGCGCCTAACCCTTTGTTAACTGTTGAGATGGTCAAACTTCATTATAAGTATGAAAAACTATTAGCTTTGAGACATGGCACCTACATTACTTTGAAAAACACTGGATACCCTGGACTCTTTGGATAGGGACATTTTGAAGGTGCCTTGGTACTGGTCTTGTTGATGCCTTATCCTTATGCTCCTTGTACTATTATTATATCTTTGTGCTGCAATGTTTCTCTGCTTCTTTGTTTCTTTCCCTCATGTCTTGTTGGAGTTTGTTTAGCCTCATGTGCACTTTTTTTGTGATTATTGTGCAAAAATCAATTAACCTCCCTGTCGGTATTCCTGAGTGTGGCTCGGGGGTGAATTTTCACTGACCAAAGCGGTAACCCTGAGCCACACTCAGGATGGCATTGCAGGATCCAGGCAAAGTTACTTACCTTGTCCCCAGGATCTTGCGATGTCCCCCCGCTGTGTCCGCGGACTGTGTCCTCTGCCCGCTGTACTGTGTGCGGAGCTCCATTCCCTGCGAGCGTTGCGTCACATGGAGACGGAGCCTGGCGGGAAATTCAAAAAGTGAAACACACATAACACATACAGTGCACTGCGATCTGTAAGATGACATTACTGTATGAAATCATTTCACATCCCATTTGTCCCTAGTGCTTTGCCCAGTGCCCTGCATGCACTTTTATATTATATATGCCATTCTTTCTGCCTGGAAACTTGAGTCCATGTCCATGGCATCCAAAAAGTGCCCCTTTATGTCAAAACTGCAATAAGCGTATTTTGATTGGGTTATAGCGTCTACAAACTATGGAAATTGGTTTATGGCGCTTTTTTATTTATTTTTTTTTTACTGGTAACGGCGACGATCTGCGATTTTTATTGGGACTGTGATTCAGAACGGGGAACTGCCGATGTAAACACGGCGGTTCTCCATTCTGTGAGGGGGGGGAGACAGATCTACTGATCCCTGTGATCAGTATAAGTGAGATCTGTCATGCCCCTGCTAGCCTTGCCCCCTCACAGTTAGAACACATACAGGGAACACAGTTAACCCTTTCACTGCCCCCTTAGTGTTAACCCCTTCACTGCCAATGCCATTTATACAGTAATCAGTGTCTATTTTTAGATTGGATCGCTGTATAAATGTCATTGGTCCCAAAAAAGTGTCAAAAATGTCAGACATGTCCGCCGCAATATCGCAGTCCTGATAAAAATCGCAGATCGCCACCGTTACCAGTAAAAATAAAAATGAATAATAAAAATGCCATAAACCAATTTACATAGTTTGTAGGCACTATATTTTTATTTTATTTATATATTTTTTTTTTTGTATTTTTGGATATTTATTTTAACAGCAGTAAAAACAATTGTCTTTTTTTCAAAATTGTCGCTCTTTTTTTGTTTATACCGCAAAAAATAAAAACTGCAGAGGGGATCAAATACCACCAAAAGAAAGCTCTATTTGTGGAAAAAAAAAGGACATCAATTTTGTTTGGGTACAGTGCCACAGGACCGCGCAATTGTCATTCAAAGAGTGACAGCGCTGAAAACTGAAAATCGGTCCGGGCAAGAGGGGGGTTTGAGTGTCCAGTAAGCAAGTGGTTAAATACCACTAAAAGAAAACTCTATCTGTCTAAAATATAAAATTCAGTGTTGCATAACTGAGTAAATGTCATTCAAAGTGCCAGAGTCCTGAAAACTGAAAAAAATGTCCTGGATTGGGTGAAACAGTCTGGTCTTCAAGTGCCTAAAAATACACCATCTATCCAAACGTGTGAACAAAATGCTCTTTTACCTATATTTAAAAATAAAAACATCCCATCTTGATAAAGGATTGCAGGTTGTTACTGTAAATCTCCTTTCAGGTTTTATACCTATTTGCATGCTGTCCCACGGGCAGCCACCGTAGATCCCTTGTCTTTTTATCAGCAGCGGCCCGTAATATAGGGTGCAGGGACGCTGCCCCCCTAATCCATGCTTCCAACCCCCTAATCTACATGCGGGGTGCTGGTGTAGTGTCATTTATTAATATCCCACAAAGATGGAAACTGGAAGTGATGTTTGTCACCTCCATGTTGCTACACCCTGCACTCGTCCGCACTAAGGATACAGAGAGAAGGCGGCAAGCGGACATCTTATTACACCCAAAGGAGTTTTTAATTTCACATGTGTTTTTAATAGTAAACGGAGCTTACATACCGAAATATAGGATATAGAAATACGTGACACGGTTTTTATGTTCCATTTTAAAAGCAGAGGTGTTCTGTGTAGTGTTGAGCGAACCCGGACTGTAACGTTTGGGTCCGTACCGAACTTTCGGGTGTCCGGGGCACGGACCCGGACCCGGACATTTCAAAAATCGTTCGGGTTCGGTTTGTGTACACTTTAATTTTTGAGGAAACCCACATTATTCTACAGGCGAACGGCGGAAGAGAGACATAGGAATCACGCCTGCTCACGTCCCACATCGTTGTACCTCCACTGTTTGTAGTGAAGGTCAAAGGTAGAAACACCCTATAATTATTTACTGTGATGTGGTCGTGGGGCGTACATCTAATCCCCCAACCTTCGTACCTAATCCCCCCGTCGCAGGGACGTGGGATATAATGCCCGGCGACGACTATTTTTCTGTTCCCTAGATGCCACCGACGGGCACCCTGTCGTACGTTTATCCATATTTTGGACTTTCCTCTAAATGTCATTGTTGGACGTTAGGAAATAGTTCTACCCTACAAAAATAAAAATTTATATCCATTTTCTCGTAAAACAAGTGTGCAAACCTATCTACCACATAAAAATCCGTGAACTTC
>BLSH010197285.1:480433-492833 GCA_018402905.1 Glandirana rugosa | reverse complement strand
CTTTTTTTGAATAGGCCTCAATACAAAAATAAAATACCATGTTGGCTACCTCCTCCTACTCCTCTACCACCGCCACTTCCACCTACACTGCCACGGTCATGGCCTAGTCAACCTCTAGGCTCCTACTCCACATCCACCCCCTTCCCATTTTTTTATTTGATTTTAATTTATTTTCCCTATCCCCATTTTTTTGTAGGGCACTTGCCCTACCCTTACCCCCATTTTACTTCCTTTTGCAGCCCTCTAGGGCTTTCCAGGACTTTGTTACAGCAATTTTTGTGCCTAAAAGTTCGGGTCCCCATTGATTTCAATGGGGTTCGGTGTCCGTGCGATCGTTCGGGTTCCGTCCAGACCCGGACTTTGTCCCGAAGTTCGGCCGGACCAGCAGAACCCGAACTTCCAGAGGTTCACTCAACTCTAGTTCTGTGACATTTGCAAGGCTGTGAGATCGCCAGGCTTGCTGCAGCTTTTAAAATGTAACATCAACACCGTGTCACCTATTTCTATATCCTGTATATCAGTATATAAGCTCCGTTTACTGTTAAAAATAAGTGCGAAATTAAAAACTCCAGTTGGTGTAAAAAGATGTCCGCTTGCCGCCTTCTCTCTGTACCCTTAGTGCGGACTAGTGCGGGCATAGCAACATGGTGGCGACGGAACGTAATTTCCGGTTTCCATTTTTGTGGGGTTATCAATAATGACGCTACACCAGACACACACATTCCAATGTTTTTTTTTTTTTTTTTGTAGAAGCACGTGATTAGAGCCAGAGGCTATAATAGGCAAAAAAAAAGGGTTGGTTGTGAGACCCGTCATCTGATTACTGAGAGGAGAAGTGATCCTATTGGCTGCTGAGGAGAAGGGAGGGAGCACCAGGAGAAGGAGACACTGCCTGGAGGAAGTGGTGCTCACAACCTAGATGGGGTAAGTGCAGGGCTGGTGATCGACCGGGGGGTGCTTGTGACCGAACCGACCGGGAAGGAGTGGATTGGTTTCCGCCCTCCATCCTATATTTACAATAGTTTAGTAGTGAAAAGAAACATACTCATTAGGATGTTAAAAAAGAGGAGGTGAGGGCGCCGGCCTAAGGCAAGTGTGAGTGGTAAATGAAATGATATGATGTGTAAAACATAAGACTACGGGTAAAAAAAAAAAAAAACACACTTTTGAATAAATATAGTAAAAAGTAAAAGATTTGACTTACGGTGGATCAAAAATCGACTACCTATGTCAGGGAGACAAAGGATCCTGGGGAAGGTGGTACAGGTGGAACGAGTGGTGACCACGGGTTGGATCAGATGCAATGTCTGCTGGGCTACAGCTGATAGATGGTGGAAAGGAGGCTGCGGGTGGTAGATGACACAGCCGCACCAGCATCACATCTCATCACTCTCGGTGCAGTCTAAACTTTAGTGCTGGTTGCTGTGTCACCTACCACCCGCAGCCTCCTTTCCACCTGTACCACTTTCCCCAGGATCCATTGTCTCCCTGACTTAGGCAGTCAATTTTTGATCCACCATAAGTCAAATCTTTTACTTTTTACTCTATTTATTCAAAAGAGTGGTTTTTGTTTTTTGTTTTTTTACCCATGGTCTTATGTTTTACACATCATATCATTTCATTTACCACTAACACTTGCCTTAGGCTGGTGCCCTAACCTCCTCTTTTTCCACAGTACCTTCTACAAGGGCATCAGGGGCTTGTTCACTCACGTGTTCACACCGCAGCTGTAAATTAGTGCTAGTGGGGCCGTCAAGTTTTATTACTTTAATAAAATGTTAGAATTATTATCTATGTCGCTTAGATCAGGGAAATTAGCAAATTTACACTGTTATACAAGCTGTACACTCACTACTTTACATTGTAGCAAAGTGTCATTTCTTCAGTGTTGTCACATGAAAAGATAGAATAAAATATTTACAAAAATGTGAGGGGTGTACTCACTTTTGTGAGATACTGTATATATATATATATATATATATATATATATATATATATATATATACAGACCCTAGGAGATAAAATGGCAATTTTTGTATGTCAAATGGTACTTGTGCAGCAATTTGTCAAATGCAATTTTTCAAATGCAATTCTTTTTAAAAAAATACACTTTATATTTCAATATTTCTATTGAAAAGATCTGGTAACAACAGAAATAACACTCAAACAAAGCCAAAAAAATACACTTTAATGAATATTAATGGAATAAACAACAATAGATAACCCAATTTTTTTTGGTAAAATATAAAAGATGATGTTATGCCAAGTAAATAGATACCAAAAATGTCACGCTTTAAGATTGCGCACACTCGTGGAATGGCGCTAAACTACAGTGCTTAAAAATTTCCATAGTTGACTCTTTAAAAAATTTTACAGGTCACCAGTTTGGAGTTACAGAAGAGGTCTAGTGCTAGAAATTTTGTTGTCACTCTGACGATCGCAGCAATACCTCACGTGTGGTTTGAATGCCATTTACATATGCGGACGTGACCTAGGTATGCCTTTGTGTGCGAGCACAAGGGGACAGGGATGCTTTAAAAAATGTTTTATTGTTTACTTTATTATTTTTTTTTTTACACTTTTCCTTTATTTTCTGATCACTTTTATTTCTATTACAAGGAGTGTAAACATCTCTTGTAATAGGAACAAGGCACAACAGGTCCTCTTTATGGAAAGATCTGAGGTCTATAAATTCCCACATCTCTATGCTGGAAAGCCTGTGATTAAAAAAAAATTGACCTCAGGCTTTCCAGCAAAAGGATTTATCCTCCGGCTCCCCGATTGCACCGGTGAGCCTGGAGAAGCACCAGAGGGTGGGGGGGCATTCCCTTTTGCTGCATGTAAAAGCAATGGTGTATAGTAGTGATAAACTCCCTTGAGGTCTCAGTCTGCTGCCTTTCTGACATGACGATGGGGTTGTTTCAGCAGAAGACACTTGGTTGAATATGGAGGAACGCTTGGCATAAAAAAAGGTCTTACTTGATGGATTGTTAAAATGTTTATTGAAGATGATGAGTAAGTTCAAAGAGAGCCAATGGATTTTGAAGGAACATCCTTCCCTTCTATAGCTAATATGGGAAGAAAATATATATATATATATAAGTGGGAGGCTGTTCCCCCGAAAAACGTTGGCTCTATTTGCACTTACTCATCTTCAATAAACATTTTACCAATCTGGGCAAGTCTGACTTTTTAACATAAATAAGTTCTTTTCCAGTGTGTATATTTTCGTGCATATTGGTGTATGGGCAGCCCTAGCGGAGTTATCTCTATACTTCCAAAAGTGGAAATATCTTCTTTATTATGATGTTATCTCTTGTTAAAAGTGTTTACTGGGTTTTTACAAAGATAACAACTACAATCACGGAAGCAGAACAGCTACTTTTCACAAAGTTAGATGTTGCAGTACATATACAAACAGTACAGTTTATTAGGTTTGAGCTATAAAGGAATATGTTGTAGAGTAATAGTAGGTCAACGGGTAAGGAGGAACATCCACCATATACATGGACACCCCTAATGGAAAACACGCTGTGTCACATGGAGAGGGAGATGCCTCCGACCCACTGCCTGCCTATGTATAATACTATATAGAACGCTTAATGTTACAAAACTAGAACAGAGTGGAGTCATTACCATAACCCTACTAACAGTAGTGGACATAATGATGGGAGATGTAGTTGAGAATGTTTATGGCAAGGTGGTCTGCGATGCCTTATGAAGCCATTGGGTAAAGAACCGTTCGTGGGCCCTTGCAGGCGGACTTCAAGCTAATAATATTACAGTGAAAAGATTTAAACATGGTACTGGTATTGAGATAGCATTGAGGAGGAGAGTAACTCCTCTCTCGTTTTAGAGCGTTAGAATAGTGAAGACGCCAAAACTCTACAGCCTCGGAACGCGCTGGTCACGCGTTCTATTTACAGCTCACTAACGCTGGCACCCTCTACAGCTCAAAAACGTCAGCGTTTTTATGGGGCCATTGAATAACCTAGAGAGCTGCAAAAAAACGCTAAAAAAACCTGGCTGCAAGAAACGCCAGTGTGTATGAGGCCTTTACTGTATAAATGTCATTGGCAGTGAAGGGGTTAACCTGCAGAGGGAGATCTAGGGGTTAACTGCATTCCCTGGGCGTGTTCTAACTGTGAGGGGGTTGGGCTACCATGGGCATAAGAGATCTAACTGATCCCAGTGACAGGGATCAGTAGATCTTTTAAATGCCGCCTGACAGAGAGGGAATCTCAATGTTTACATTGGCGGTTCCCCGTTCTTTCTCTCTGACAGGTCATCATGGCTCGCCGGCAGACATCGGGTCCGCCTGAGCCGCGGGCACACTCCTGCAGAGTTCAGCGGGTATGAGCCATCAGCGCCATTCTGCAGCAGTAAATGTACATGAGCAAGTCGGGAACCGGATATACTATACACTGAATGTGCTATTTATAGTCTACACTAAAGGCATTGTATTATATATATATATATATATATATATATATATATATACACTAGGAAAGTACGTATATATTCTTAAACTGCCTGAACATACTCTAAATACTATACACTGAACGAGCTGTATACTGTCTACACTAAAGGTAGCATAATATATATATATATATATATATATATATATATATATATATACTATTTAAGGTATATACATTCTTACACTGCCTGCACTAACTGTATACAGAACATACTATCTATCTAATATATCTCTCAGTCTCACTCTCTGCACTAAACTGCCTACTCCCCACTCGCTAAGCTCCATCTCTATCCCCGTTATACACACACTACATAGAGCCACTGTATAAGCGGCTTTATATAGTGTGGGCATGGGTTGAGCCTGCTGAGTAGTGATTGGCTAAAGGCACCCTGCCTTTGGCCAATCATAACTCTCACAGCAGGGCACGCTGTGATTGGCCAAAGCATGCTGGTCATGTGCATGCTTTGGCCAATCAGCGTGCAGCATTTCCCCGTTATTTGAATGCATTATGGGGCGCTCAAATTTCCCGCGAACCCCAATGTTCGAGTCGAACATGCGTTCGACTTAACCACTTGCCGACCGTCAATCGGCAATTGACGGCGGCAAAGTGGCTCTGTAACGCGGATCGCCGTCATACGACGGCGGCCGCGTGATCGAGCATAGTGAGCGCGCGCGCGCCACCGGAGGCGCGCCCGCGCGCTCACTGTGTCCGGGGAGGGCCAGGGAGCGGGTGCGGCGGCTTCGATTGCTGCCGGCTACCCGCGATGGCCCCCCCGGAGTGAAGGAGAGGAGATCCGTGTATGTAAACACGGACCTCCGCTCTGTGTGAGGGGGAAGGGATGTGATCACAGCCTTCCTGTATGTGAAGGCTGTGACCACTTCCCTTCCCCTGCTAGGGCAGTCCCCCTACAGTTAGAACGCCCAGGGAACATAGTTAACCCTTAGAGCGCCCCCTGCAGGTTAACCCCTTCACTGCCAATGGCATTTACACAGTAATCAGTGCATTTTTATAGCACTGATCGCTGTATAAATGCCAATGGTCCCAAAAAAGTGTCAAAATGGTCCGACATGTCCGCTGAAATATCGCAGTACCGCAAAAAATTGCAGATTGCCGCCATTATTAATAAAAAATAAAAAAATAATAAAAACCCCAAAAATGAATTCTCATCACCCGTAAACGCGACCACTTTTGCGCAAACCAATCAATAAACGCCAATTGCTATTTTTTTTATCACAAATATGAGGAAGAATATAAATCGGCCAAAAACGGTGAAAAAAATGTTTTTTTATTTTTTTTTTTGGATTTGTATTTTAGGAAAAAGTAAGAAATTTGGGTTTTTTTGCAAAATTGTCGCTCTTCTTTTGTTTATAGCGGCGATCAGAAATGACGCAGAGGGGATCAAATACCACCAAAAGAAAGCTCTATTTGTGGGAAAAAAAGGACGCAAATTTCGTTTGGGTACAACGTCGCACGACCGCACAATTGTCAGTTAAAGCGACACAGCGCCGAATCGCAAAAAGGGCTCCGGTCCTAAAGCTGGAAATCCTTCCGGTCCTTAAGTGGTTAAACCGGGGGCCCATCCCTAGTTCCAAGACTCCCCTGGCTTGTCTCCACCAATGACAGCACCCGAATGGATTCTGTTGGCTCCTCTGAGATATTCTCTCCACAGGTCACATATATCAGAATGACACCTCCTCATAGTGCAGTATATCAAAACTTTCAAAGCCTTTATTGTAAATATATGCAGAATACTCCCATTTACAACCATGAAAACAAGCGTGCCATATAAAATCAGATGGTTGTCAACCAACAAGATGACCGTGGCCATCCTGTTGGTTGGAAACCATCCGATTTTATGTTTCATGAAACACTTGTTTTTATGGTTCTAAATGTGCGTATTCTGGATATATTTACAATAAAGCCTTTGAATGTTTTGATATACTGCACCATGAGGAGTTGTCTGTTCTCATTCTGATATATGTGACCTGTGGAGAGAATATCTCAGAGGGGTCAACAGGATCCATTTGGGTGCTGTCATTTATGTGTGGAGACAAGCCAGAGGAGTGTTGGAATGCTTGTATGACCACCTAATATTTAGTGGTCAATACCGTGGGGTAAGAGGCCTGGTGTGCTATGGTGTCGATGGAGGGCTCTTAGTTAACCTGCAGTTCATTTGGCTATGCACTCTGGTTGTCCCCTAGGACTTATGGACTTTCATTTTTATGAAGGTATATTTGATATTATGTGTTCTGGTGATTGTGAACACTTATGGTATTACTTTTACCCTGGATAAGTTTGATTTGTAATTGACTTATAAATTGTTATTGAATCCAAATAGGCCAAAAAAAATAAGAATGGAGAAACAACAAATCATAATTTCTGAAGGAAATTTACCTTTGTTGCTCACCAACCCTACAGCACGCATTCAGTGTATTAAAGATGTAATTATATTTAGGGTTGCTCTGAATCAGCAAAATATTTAGCAGGGGGGTGAAAGAAAAGACTGCAAGTAGATCAAGCAAATTCCATAAATAGTAGCTGAATATGTCTGAAAAATGTTCTAAAAGAAACAATGAAAAATAAAAGAGATAAAAAATCAGGAGCCACACCAGGGTTTTTATAACCCTTCCAACCCCTTTAGTCTTAGTACTGTTGGAGGGGCCAACGGTTCTGCTCATTTTACGACTGTGAATCAAAAGGGATAGCACAGTGAATGTGGTGATCAATATCGCAAACCCCATAGAAACAAACTGATTGTAATAAAAAATGTCAGTAAATGTAGTTTGGTTTGAGGATCCTGTCCTGTTGCATGAAGTAAAATCTGAGCTGATATTTAAGCTGCCGAAGAAAATATCCATGGATACACAAATAAAGCTCCCACACAAGGAGAATGCATGAATTATCAGTATCATATTTTGAATTATGACATCAATTTTCCTTTTCAACAAGGAGAAGATACAGGACTGGAACTGTATAATTTTCATGAAGTAGAAGAAGCACAGGCAAGACAGCATCCATATGCAAGAGAATGTTCCATACAAGTCCAAGGAGGATATAATAAGTCTTGGATAGATATCCAGAGTTAAACAGAAAATTTCAGTAACAATATATTGAGGCGATGCGGCTGAAAAGCATATATTGGAAAAGCTCAGAGAACACAATATTTTGTCCAACGTCTTTGGAGTTTCTCCTTTAAAAATGTCTCCTAAAATGGTGGTCATGATGAACAAGCTGGAGCCAATCCCAAATAAAGTTTCAAAGACAATTATGAAAAGACAAATGGCGGATCCTACATCCAGATCCATGGCCGGGAGAAGGGTTGGTCTTTATGTAGGAGATCCTCTGAAGAGTCCAAGACAGCGATCAGTACCTAGTCCACCTTTTCTTATGGAGCTCAGTACAAATAATGTCTTTCAGCCTTTCTCCGTGTTTATGAAAGGACAATGAAGTGAAGTGGATATATAAAAATCCCTCTGATGTATTAAGCCGTCTGCAGAGACTCAATTTTGCATACATTCAAAGTGCAATGATAGAGATGCACTTTGCGAGGCAGAAACAATTTTTAAAGCTGAAGTAACAGACTCTTACAGTTATATTGGAAGTCATTTGTAAATGAATTACATGTTGTTTAACCACTTCAGCCCCGGAAGGATTTCACACTTTAGGACCAGAGCACTTTTTGCGACTCGGCACTGCGTCGCTTTAACTGACAATGGCGCGGTCGTGCGATGTTGTACCCAAACAAAATTTGTGTCCTTCTTTCTCCACAAATAGAGCTTTCATTTGGTGGTATTTGATCACTGCTGCGTCATTTCTGTTTGCCGCTATAAACAAAAGAAGAGTGACAATTTTGCAAAAAAAAAACAAATTTCTTACTTTTTGCTAAAATACAAATCGAAAAAAAATATAAAAAAACATTTTTTTTCAACGGTTTTGGCCGATTTATATTCTTCCTCATATTTGTGATAAAAAAATCGCAATCGGGGCTTATTGATTGGTTTGCACAAAAGTCGCCGCGTTTACGGATGATGAGAATTCATTTCTGGGGTTTTTTTTACTAGTAATGGCGGCGATCTGCGATTTTTAGCAGTACTCCGATATTGCGGCGGACATTTCGGACCATTTTGACACTTTTTTGGGACCATTCGCATTTATACAGCGATCAGTGCAATAAAAATGCACTGATTACTGTGTAAATGCCATTGGCATTGAAGGGGTTAACCTGCAGGGGGCGCTCTAAGGGTTAACTGTGTTACCTGGGCGTGTTCTAACTGTATTAGTGTATGACTGGCAGGAGGAGGGGGAGCGATCACGGCTTCCATATAGAGGAAGGCTCTCACAGAACGGAGATCTGTGTTTACATGCACGTTCTCCGTTCTTTCACTGCGGGGGGGGGGGCATCGCGGGTAGCCAGCGGAGATCAAGTCCGCCCCACCCGCTCCCTGGCCCCCCCCGGACACAGTGAGCGTGCGAGCGCGCCTCCGGTGGCACACAGTGCACAACCTCGCAGCTGCCGTCATATGACGGCGATTTGCCTAATAGAGCCACCTTGTCACCGTCAACCTGCGGTTGGCGGCCGGCAAGTGGTTAACCTGTACCCCATATGAGACATCTGTGTATTTGTAAACCGCGGGGCAACTCATCGGTAACTAAGGAACCAAAATGGTTCCTGGACTTCACCTAACCATAGTCCCCTACATGTCCTTCAACTGACCCACATCATGTAATCATACAATGTCTTTTTTTGCTTTGCTGTTATTTTCTGTATGTTTTGTTGCAAAGGGCTGTGTCCCTACCTCAACATTGAGTTGCTATACCACTACATTCCCTACCTCAACATTGAGTTGCTACACCACTACATTCCCTACCTCAACATTGAGTTGCTATACCACTACATTCCCTACCTCAACATTGAGTTGCTACACCACTACATTCCCTACATCAACATTGAGTTGCTACACCACTACATTCCCTACCTCAACATTGAGTTGCTACACCACTACATTCCCTACCTCAACATTGAGTTGCTACACCACTACATTCCCTACCTCAACATTTGGTTGCTACACCACTACATTCCCTACCTCAACATTTGGTTGCTACACCACTTCATTCCCTACCTCAACATTGAGTTGCTATACCACTACATTCCCTACCTCAACATTGAGTTGCTATACCGCTACATTCCCTACCTCAACATTGAGTTGCTACACCACTACTGCTGCTCGCATAGACTCTCCAGCATGTGCAAGGTGGAGTTCCACCTTGTGGGCACGTGGCATATGAGGCGGTGAGCGGGAAGGCCGAAGTTACACTGCAGCGCAGACAGGCGAGCAGCAGCAGGGTGAGAACGCCGAAAGTGCGCACAGACGGCCCGCACTTTATGCAGCAGCTCTGACATATCCGTGTAGTTTTTTAGAAAATTCTGTAATACCAAATTCAGCACATGCGCCAGGCAAGGGATGTGCGTCAAACTGGCTCGGCCCAGAGCCGCTACGAGATTTCGGCCATTGTCGCACACCAGCAGGCCGGGCTTGAGGCTCAGTGGCAACAACCACTCATTGGTCTGTTGTTCAATGCCCCTCCACAGCTCCTGCGCAGTGTGGGGTTTATCCCCCAAACATATCAGTTTTAAAACACCCTGCTGTCGTTTCCCCCTGGATGTGCTGATGTTGGTGGGGAAGGTGTTACGCTGACCGGATGAGTGGGTGGTTGAGGAGGAGGAAGCGCAGTAGGAGGAGGAGGCAACAGGAGGCAAAGAGAAATGCCCTGCAATCCTCGGTGGTGGAAGGACATGCGCCAAATGGCTAGCCGGCTCAGGCCCACCCGCCACTACATTTGCCCAGTGTGCAGTTAGCGAGATACAGCGTCCCTGCCCATGCTTACTGGTCCATGTATCAGTGGTTATGTGGACCTTGCCACAGATGGCGTTGCGCAGTGCACACTTGATCTTGTCCCCGACTTGTTTGTGCAGGGAAGGGATGGCTCGCCTGGAAAAGTAGTGGCGGCTGGGAACCATGTACTGTGGGACAGCCACCACCATCAGGTTTTTTAAACTGTCCGTGTCCACCAGACGGAATGACAGCATTTGATTATGGGCGACTTCAACATGCCTGACGTTAACTGGAATTCTCAAACTGCTTTTACAAGCAGGAGCAGGGATGTAATGGAAGCGCTGAATGGGGTTTCTCTAAAACAGTAAAAAGCCCAACCCGATGTGATCATATTCTTGACCTAGTACTGACAAATGGGGATCAACTGTCTGATGTTGAGGTGGGAGAGAATTTGGGTTCTAGTGATCACCAATGTCTTTGGTTTGATATTAAAACAAGAACTGAAAAATCATATACAAAAACAAAAGTTTTAGATTTTAAAAGGACAAATTTTGCTGAAATGGGGAAATTTCTAAAAAATGAACTGAAAGGTTGGAGCAAAATTACAGGAGTAAGTAATCAGTGGGCACTATTAAAGTCTACCATCTTGGAGGCAACTAGATTATATGTTAGGCAAGTTAGCAAGAATAAACGGAAGAAAAAAACAATATGGTTCACCAAAGAGGTAAGTAGGATAGTAAAGGGGAAAAAAATGGCATATAGAAGATTCAAGGAAACAGGAGGGGCAGCTGACAGAGAGGAGTATAAACATAGACAAAAGGAGGCCAAACACATTATCTGTGCTGCAAAAGCACAGAAAGAGGAGGAAATTGCTAAGTCTATTAAGGAAGGAGACAAAACCTTTTTTAGGTACATTAGTGATAGAAGGAAAAAATACAATGGGATCACCAAAATGAAAACTGGGCACAACACATATGTTGAGGGAGACCAGGATGTAGCAAACCATTTAAACAATTACTTTTGTTCAGTCTTCTCAGAAACAGACTGCACTAATGATAACAAGTTAGGGAATCATGTTGGTTCTAGTAATGATGGTTCATTTTGAGGATTTCTGGAGACAGAGGTAGCTGAGGAACTGGCTCGGTTAAAGCTTAATAAAGCAATGGGCCCTGATGGTATTCATCCCAGAGTTCTAAGAGAACTTTGCGATATAGTTGTTGGACCATTAACAGATCTTTTAAATAAAACTCTTCTAACAGGAGAAGTTCCCCATGACTGGCGGATAGCTAATATTGTACCTATCCACAAGAAAGGCAGCAAGGTAGAAGCTGGCAATTACAGGCCAGTGAGTTTAACATCAATTGTAGTCAAGGTAATGGAATCACTTCTCAAAAGAAGGATCATTGATCACCTAAAAATACAGAGCTTGCTGGACCCAAAGCAACATGGCTTTACGGAGGGCAGATCGTGCCAGACAAATCTGATTGAATTCTTTGACTATATTACCAGTGTTTTGGACCAGGGGGGTGCTGTGGACATAGCGTATGTTGATTTCAGCAAGGCATTTGATAGTTCCACATAATGATCTGATACAAAAGTTGTACAAGCTGGGACTTAACCCTTGGGTGGTTCAGTGGATATGCAGTTGGCTAAAGGATCAATTCAGGGTCGAACATGTTGAAAACATAGTCTAGTAATACACCTTGATAGTTTACGGAACGACTTTAGTTGTATGCGATACAGGTGTCGTGGGGGGACCAGGTTTTGTGACCATTATATCAGTTTCTTAAGTTAGTCTAAACAGACCGTGCTAGACGGGAGGCATTTCGGTACAACGAAACCCAGGTCGTTCGAGACATAAAAATCCACTAGTTACTAGGAAGAAAACTCTTCACTAAGGTAATGGAACTGATGTTAACTACAATTTGAGTGACCGGACATTAACGGTCGAAGATGGAACGACGGAAAGAACACCTATCCATGTTATAATCGATAGGCGGTCAGTACCCCTTGAAGAGGACAATCTTCTCAAAATAAATTTTCTAGACAATTACCAGGTTGTTGATATAGCGTTTCAAGAGAATC
>BLSH010197285.1:450509-475937 GCA_018402905.1 Glandirana rugosa | reverse complement strand
ATATTGATTCTGGCTGCTGGGAGATCTGTTGTTGCTGCTGGGGGGTCTAATGTTGCTGGGTGTATTGTTGTGTTGGGTCAATTGTTGCTGGGGTTGGATTTATTGTTGCTGGGGTGGAGTCCATTGTTGCTGGAGAAGTATATTGATGTATGGGGGGCTATTGTTTCTGGGGGGGTCTATTGTTGCTGGGGTTGGATTTATTGTTGCTGGGTGGAGTCCATTGTTTCTGGAGAAGTATATTGATGTATGGGGGAGCTATTGTTGCTGGGGTGGTGTCCATTGTTGCTGGGGAAGTATATTGATTTATGAAGAAGCCATTGTTGCTGGGGAAGTATATTGATGTATGGGGGAGCTATTGTTGCTGGTGTGGAGTCCATTGTTGCTGGGGAAGTATATTGATTTATGAAGAAGCCATTGTTGCTGGGGAAGAATATTGTGTTGGGGAGCTATTGTTGCTGGGGTGGGTCTATTGTTGCTGGGGAAGTATATTGTGTGGGGGAGCTATTGTTGCTGGGGTGGAGTCCATTGTTGCTGGGGACGTATATTGTGTGGGGGAGCTATTGTTGCTGGGGTGGGTCTATTGTTGCTGGGGAAGTATATTGTGTTGGGGAGCTATTGTTGCTGGGGTGGAGTCCATTGTTGCTGGGGACGTATATTGTGTGGGGGAGCTATTGTTGCTGGGGTGGGTCTATTGTTGCTTGCTGCAGGGGATCTATTTTACTGCTTTACTTGTTATTATTAACAGATTCAATACAAATTATTTAGCACCATATAACACTTGGTTCTGTATTCTCTAAAAGGGGTGGTACTGGGGGGTGGGTAGGGGTGAAACCAAGGGATGGTGCTCAGAGGGGGGTAGGGGGCGGAGACAAGGAGTGACAGGGGGGTTCCTGCACCTATTCTCTGAGAAAAAAAAAGCCCCAAAAATAACATAATATACAGTCGATACAAACAAAAGCTCATATACGCAGGCGTTTTGAAAAAACGAGCTGTAACGTTGGTACCGACGTCAGGAAAAAATTGGCGTTAAAAACGAAATGTCATCAGCGTTTTCCATTGGCGTTAATGCGCGTTATTGAGCGTCAGCGCCGGGTTGCGTTTTGTTTAAAAAGACATCCCTCCGCTATTTTCTGGCATTTTAAAACTTAAAACGCCGGTGCTAAAAACGTTGGTTAACGTTGCTATGGCGCTAATGTGCGTTTTTGAGCGTTACGCCGGCTCAGCATCAAAAACGCTTTAAGCTTATGAACACGTGGGTCCTGCATTAGATTTATGGCTTAAGAAAGCTGATGCCATCTACAGCTCAAAAACGCCAACGTGTGGCCATTGAATAACATGGGGTGGCATTCTAAAGCTGTAAAAACAGCTAAAAAAAATGCAGCGTTAATAACGCCGGTGTGTATGAGGCCTTATAGCCCTGATCAATGTAATAATGTCAGTGGTCCCCAAAAAGTGTCATTTGGGGTCAGATTTGTCCGCCGCAATGTCGCAGCCTCACTAAAAATCACAGATCGCCCCATTACCAGTAAAAAATAAATATAAATAAAAGTCCATATATCTATTCAGATCTATAAATCTATTCAGTAGTTTGTAGACACGATAACTTTTGTGCAAACCAATCAATATACGCATATTGCTTTTTTTTCCCTAAAAACACGTAGAAGAATATATATCAGCCTAAACTGAGGAAGAAATTTGTTTTTTTACATTTTTTTGGATATGTATTATAGCAGAAAGTAAAAAATTTCATTTTTTTTTCAAATTTGTTGCTTTTTTTTGTGTATTGCACAAAAAATAAACACTGCAGAGGGGATCAAATACCAGCAAAAGAAAGCTCTATTTGTGGGGGAAAAAAGGACATACATTTTTATTTGGGTACAACGTTGCACGACCGCGCAATTGTCAGTTAAAGTGACGCAGTGCTGTATCGCAAAAAAAAATTGCCTGGTCATGAACGGGGGGTAAATACTTCCTGTGCCTTAAGTGGTTAAAGCGGTAGTAAACCCATGCATTTAACAGGTTAAAAACCAGTCACATTTCCGGCATGTGCCGGAAATGTAACACTCCCATCCAATGGCTGGTGTCATAGCTGATCACATGTGCAGCATCATGCCAGTTGTAGATTAAACAGAGGCCAAGATGGCAGCTTCCTTGGCTGAAAATGATAGGAGGGTTTACTACCACTTTAATAA
Organism: Glandirana rugosa; assembly: GCA_018402905.1. Lineage (NCBI taxonomy): Eukaryota > Metazoa > Chordata > Amphibia > Anura > Ranidae > Glandirana > Glandirana rugosa. The sequence continues at coordinate 473,745 of BLSH010197285.1, read as the reverse complement.
AAGTAGTATCTTACTTTCAACATTTTACTATGTACAATACTGTGCAGAAGTTTTAGTCAGCGGAGAAAAAAATAATGTCAAGTACACCTTATTAAATATTCATATGTTTACTCATTCTGGATTTTGTAGACGGTTTTGTTACCAATGCCAATGGGCCCTGCGTAGCCAACAGTTGCGCCATCGTCTGCTGATGGCACTTTTCCTTTTTTTGTTCTTTCTCTTGTGTTGTCTATGTGTCTAAATTGACAAATTGGAATAATAAAAACCTTTAAAAATATATATATATTTATATGTTACTGGTTTCTTTTTATCAATTTCACACTTGCACTTGAATGAACAAAAGATAAATGTTCATCAAATGATTACAATGACTCACTCACAGGAGCCCTCCTGCCCCAAAGCACCCCCCCTGTCGAGGGCCTATGACCTGGCATGGTTTAGGAGGGGGGGTTGCTCGCTCACCCCCCCTGGCCTGATAGGCTGCATGCTCACTTAAGGGTCTGGTGTGAAATTTGGGGGGACCACACCGTTTTCTTTTTAAATTTGGAATGGGGTTCCCCTTAAAATCCATACCAGGATCGAAGGGCCTGATAAGGATTGGGGGTGCCCCACACCATATTCTCATAAACATTTTGTTATTGCTGGCAATGGTTTGCAGTCGTGAAAATCAATTTAAATGTAATTTTTTTTTCTTTAGAAATACCAGTTTTGCTGTAGCAGGTTCTATACACGGTATGGATGTGCCACTTTACAGGTAAGCTAAGGGGATTCCCCAGGCACTATATTTAAAGGAATATTTCATTTTATTGTTTCACTTTAACCACTTCATCCCTGGAAGGATTTACCCCCTTCTTGACCAGAGCACGTTTTGCAATACGTCACTGTGTCGCTTTAAAAGACAATTGCGCGGCCGTGCGACGTTGTACCCGAACAGAATTGGCATCCTTTTTTTCCCACAAATAGAGCTTTCTTTTAGTGGTATTTGATCCCCTCTGCTTCATTTCTGATCGCCGCTATAAACAAAAAAAGAGCAACAATTTTGAAAAAAAGCCAATATTTTTTACTTTTTGCTAAAATACAGATTGTGGGAGATTAGCTCGTGGGGATCTCCTTTCCTGGGAAAAGGTAATTTGAAGGCAAACTTTCTTAAAAGTCTTGCGGGCTGCCAGTTTTATTGGTAAAAGGTTGCAAGTCATAAAAAGTCCAGTGCTAAACTATTACAGAGCAGGATACCTCTCTATACAGTGTCTGGCTCATCCCTGACACCTCTAAACAAAACAAGTGCAAACCTTTTTTATTTGAGTCCTTAAAGCAACCAACTCCCAAGGTGTAGCCCTCTCAATGCAATCATACTGAGTCCCAGGCCAGAGCAACACTGAATTATCTTCCTGGTCATTTAAAGCAGCTGAAGAGGGATCTGGGTGGACCGGAAACTCCGGGCTGGAAGCAGCTCTGCCATGGCGGCTGGCAAAACCCGGACTGGACTCTCTCTAATCCACTCCAAGTGAATGCTTGTGAGGCGACAGATATCGCCCATCCACTATTTCGCCTCGCTTAACCTCGCAATATCCAGAAAAATATATAAAAAGTAATTTATTCATCAATTTAGGCCAAAATGTATTCTTACATATTTTTGGTAAATAAAATTGCAAAAAGCGTTTAATGGTTGGTTTGTGCAAAAGTTATCATGTCTACAAATGAGAACTGATTAATGCATTTCTATTTTTTTATTGGTAATGGTGGCAATCTGCGATTTTTATCAGGACTGCAATATTGCGGCGGGAAGATCAGACACTTTGCCACTTTTTTGGGACCATTGACATTTATACAGCGAACAGAGCAAAAAATAGCCACTGATTACTGTATAAATGTCACTGGCAGGGCAAGGGTTAACACTAAAGGGGCGATCAAGGGGTTAAATGTGTTCCCTCACTGTGTTCTAACTGTGTGGGGGCTGGGCTGGCAGGGGCATGGCAGATCTGCTGTTCCCCATTACAGGGATCAATAGATCACTGCCATGTCCTCTGACAGAACGGTAAACTGCCTTACTCACATTGGCGGTTCCCTGTTCTGGCTCTGTATTAGGGAATCGAGGGTCACCGCCGGACATCGAGTTCGCCCGATCCGCGGCCACACTCATGCAGCGTGTGCATGAGAGCACACCCGCCCGCAACTGCAGCTGCATGAATCACTGTTTATATACGTGATTTGCACAGCGGAGCCACTTTGCCACCATTTATCAACGCGAGGCGGTCAGCAAGTGGTTAAGCATTATTAAATCACTGCTCCTGTAAAAATTATCTTTTTTAAAAAAAAATGTTTTTGCATTGATACATGTCCCCCAGAGCACTACCCAGACCCGCATGGCCCATGTCCAATAACGTGCATATAAGTCTTTAAAATGGTTTGGGTCCCATAGACTAGTGGTTCTCAACCTCGGTCCTCAAGTACCCCCAAGAGGCCATGTTTTAGGAATTTCTCTTAGATTTCTCTTAGATAAAATAGCTGTCCAAAATACCAAGCTATTGACTTAAAACACATGCCAAGATAAAGGAAAACCAGAAAACATGGCCTGTTGGGGGTACTTGAGGACTGAGGTTGAGAACCGCTGCCATAGACTTTAATAGAGTTTGCGGCTCGGTTCTGAACTTTCTCCATGTTCGGGAGTTCTGATGTGAACTGAACCAGGGGGTGTTCGGCCCATCACTGTGTGAGAAATATCTCATTAAACTGACAATTTTGTGTAAAAAAAACCAAATCATATCATATTCTATGCACTCAACATGCCTATCAGCAAATACCTTGGGGTGTCTACATTACAAAAAGGAGTCATTTGGGGGGTTGTACTGCCTTGGCATTTAGCACCTCACAAAAATGTGATAAACAGTAGGCTTTTGCACGGCCGAAAAATGTGTTTGTTTTTATTTTCGTTCCATTCGCTTTTTTATTCTTCGGAAATTCTAAAACTAAATTGGAAATCAGAAGTTTGAAATTTCGGGATTCGAAATTCGGAAATTCATGAATTTGGCAATTCGGAAATGCCAAAATTCGACATTCGGAAATTCGGAAGTAAAAATCAGAAAATCGGATATTCGGAATTCGGAAATAAGAAAGAACATTTGAAATAATAACTAACTAATAAATAACTATTACATTATAGGTATTGGAAGTTCCTTAAAAATATGGCTGTTAGTGAAATTAAATATGAAATTTATCACTAACAGCCATATTTTCAAGGAAATTTTAATAACTACAATTTAATAGCTATTTATTAGTTAGTTCATATTTCAAATGCTCTTTCCTATTTTCGAATTTTCAAATTTTGGAAATTCGGAAATAAGAAAGAACATTTGAAATAATAACTAACTAATAAATAACTATTCAATTATAGGTATTGAAATTTCCTTTCAAATTGTTAGTGAACTTAAATACAAAATGTATCACTAACAACCAATATGTTAAACGAAATTCCAATACCTATAATTGAATAGTTATTTATTAGTTAGTTATCATTTCAAATATTCTTTGTTAGTTCAATTTTCAGATTTCCGATTTTCCAAATTCCGGATTTTCTGTTTTCTCAATTGCTGAATTTCCAAATTATCGCAATTCGGATTTTCGGATTTGCCGGTTTTCGTATTACCAAATTTTCCAAAATTGGAAACAACAAAAATTCGGAAAAATTAGTAAATTCGGATTTGTCCGAATTTCAAAAAATGTGTTCAAAAATGAAGTGCTTTCACACTGGGGCGGTGTGCTTGCGGGACGTCACAAAAAGTCCTAAATGTCACATCTTTGGAGCGGTGAGGTAAGTAGTGTTTACACAGCTCCTCTACCGCCCCTGTCATTGAAATGAATGGCAAGTGCTTCCAAAGCGGCTGCACACAGCCTCAGAAGCGCCGGCACTTTTGACCCATTTTTAACGCCTTGTGGGGGGTTAAAAGTGCTGTGCTCCCAACTAAAAAGCGGTGCTGCAGTGCCGGTAAAACTTGCAGGGTTTTACCGCGGCCGCAGCTGCAGTCCGAAAGTAGTCTTATTGGGATTTTTTTTTACCAAAGACACGTGGCAGATTACATTTTGGCCCAGATTAATGACAAAATTTGATTTTGGATATTATATAATAACAGAGAATATATATATATATATATATATATATTTTAAATCTTCATAGCAGAGCTTTACATTATAAATGGAGACAGAACAGTTACAATGTAATTCAATGCAAGAGGGTTAGGAAAAAGTTTATTGAACACATATTTTCAGGATGTAATTCAGGTAAAAATTAATTTTACTGCCCTCACACACAATATAATACTCGTTTATTTGGTAAAATATAAAATATGTGGTTGTGCCAAGTATAGAGATACCAAACATGCCAAGATTCAAATGCGCATGTGCCTGTGACATGGTGACAAACTAGAGTACCCAATATTTTTCATGCCACACTTTAAAGGTTTTTTTCCTGTGGACCCATAAATCTTCTGTTGCGAGTAAAATACAAGAACAAAGTTACAAAGTCATCAGGAGATGGCATCGCCGTCCTTGGATATTACATAAAATATTCCCAATCCCATTAGAACAATGTTGGCAATGCCTATCTCATGCAGGTACCATACAACATAAATGGTGGAGTTGCCCCACCTTGCGCCATTTTGAGAGAGCGTTTTTAACCACTTCTCGACCGCGTAGCGACTATAAGTGGCTACAGTTTGGCTCTGTCCCGCAAACGCTGCTTATAGTCATCACTTGTGGGCACGTCGCTAGGGGGCAAACATGCGCCGCTGGAGGCGTGTGCTCATGCCTGCCGCACGCTCCCTGAGCGGGGCTGCGGATGGGTGGACTCAATGTCCACCGGTGACCCATGATCGCCGGAGACAGAGCCAGAACAGGAAACCGCCGATGTAAACACGGCGGTTCCCCGTTCTGACAGGCAGAATGTCAGAGATCTACTGATCACTGTACTTTGGATCAGTTAGATCTCTTCTGCCCCTGGCAGCCCAGCCCCCTCACAGTTAGAACACGCCTAGGGAACACAGTTAACCTCTTCACTGCCCCCTGCAGGTTAACCCCTTCACTGCCAATGACATTTATACAGTAATCAGTGGATATTTAAATTTCTGATCGCTGTATAAATGTCATTGGTCCCAAAAAAGTGTCAAAAATGTCCGACATGTCCGTCGCAATATCGCAGTCCCAATAAAAGTCGCTGATCGCCACCATTAGTAGTAAAAAAAAAATTGTTAAAATGCCAAAAATGGCCACTTTTGCGCAAACCAATACATAAACGTTGATTGCAATTTTTTTTTTATCAAAAACATGAGGAAAATTATTTATTTTTTTATTTAAAATTGATGAATACTTTTTTTAAATTTTTTTTGTATTTGTATTTTAGCAAAAAGTAAGAAATATTGTTTTTTTTGCAAAATTGTAGCTCTTTTTTTGTTTATAGCGGTGATCAGAAATGACACAGAGGTGATCAAATACCACCAAAAGAAAGCTCTACATGTGGGGAAAAAAATAACACAAATTTTGTTTGGGTACAACGTCGCACGCCCGCGCAATTGTCATTTAAAGCGACGCAGTGCCGAATCACAAAAAGTGCTCTGGTCCTACAGCGGGAAATCCTTCCAGGGCTGAAGTGGTTAAAATGTACAGCGACTTCGCCTCAGAGACAGTGCCTCAAACTCCTCAAATAGCAGTGCTATCAATGTTCTCAGTCTCAAAAGTTAAGAAGGGGATTTTCCATTTCTTTTTAGTGGCTGCCAGGGCAATAATTCTGAGACAGGGGAAATCTCAACAAACTCCTTCAATAATAGATTGGATAACTGAATTAACCACTTGCCGACCAACCGCCATTGTTATGCTCTCCTTTATGAATCGCCGTAGCTGTATGGCGGCATGCGTAGGTCGGGTGGACTCCATGTCCGCCGGTGACCCGTGATCGCCTTCTACAGAGGCAGAACAGGGATCTGCCAATGTAAACAAGGCAGATCCCTGTTCTGTCATGTGAGATCTGTCATGTCCCTGCCAGCCCATCCCCCTACAGTTAGAACACACCTTGAACACACTTAACTCCTTGATCACCCCCTACATTTTAACCCCTTCCTTGCCAGTGTCATTTTTACATTGATCACTGCATTTTTATTGTACTGATCAATCTAATAATGTCATTGGTCCCAAAAGCTTGTCAAAAGTGTCTGATCTGTCCACCGCAATGTCTCAGTCCCAATAAAAATTGCAGATCACCGCCATTTAGTATTAAAAAAAAAATAATAAGAATGCTATAAATCTATCCCCTATTTTGTAAACGCAATAACTTTTGTGCAACCCAATCAATATACGCCTATTGCGATTTTATTTACCAAAAATATGTATAAGAATAGACATTGGTCTAAACTGATAAATAACTTAGTCCTTTTATATTTTTTGGATATTTATTATAGCAAAAAATCAAAAAAAAAAAGTTTTTTTTTTTTCAAAATTGGCGCCCTTTTTTTTGTTTATAGCGCCAAAAAATAAAAATGGCAGAGGTGATCAAATACCCCCAAAAGAAAGCTCTATTTGTGGGGAAAAAAAGGACATTAGTTTTATTTGGGTACAATGTCGCATGACTGCGCAATTGTCAGTTAAAATGACGCAGTGCCGAATCACAAAAAGTGCCCTGTTCAAGGGGGCAAATCCTTCCGGGGCTGAAGCGTATGAGAATGGAAGTGTTATCAGCTCAGCTGCATGACCGATCAGTGGTGACTGGTGCTCTATTTTTTTTGGGGGGGGGCAGCAAACAAACCACCTGACCCCCTGTTCGTTCAGTCGGTTGATCAGTTAGTCGGTCGGTCAAACCCCCCACCCCATCACTTGATCGGTCAGTCAGTTGGTCAAACCACCCCCTGTCCATCCGCCCATCAGCCCCATACTTACCCCATCCAGGCCATGGGCAGCTGCGGTGGCTTCTCCTCTTTGGCGCCTCCCCCCTGCTCCCACCCAATATGATTGCTTCTCCTCTTGGCCAATCAGGTCTTAAGACTCGCCTCCTGATTAGCCAGGAGGAGAAACAGGAAGACAATAGCGAATATTAATTCACTATTTTCCACACAACTGGATGGGATGGGAGGAGCATGTGATCAATTAAGGAAAACCAGAGTGGTTTTCCTTAATTGATCACATGCTCCTGCACTGCTGCCTCTCTACTCAGCATGTCTGGTTGGATTTTTTGAAATACAAGAGTCTCACATTTACTTTACAGGATACCTCCATGATATTGACTGTGGATTATCAATGGTGGTGTTGAGGAGGCAAGCAGTCCAAAGGATCATTGTGTGATGGGTTATATGGGCTGTATCTAGTGGTACATCTGGTAAGTCTTTCCACAGAGGGGGGGCGGGCCCTTTTCTTTCTTTTTCTGGTGTGGTGACGATGTTGAGCAGGACGTCCTGAGCACTTCACAGTCTAAGACACACAAGCACCATAAGAGGATTGGATATATAACGAACTGTGTATGGACTGATAGCGTCTTATTGAGTCCCACTGACTCCAGACTCACATACTGTGGGTCACACTCTCTTTTTTAGTGCTGTTGGATATATTGGAGTATAACGTGTTTATACTGTAATATTGGTTCAAATTGTTTTTTTTTTAGTTACAGCAGCAGCTATTGTGCTCACAAGGGTGCCGGCATTCCCAGCATCTTATTGGTTTGATTTGTTTGACATACCAGGAGCGCTGATTGGGTTTTGTGTATTAACCATTTCAAGGTTGATCATTTTTCCTTATATATTAGATCTCTAAATGTACTTATTTAAATTTCTGTAAATTTCTATGACAAAAAAAAACAAAACATTGTTTTCAGTTTTTTTTCAGATTAGAGTCCTCCTTGAAGTATGTCCTTAGCATTACTGCTCTCCCTCCAAAGTTCACTCCACATGTTTGGTGCTAGACCTATGCCCATGTTTGCATTTGTGCCTATGCAAGGGAAGGGGGTGAGGGTGCGTTTCATTTTTTCTTATTGTTTTTTTAATTATTTAATTAAAATTGCATTTGTTATGCTTTATTTATTTATTTATGTATTGATTATCTGAAAAGTCCCCTATGTCAGTGGTTCTCACCCTCAGTCCTCAAGTACCCACACCAGGCCATGTTTGCAGGTTTTCCTTTATCTTGCACATGGGCTTTAAATCAGAGTCAATGGCTTGATATTTTGGACAGCTATTTTATCTAAGAGAAATTCCCAAAACATGGCCTGTTGGGGGTACTTGAGGACTGAGGTTGATAACCACTGCCCTGTGTAATAGCATGGGCATGTGACAGGTTATTGAAACATCATCTAGCAGACACCAATGTTCTCCATTGCAGCTAATCAAGCATCATCATTCCCTAGCAGTGTTGCCAACCGCCAGTAAATTTACTGACAGTTTGTAAAAATCAGTGATTTTTACAACTGTATATAAATATCAGGGTCTGATAATTTGCCATGCTGTGCTAACTTTTTAAGTGTAAACTGGGCAAACTACTTGATATGGGTATTGTCAGTGTTTCCATGTTGCGTTTAAATATCAATTGTCTTAGTTTTAAATAGGAGTTCAGTTATTTTTCAGGTTGCCAGTTAAAAATGTGCTCCGCCAGTAGATTTTCCATGTTTTGCCAGTAAAAAATGCTGCGGGAGGTTGGCAACACTGTTCCCTAGCTATGGTAGCTGCTTCCTCAGTTACAATAGCTGGGGGATAAAAGTTCTGAAACTGGAAGTCACAAAATGCTAGCTGGTCCTGGGTTCATAATTGTAGTGATGTAGTAGCGGATGAATGAATGTTATTATTTAGTTATTATTATAATGGTTGGATGTACAATATATATATATATATAGTGCTGTGTAAATTGATGGCGCTATATAAGTACCTGGAATAAATAAATAAATAAAATAAATGGTTAATATTCTGCAGCACTCGGTCGGTTCTTCCAGAGATTAACATTTATTGACTTTCAATACAGAGCAACAAAGTTCATAACACTTGCAAGTAGATTATCAACATCCAACAGAGTAAATATTACAAAGAATAGTAGCCTTCGGAGTCCCATTACATTTAGACCATATCTAGACCTGTGCCCTCATCTTCATGGTGAAAGAATGAACTACACTGCCAGCTTGAATGTCCACTTAAGTACTAGTCTCACACTGGGGGGGGGGGGGGTTCTCCTAACCTCACATTAGTGTTCACCAGATAAACAAGCCACAATGAACCCCCTCAAGGCCAATTAGCATCAATAAATACTTTTTGTACCATTCCCTATTCCTTTGAAGTCCGACCACCACATTCCACAGCCCCCTGCAAGTAACTGTGGGCCTTTGATATGTAATGCAGCTTGCCTGCCAGCTGCATTAGACCATAAATTATGGCCTATGTACACCAATGTACATATTATAAAAACTGTGTATATGAAATATTACACAACAATAATCACAGAGGAGATCAGGTAACGGATGTGTCTTGATCTCCTCTCTAACTAATAGAACAATTTACAGTGGTCCTGGGTTCCATAGAAAAATGATACAACCAAGGAAACATCATAGGTAGTGGAAAGTGGGCTGGCCCTTCTCACTACCATAAAAGTGGTCAGTCAGTTGAGGAATAAGGTGCTCAAAACGTGCAGCTGGAACCGGTCTGGTGGGTATCTCACATACCGTCAAAGGGGCTTCTCCTCTTGCACCATCTCCACTCGTGCTCTCAGAACTCTCACCTTGGTCTTACAAAGTTACGCCTTATTGCCATCAATCCCACAAATTGGAGTGCCTCTTTCTTTAAGGGCATCTCTATGCCTTCTCCACTAACAGATATAGGACCTCCAAAGGGCTATGCTGCTTCTTGCCACTCACACGTTAACCACATGGAAACAAATAAACCAAGGGGCTTCCCTAGTGTAAAACCATAATATCATCTCACAGTTATTACCCTGAGGAAGTCACAGTCTGTGACGTAATGCATAGGATGTGGCCGGAACGCACAACATACCGGAAGGGAAGTGAGAGACGGAGATCGTCACTGTTTACATTATTTACGCGCACTTAACCTTTTTTGCTGTAAGCAGCTACTTTTTATTTAATAAATGTGAGATGATATTACAGTTTTACACTATGGGAGCTCTTTGGTTTATTTGTTTCCATGTGGTTAAGCGGTAAGAAGCAGCATAGCCCTTTGGAGGTCTTATATCTGTTAGTGGAGAAGTCATAGAGACGCCCTTAAAGAAAGAGGCGCTCCAATTTGTGGGATTGATGGCAATAAGGCGTAACTTTGTAAGACCAAGTGAGAGTTCAGAGAGCACAAGTGGGGGGGGGGGCACAAGAAGCCCCTTTGGCAGTGTGTGAGAAACCCACCAGACCGGCTCCAGCTGCACGTTTTGAGCACCTTATTGAACAATTGAATCACTTTGGAGCATGCAGTCACTTTATGATTGATTAATTGGGACTATACACTGAAGGATCAAATATATATATTGTTTTTATATCATTTTTTTGTATATTTTTTTTTTTTTACAGCTATTTTACATTTGATCTAATTATATATGCATTGTGATCCATATTTAGATAGATCTATTTATGGCACTTGGTCACATTATGGTTTCATTTTTTGAGATCGCTATTCACATAAGGATTGTTTTGTATTATCACCCCGTTATAGATCGGTATGAATTTTTCCACGGAGACACTTTTTGTTAGATGTTCTATATTATGATCATTCATAGTGAGGTGGCACATATTATTTTCTTGAATCATATAGGGACTGCGCAGTATCACCTTTTTTGAGTTTGTTATATGCTCTTTGTGAGATGTATTAGATATTGCAGCAGTCAGTCTATACACCTCTATATAACTCATTGTTTATGTAGTGTTTGCACTCTTAATTCGGTAGGAGCGCGGGGATTACATACGCTCTCAGGCAGCTGTGGAGCCACCCAAATCCCTTATATTAAACATCCAGTGGCTGGCTGTAAAAAAATACACCAAATCATAGATGCAGCTGCAGCCATGAGCTTGTTTTAAGTCTAGGATATTTTAAAACAGCCCAAGGACATGAAGTGGTCACAGATGTAATTGTATTTTGGGTTACTTTGAATCAGCAGAATGTTTAGCACGGGAGTGAAGGCAAAAATAGCAATTAGGTCAACCAAATTCCAAAAATAGTCGTGTAACATGTCCGAAAAAAGTTCTATAAACATCAATAAAAAATAGAAGATATAAAATATCAGGAGATACACCAGGGTTTTTATAACCTCTTCAACCCCTTTGGTCTTAGTACTGTTAGAGGAGCCAACAGCTCTGCTCATTTTACGAACGTGCAACAGAAGGGATAGTGCAGTGAATGCAGTGATCAGTATCCCAGCCCCAAACGATGCAACTCTATTAAATAAAAAAATATCCTCAAGTTTTCTTCGGCCCAAGTTTTCTGTCCTGTTGGGTGAAGCAAAATCTGAACTGATATTTGAGCTCTCATAGAACATATCCATCGATACACAAATAAAGCTTCCACACAAGGAGACCGCATGAATTATCAGTATCAGGCTCTGGATTATGACATCAATCTTCATTTTCACCAAGGAGAAGATACGGGATTGGAAATGTATAATTTTAATGAAATAGAAGAAGCACAGGCAAGACAACATCCAAAGACAAGACGACGTTCCGTACAAGTCCAAGGGGTATAAAATAATTTTCGCATTGATATCCAGACTAAATTGAAAGATTTCAGTGAAAATATAATAGGGAAAGACAGCTGAAAAGCATGTATTAGAAAAGCTCAGTGCACACAATATTTTGTCCAATGTTTTTAGAGTTTCTCCTTTAAAAATGTCTCCTAAAGTGGTGATCATGATGAACAAACTGGAGCCAATCCCAAATAAAGTTTCAAGGGCAAGTATGAAAAGACAAATAGCTGATCCTGCATCCAGATCCATGGCCGGTAGAAGAGTTGGTCTTTATGTAGAAGATCCTCTTAAGATTCCAAGACCTAGTCCACCTTTTGTTGTGTATTCCTGAACAGATAATGTCTGCCAGTCTTTCTCCGTGTATATGAAAGGACAGGGAAGTGTATGAGTGGATACATAGGAAGCTCTCTGATGTTTCGCGCTATCTGCAGAGACACAACTTTGCATACATTCAAAGTACAGAGATATAGATTTGCTTTGAGATGCAGAAACAATTTTCATAGCAAATATTTTTCGTTTCAAAAGTTTTATTGGTTTAAAACAGATACATAGATATAAAGATACAAAGAGCCACATAAGTAGTAAAAGATTCCTGTAAGAACAGGTCTGAGGTTTAAGCAAACACTGTCACATATAACATATCTACATTCACTTACGAACCCAGTTAAGCGGGTATAGTCAGGTAGATATAAGACTCCTAGAGGTGAAGGTGTTATTTAAACCTGGATAGACAAATGAGCAGGAGGTCGCCCATTAGTCCAGACGCCCCAGTGGAAACAATCTGCGCCTGGACCACGGGGCGATCATGGAGAAGATCACAATTCAAACATCCCAGCCGGGGATGAGCCCTAGCATGGGATATATAGAATGTCAATAGCAAAAACAGTGCGGTAATGAACCTCTGGAGGGGGGGGGAGGAAGAGGAAGGCGAAAGTGGGGTGACTTCCAGGATGTGGGTGTGTAGCATACTCCAACCGCCGGCTGGAGAACGTATATGTATAGTGGATAGCAGGCCTGATCATAATAAGGATGGTGGTGTGGCAAACTAAACTAGAAATAAAAAGAATATGGGAGGGAAGAAAGGAGAAGAGGGCATAGGAAAATAATGGAGAGAAGGAAAGAGGAGAGGGGATAAGGGGGAGAGAGGAAGAAGAGAGAAGGGGGGGTGGGGGTGGGGGAGAGGGGATGTCCCGGGGAGACTCTACAGCTCGTGTCAGGGGCACTGCAAAAGGCAGTGCGTGAGTGGGGTTGAGGGCTAGTTTGCTAAAGGAATTAATAATACTCAATGGGTTAGAAGGCTGTGGTCAAAGTTGGAAGGCACAAAGTGTTCCATCCAGGGTTTCCACAATCTCTCCTGGGGCACGGTTTTGTCCATGATGATGGCTTCTACTCTGGCATGGATCATAGCCCTTGTGACCCTATTTTTGACTTCAGTAATGTTGAGGAGTGGAGTTTTCCATGGCTTCGCTATCGTTTGTAACCTGCAGGAGAAGTTTAAATTGGGTCTTAGAGGTGCCGTCTGTTTTTTTGTTCAGGAGGGCAACCAACGGTTCGGGGGAGAGAGAGAATTTGAATAATAGTGATAGAGTTTGAAAGATTTGCTCCCAAAAAGCTACTACCAATGGGCATGACCACTAAATATGAAGGTGAGTACCTCCTGCAGAGCAGCCTTGGAAGCAGAGAGGGGAGTAGGCTGGATTGTACTTTGCAATACGGGTAGGGACAAGGTACCATCTCATGAGTACCTTGTAGTTGGTTTCGACTGCTACTATGGATTGTGAAGATGATTTGGTAGCCTCCCAAATGTCAGTCCACTCTTTGGGGTCTAAGTGTATCTCTAGGTCTTTCTCCCAATTGATGACATAAGTCGTGGAAGAGGGAGGCAGGGGGTCCAAGATTTGGTTGTAAAGAGAAGAGATCAGGTCTTTCGTGTGTGGGTCTTTGTGGCAAGTGTGTTCGAAGGGAGATAGGGCAGGTAGTGAGGGGTCTCTGCGTAGGCATGGGGAAAAAAAGTGTTTAAGTTGCAGGCGTGGTAAATGAGAGAGCTTGAAAAATCTGAGATCTGGTCCAGTTGCTGAAAGAGTTTGGGGAGACCCATGCTGGATAAAATGATGGGTTTTTCAGGAATGAGAGCATAGGATTATGTGGGGACTTCAGGCCATATTTTGACTTTAGGCTATCCCACAGGTGTAGACTGTGTGCAGTCACAGGGTTATCTATTTGCCTGCGGTCTCTTGGTTTCAGCCAGAGCAGGTTTGCTACGGAGAGGGGGTCACAATCCACTGATTCCAAGGAGACCCACAGCGGGGTTTCCTTGGTGGCGTGGTACTTAGGGAGTTGAGCTAACTGGGCTGCTTGAAAATACTTAAGAAAGTTCGGGACGCCGAGGCCTCCCTTCAGTTTAGGAGAAAAGAGAATATGCCTCTGTAGTCTTGGTCTGGTCTTTCCCCAAATAAACTGGAACACGCACCGCTGTAGGATGCGCAGAAAGTGGGAAGGGATGTTGATAGGTAGTACCCTAAAAAGGTATAAAATCTTGGGTAGGATGGTCATCTTGACTGCGGTTATCCTGCCCAGCCAGGCAAGTGGGAGCTTAGACCAGGCTCTGCTGATAGGATGACATTGTTGGTGGGGTGGGAGAGTCAGGAGAGGAAACACATGCATGACCACATAGCAGTGACCATGGTCCATGTTAGCCCTGTCTGGACCGTAGTCGCCGTTCAACAGGAACATGGAACGGGTAGCCCTGGGAAATGCCCAGTGTGCCCTATGGCCTGATTAGTGTATAAAGAATATTATTACATGAGAACACACCAATACAGCATCTGTTTTAGATAAAGATACAATGTATAATAGACATTGTATCTTCATACAAAATAATTTCAATATAACAAACAATAGCAGAGATGGAAGAATTAATCCACATATCCAAAGACTTAATAAATAAATACAATCAAAAATGGGCGTGCTGGTCCCATTTCTTGACCACACCAGATTACAAGCAAATATGTAACATTTAAAAACTACCATATTAAAGGAACTACCCACTGGCCTTTTAACATGGACCACCCCCCCTACCTTGGGGGAAGAGGCATACAATGAGAGATCCGGGTCGGGTCTGGGAGCTGGAGAGAGCGCCATTACTTATTTCTGCCTCCCCCCCCCTAACGCTTCATCCAGCCTCCCCTCTGGACAACAACCCTTCGTTTTACACCCCCTTTCTTACCGAATCACCCACCCCCCCCCCCATCTCCAACCACCCCAACAACTCCCACAGAACCCCCTTGATCCCTAAGGCCCAATACCTGGATGGGCAGTTCTGCCCAATCTACACCAGTGAATCTTTACGTCACCCTTAGGGGCTCTCCCATTATCCCTGAGGAACAAGCAACAGGAGAACAAAAAAAAAAACAAAAAGGGAAGTAATTCCCAAGACTTTACATATGACCGATAAAGTAACACACCCCCTCCTTGCAGAAACACAGCAATAAGGAGGTATATTCACTCACAAACACAGCCCGTCCTCCACTTACAGTCAAAAGAATATACACCAGAACAGAGAAGACCGAAATTCCCAAAAATCCCCCGGTTATGCTTATACTTACACTTATACTTTTGCTCAAGTTTTACCCTTGTATATCTAACCAATTTCTGCGACATGAGAGATACTTATCCAAGCTGTTAAGTAAGATTTGATGTTTAACAGTTGCTCTATGCATGTATTACTCCTGATGTTCTGTTGCTCCTTATTTGAAATGTACCCCATCTTTCCCTCAATAAACTTTACTTCTCAGAAAAAAAAAAAATAATAATTTCAATATAGCTGTTATGCCCCATTCACACCTAAGCGTTTTATAGCTTGAATCCTCAAGCTACAAAATGCTGGAGGGGAAAAAATCAATGATTCTCTATGGAGACGGTTCACATCTCCACTCCAAAACGCCTGAAGCCAAATGCCTGAAAACGCCTAAAGCTCAAACAAGTTCTGGCAGATTTTGGCATTTTTCTGCTTTTTACATCGGTGACCTTTTTGACCTGTGCATAATCGCGGTACAAAACGTGGCAAAATCTTGGTAAAAATCACAGTAAAATCATATGACTTTCTGCCTGAAAACGACACGCTCAGGTGGGAATGCACACTAAGAGTCTGTTGATTCAGCTTTAAAAATATTTGCTAACACCGCTGGAGTCATGCTCACATGCTCACTGTGTTCCCGGGGGGCCAGGGAGCCGGGAAGGCCGGACTTGCTAGCTACCCGCGATGCCCCCCCCCCCCCCCACAGTGAAAGAACGGAGGTCCTTTTATGTAAACACGGATCTTCATTCTGACAGAGGGGGAAGGGCTGTGATCACAGGCTTCCTGTATATGGGAGCCGTGATCACTCCCCTCCCCCAGCCAGCCCAGCCCCCATACAGTTAGAACACACTGAAGGAACACAGTTAACCCTCCAGGTTAACCCCTTCACTGCCAATGGCATTTACACAGTAATTTTCATAGCACTGATTGCTGTATAAATGCCAATGGTCCCAAAAAAGTGTCAAAATGGTCCGACATGTCCGCTGCAATATCGCAGTACCGCTAAAAATTGCAGATCACCGCCATTACTAGTAAAAAATAAAAAAGAAAACCCAGAAATTAATTCTCATCATTCATAAACACGGCAACTTTTTCGCAAACCAATCAATAAACGCTAATTGCAATTTTTTTTTACCAAAAATATGAGGAAGAATATAAAAAAAACCCCCAAAAAATAAAAAAAACAAATGTATTCATCAGTTTTGGCCGATTTATATTCTTCTTCATATTTTTGGTGAAAAAAAAATTGCAATCGGCTTTTATTGATTGGTTTGCACAAAAGTTGCCATGTTCGCAAACCATGAGAATTAATTTCTGGCGTTTTTACCATTTTTTTTATTTTTTATTTATTCATCGTAACATCATATTTTATATTTAACAAACATTAGGTATTATATAGTGTTTTCTTGAAATAAAATTTATTTTAGTGTATTTTATGCATTTGAAAAATAATTACTCAAATTCCGTGTGAAATAAAAAAATTGCACCATCCACCATTTTATTCTCTAGGGCCTCTGCTAATATATATATATATATATATATATATACACTCACACACATTATATTACCAAAAATATTGGGACACCTGCCTTTACACACACATGAACTTTGTTGGCATCCCAGTCTTAGTCTGTAGGGTTCAATATTGAGTTGGTGCACTCTTTTCGGCTAAGCATTGGAACTAAGGGGCAAAACCCAACCCCTGAAAAATGTCCCCACACCATAACCCCCCTCCACCAAATAATTTGGACCAGTGCACAAAGCAAGGTCCATAAATACATGGATGAGTGAGCTTGGGGTGGAGAAACTTGACTGACCTGCATAGGGTCCTGACCTCAACCCGATAGAACAATTTGGGATGAATTGGAGTGGAGACTGCACTTCTCATCCAGGCATTCTCATCCAACATCAGCGCCTGACCTCACAAATGCGCTTCTGGAAGAATGGTCAAACATTCCCATAGACACTCCTAAACCTTGTGGGCAGCCTTCCCAGAAGAGTTGAAGCTGTTATAGCTGCAAAGGGTGGGCCAACTCAATATTGAACCCTACAGACTCAAGGCCCATACACATTGTACAACCGTTGTACAACAACGGTCGTACAACAGCTCTTTGAACGTTCATTCAACCGTTAGTACGCGCGATTAGAACAACCGACATGCGACGGTCATACAACAGAAGTTGGAAGAGCAGACTAGAAAACTTTTGTTGTACAACAAGCAGTTGTTTAACCGTTGTATCGTGTGTACAGAGAAGTTGGGCCAACAAAGTTGTACATGCAAAACACGCATGCACAGAAGTCAGGAATGGCCGGAAGTGTCCGCTCTGGGAAACCTACATTCCTATTTCACAAATTGCATTCACCTGAACTTCCTCTTTATACGCTTGTAGCACGTCACCATGTTAGGCTTGGTCGTACGATCGCTTAGTGCATGTCAGTACGCAAGACACAAAAGCCAACATACGATTTTGGACGACCGGTCGTACGACCGTCGTACAGTGTGTATTAGGTTTAAGACTGGGGTGCCATTAAAGTTCATGTGTGTGTAAAAGCAGGTGTCCCAATACTTTTGGTAATGTAGCGTATATATATATATATATATATATATATATATATATATATATATATATATATATATATATGTATATATGTTTGAGGGTTCTAAGTAGTTTTATAAGTAGCAAAATAATACAGATTTTTACATGTAGGAGAGAAATTTTAGAGAAATGTCAGAATTGGCCCGGTGGAGAAATGATTAAAGTTTCAGCTCCCTTTAAAATGAATGGGGTTCAGATTCCTTTTTGAACTTAAGAGCAGTTTGGGAAACATCCTGTGAACCAAACCTGGGTACTTTTGGTTTATGGCTAAAAAGGAGCGGAAACATCTTATCATCTGCATGCAGGGCAAGCATTCGCATTCTATATTTAACCACTTGCAGACCACCCGCCGCAGCGTGACGGCGGCAAGGTGGTTCGCTATCGCAAAATGCCGTCACAGGATGGCGGCAGCGACAATGAGTATTGTGAGCGTGCATGGGCAGCCGGAGGCATGCTTGCATGCTCACTGTGCTCCGCGGGTGCCAGGGAGCGGGTAGGGTGGACTCGATCTCCACCGACTACCCGCAATCACCCCCCGCAGTAAGAGAACGGAGGTCGGTGTATGTAAACACGGATCTCCATTCTGACAGAGGGGGAAGGGCTGTGATCACAGGCTTCCTTTATATGGAAGCCCCGATCACTCCCCGCCCCCTGCCAGCCCAGCCCTCATACAGTTAGAACACACTGAGGGAACACAGTTAACCCTTAGAGCGCCCCCTGCAGGTTAACCCCTTCACTGCCAATGGCATTTACACAGTAATCAGTGCATTTTCATATCACTGATCGCTGTATAAATGCCAATGGTCCCAAAAAAGTGTCAAAATGATCCGACATGTCTGCCGCAATATCGCAGTACCGCTAAAAATCGCAGATCGCCACCATTACTAGTAAAAAATAAAATAAATAAAAACCCCACAAATGAATTCTCATCATCCGCAAACGCTGCAACTTTTGCGCAAACCAATCAATAAACGCAGATTGCGATTTTTTTTTTACCAAAAATATGAGGAAGAATATAAATCGGCCAAAACCAATGAAAAAAAAAAAAATTTATATTTTTTTTTTGGATTTGTATTTTAGCAAAAAGTAAGAAAAAATGTTGTTTTTTTTTTTTGCCGTTTTTTTTTTTTTGCAAAATTGTTGCTCTTTTTTTGTTTATAGCGGTGATCAGAAATGACGCAGCGATGATCAAATACCACCAAAAGAAAGCTCTATTTGTGGGGAAAAAAAGAACGCATTACGTTTGGGTACAACGTCGCACGACCGCGCAATTGTCAGTTAAAGCGACGCAGTGCAGAATCACAAAAAGTGCTCTGGTCCTAACGTGGGAAATCCTTCCGGGGCTGAAGTGCTTAAATTCTATGAGGGGGGGGACTGGGACAAGAAAACTCTACAAAAGGAAACCCTTTGGATAGAACGCCTCAATGCTACTAGACTAGCAGGATTAAATGAGGTTCTATCATACAGGCCCTTCCTATAAGGAAAATCCAGGCTCCTTTCTCTGGGAAAAATAATAATGATCACTTCTGCCATTCCCCCTTTAGCTGTGAGATATGAGATATGTGAGTTTGTTGTAATTCACACACCTCGCATCCATGGTAGGAATCAAATAGACAACATTATCCCGTACCTCTCACTGCAGACCACCACATAAATATACATGTGTCTTGTATGATTATTGTTATTTTCTGGTTTAATGATATATATTTTTTTCCTTGTGCAGGCAGTTACCTCTTTTGTTTGATGAGATTGTGTCGCTGAGAGAGGATCTCAGGATTCACAGCCTTGAGGTTCTCTTGGATCCCCGTCCATTAGGCAGCTATGCAGCTACCTGGTTCTCTAATGCTGGTTTCACACTGGGGTGGTGGGGGCAGTAGCTTTTGTGCCGCTATTCGGGTGGCAGCGAGGCACTTTTAACCCCCATGAAGGGGTTAAAAAGTGGTTAAAAGTGCACTGTTCAGCCGCTTTGGAAGCGCTGCCCATTCATTTCAATGGGCAGGGGTGGTGGAGGAGCATTGTATACATAGCCCCCGCACTGCCTCAAAGATGCTGCTTGTAGGACTTTTTTTCCTGTCCTGTAAGCACATCACCCTGGTGTGAAAACACTCAGGCTTTCACACTGCAGTGGATTGGAAGCAGTTTTTCAGGCGCTTTACAGGGGCTATTTTTAGCGCTAAAGCGCCTGAAAAATGTCCCAGTGTGAAAGGGGTCTAACAGTTGGTTCCTATGGCTCTGATTATTACACTATTGTGAGTGTAGTACTGGGAGTATCCCCTCCATAATAGAGTTGAGCGAACCCGAACTGTAAAGTTCGGGTCCGTACCGAACTTTGGGGTGTCCGTGACCCGGACCCAAAACCGGACATTTGAAAAAAAGTTTGGGTCTGGGTTCTGGTATTTGATCCCGCCTGTTGAATAGCTGCAGGGCAGCCAATCAACAATCGTTTCACTGGTTTGCCCTTAGAAGCCATCGCAGCCATGCCTACTAATGACATGGCTGCGATTGGCCAGTGCATCATGTGACCCAGCCTCTGTATAAGCTGTAATCACGTAGTGCTGCATGTCACATGCTCTCAGGCTAGTCTAGGGAGAGGATGCTGCCGGCGCTGTGAGGGACAGATTGCAGATATAATAACATCTCATCCTGCATTACAGAACGATCTGATTCTGGACTAGGTAGAGATTACTACTACTGCTGCTTTTATGGACAGATTGCAGATCTAATAACATCCCATCCTGCATTACAGAACGATCTGATTCTGGACTAGGTAGAGTCTACTGCTTTGAGGGACAGATTATTGTTCTAAAATCATCTCCTAGTTCTATAGGGTCAGGTTCCTGCTATTGCTGTAAGGGACAGATTATTGTTCTAAAATCATCGCCTACTCCTATAGGGTCAGGTTCCTGCTGGTGCTGTAAGGGACAGATTATTGTTCTAAAATCATCTCCTAGTTCTAAAGGGAGAGGTTCCTGCTGTTGCTGTAAGGGACAGATTATTGTTCTAAAATCATCGCCTACTGCTATAGGGTCAGGTTCCTGCCGGTGCTGTCAGGGACAGATTATTGTTCTATAATCATCTCCTAGTTCTAAAGGGAGAGGTTCCTGCTGGTGCTGTAAGGGACAGATTATTGTTCTAAAATCATCTCCTAGTTCTAAAGGGAGAGGTTCCTGCTGTTGCTGTAAGGGACAGATTATTGTTCTAAAATCATCGCCTACTGCTATAGGGTCATGTTCCTGCCGGTGCTGTCAGGGACAGATTATTGTTCTATAATCATCTCCTAGTTCTAAAGGGTCAGGTTCCTGCTGGTGCTGTCAGGGACAGATTATTGTTCTATAATCATCTCCTAGTTCTAAAGGGAGAGGTTCCTGCTGGTGCTGTAAGGGACAGATTATTTTCCCTATCCCCATTGATGGCAGCTTCCTTGGCTGAAAATGATAGGAGGGTTTACTACCACTTGAAGAGAAACAATCCCTTTGCTTAAAATAACAGAAGCTGAGGGAGGAATGTTGTGATGGACCTCTTCACCCACACAAAGACAACAAATCGGAGGTTAGAGATGGCCGAGCAGTATTAGGCAAAGAGGACGGCAGTCAACCAATAGTAGCAGAAGCCAAGTGTATGAAGAGAAACATAAGCTGTCAAAAGAACTTCTTTCTCAAAAAACTTCTGGGGCCATACAAGGAATGTCATAAACTGCATAAACTGTAGGGGGACATTCACCAGTCCTTTGGTCAGGTGGATCAGATCAGGAGGTGTTATTTTCTGCCTGCTTTTTATGCTTTTCAAATCACCAATGACTATGTACACATTCAAATCGATTCAAGTGCTACTCTCTATCAGAACTATGGTTGTTTATGCAATATACAGTGGAGAGACCAAGATGTAGGCTGTGTCCAAAAGTATCTGCTGTCTTTGTCTGCCTTGTTTTTATAACAAAAGTCAAAGAATGCCTTCAAAATCCAGGTTCTCAATGTTTCCTTAGTATTTCACCAAGCATTTGAGAGATACAAATTTAATTGTTTGCAGCCAATATACTAATATATCGTAATAATGTAATCTGAAGGTAAATGAGATGATTCAGCACAGGAACATTCTATGAGATTTGAATCATGCAAATCATCGGTGGCTTCCATTCCCTTGATTTAAATTGTAAAAATAAAACAGATTTCCATAATGTCCCTTGTTGTTCAGACTCAGACATTAAAGAATAAAAAAATAAATAAATAAATAAAAATGATTTTTAGAAAGTTCTGCTAAAGTAACTCTTTTAACTTAAACAATATTTCTATAATTTTTCATACTTAAGGTGATATTAAAGTCAAATAAAAAACAAATAAAAAAAAAACATGTTATACTTACCTGCTTTGTGCTGTGTTTTTGCACAGAGCAGCCCCGATCCTCATCTTTTTGGGTCCCCGCTGGCGCTCCTGGTCACTCCTTCCTGCTGAGTGCCCCCAGAGAAACTAGCTTGCAATGGGGGACCCAAGCAGGCTCGCTCCTGAGCCACAGCTCTGCGTGCCCATTCACACACAGAGCCTTGGCTCTGTCTCCTCATTGGCATATTGGCTGTAATTGACAGCAGTGGGAGCCAATTACTCCTGCTGTTGTCTTAGCCAATGAGGGAGGCTAAGCCTCTCATGCACATCGCTGGAGGAAGATCAGGCTCAGGTAAGTATTGGGGGGGCTGGGGGGGCTGCTACCTGGAGAAGATGTTTTACCTTCAGCCTTTACAAATACGTTAAGCAATTGAACTACTAACTCCCTTAAACAATATTAACCCAACGCACTAATCTTTTCTTCTCTCAACTATTACAAATCTTTGCTAACAGTCTTACAGCCTTGATGTGCAGTCAGTGGGGGTGGGTCAAACACCCCCCACCCCCCCAGTTCGGTTCGCACCAGAACTTGTGAACAGGGAAAACATTTGTGCTAACGCCATTAAAATCAATGGGACTCGAACATGAAATATCAAAAGTGCTCATTTTAAAGGCTTATATTCAAGTTATTGCCCTATAACGTGTGTGAGGTCCTGTCCTAGGGGACATGTATCAATGCAAACAAAATCAATAGTTTTTTCAGGAGCAGTGATTTTAATAATGCTGAAAGTGAAACAATAAAAATGAAATATCCCTTTAAATATCATACCTGGGGGGGGGGTCCCCTTAGTCTGCCTGTAAAAGGGCGCACCTCTGTGATGTTTAGAATAGTGCCAGAGCAAAATCACATTTGTGAAGGAAAATTTGTCATTTATTATTATGGCTGTAATGTATAGATAAAATCACTGAAAAAGCATTGCGTTGGGGGGGGGGGGGGGGGGGGGGGGGGGGGGGGGGGGGGGGGGGGGGGGGGGGGGGGGGGGGGGGGGGGGGGG
>BLSH010197285.1:425085-450499 GCA_018402905.1 Glandirana rugosa | reverse complement strand
CCCCCCCCCCCCCCCCCCCCGTCCATACCAGGCCCTTTAGGTCTGGTATGGATTTTAAGGGTAACCTCGCTCCGAAATGTAAAAAAAAAATTGCGTAGGGGTCCCACATCAAAGTCCGTACCAGGCCCTTCAGGTGTGGTATGGATTTTGAGGGGAACCCTGTGCCAAAATTGAAAACAAATGACGTGGGGGTCCCCCCAAAATGCAAACCAGGCCCTTCAGGTCTGGTATGGATTTTAAGGTGAACCCCACACCAAAATTTAAAAAAAAATTATGTGGGGGTCCCACCAAAGTCCATACCATGCCCTTCAGGTCTGGTATGGGTTTTAAGGGGAACCCCGTGCCAAATTTTAAAAAAATGGCGTAGGTGTCCCCCCAAAAACCAAACCAGACCCTTATCCAAGCACACAGCCCTGGCATGGCAGGAGGGGGTGGGGACGAATGAGTGCCCCCCTCTGAACCATACCAGGCCACATGCCCTCTGGTCTTCTGCTTCTTCTTTGGTCTTCTTCCTTCCTCTCTTCATCTTCAATCTTCATCTTCTTCCTTCTTCTTTCACGCCCCGTTTCCGCTGCCGCAGGCAGGCCATGCAGAGGCGTCTCCCAGAATGGGCGGTCTTCAGTTTGACATTTCCTTTATAAGAAGGGTGGGGCCATCCGGTGATGTAAATGGGTGACCCGCCCCCTCTGACAACGAATGACGTCAGAAGGGGTGGGGTCACTCATTCACGTCACTTGATGGCCCCGCCCTTATCTATAAAATAAATGTTAGACTGCCCATTCTGGGAGACGCCTCTGGACAGCTCGGCTGCTGCAGCGGGCATGGGGGTGGTGAAAGAAGAAGGAAGATCAAGATTGAAGATGAAGAGAGGAAGGAAGAAGACCGAACAAAGATCAAAAGACCAGAAGAAGGACCGGAGCAGGAGTAGATGGAGGAAGGAAGAAGAAGAGCTATTTTACACAATAAAGGACATGTCAAAGACTGCCTCTTGTTTTTAGTACCACTTTACTCCTTTTTTGGTGAATGGGTAGGGGTACAATTTACCCCATACCTATTCACATGGGGGGTCGGGATCTGGGGGCTCCCTTATTAAAGGGGGCTTTCAGATTCTGATAAGCCCCCCACCTGCAGACCCCCACAACCACCGGCAAGGGTTGCGGGGATGATGCCCTTCTCCTCATTAACATGGGAACAAAATGCTTTGGGGACGACCTCAGAGCATCCTCCCCATGTTGAGGGAATGTGGCCTGGTATGGTTTGGAGGGGGGTGCTCGCTCGTCCCCACCCCCCTGCCATGGCAGGCCTGCCTGCTCAGATAAGGTCTAGTTTGGATTTTGGGGGACCCCTACGCCATTTTTTTATTTTGGCACGTGGTTCCCCTTAAAATCCATACTAGACCTGAAGGGCCTGGTTTGGATTTTGGGGGACCCCCACATCATTTTTTTAAAATGTTGGCACAGGGTTCCCTTCTTTAAAATCCATACCAGACCTGAAAGGCCTGGCACGGACTTTGGGGGGACCCCTACATCATTTAAAAAAAAAAAATGGCACGGGGTTCCCCTTAAAATCTATACCAGACCTAAAAGGTCTGGTATGGATTTTGGGGGGAACCCTACGCAATTTTTTCTTTTAATTTTGGTGCGGGCCCTGCTGTAAAAGACCCCCACAGCCATTATTTTATATCGTAGACAGGCTAGGGTAGTATATAGAAATGCTAGGGTAGTATATGGACAGGCTAGGGTAGTATATAGACAGGCTAGGGCAGGATATAGACAGGCTAGGGCAGTATAGGTATGGGCTAGGGTAGTATAGGGGTGGGCTAGGGTAGTATAGAGGCAGGCGGAGCGGCCCGTGAGGCAGTTGCCATCATGACACACAAAACTGCTGGAAAAAATCTTGGTCGTCAATTCTCTGGGTAAATAGAAGAGAAGAAGAGGCAGCCATGGTTCGTTTTGCTGCCCCTCTCAAAGTGCTGACTGGGTCCAGTGGACCCACTGGGCCCAATGGTAGGGCCGGCCCTGGATTTCACTCTACACTAAACTGCCTGTACTAACTGACTGTATATCTATCTCTCTAATATATTTTTCACAATAATCACTAACTACACTGAACTGCCTGTACGTCATTAGCTAAGCTCACTGTCTTTATCCACCTTTATACACACACTACATAGAGCCGCTGTACAAGCGGCTTTATCTGGTGTGGGGCATGGATTGAGGCTGCTGAGCAGTGATTGGCTAAAGGCACCCTGCCTTTAGCCAATCGTATCTCTCACAGCATGCCTTGGCCAATCAGTGGGCGGCATTTCCCCCACCATTGGAATGCATTATGGGGTGCTCGCCCCCGCTCGCTCTCGCGAACGCCCCATAATGTTCTAATTACGTTCAACTTGAACAGCTGGCCTATCCCTAACAGTCAGTTATGAAAGGAGCTATTCAAATCGTATTCCCCATTTTTATTTCAATCAATCTCTAAGAATAATTCTTACAGGAAATAGAGTAAATTTTTTCAGTCCACATGGTATATTTTAACAAAATCCTAATTATTACTGACCCTGCCTTTCTCTCTGCTTTTGCCACTCTTTGTATTCTAAAGCATACTTTTATTTCTGAAAATATTATATGGCTATCTTTTCCTTATGTGACCACCTCTCCCTGGTGCATCTGTTACCAGCAAAGTATGAAATAACGTCATTCTAAAGAAAGCCCAGGCCCAGGCATTACATGGAACGCATTACCTTTTTTTGGAAAAAGTATGAAGTATCTGTGTAATTTTGTTATACACTTTACCTAGGAATTGTATAGAATACCTACAGTAGGCCTACTGCATAGGCAACGTATGACAAAAGATGAAATGTCTGTGCTCTTTTAACCACTTCAGCCCCAGAAGGATTTCCCACTGTAGGACCAGAGCACTTTTTGCAATTCGGCACTGCATCGCTTTAACTGACAATTGCGCGGTCGTGCGACGTTGTACCCAAACAAAATTTGCGTCCTTTTTCTCCCACAAATAGAGCTTTCTTTTGGTGGTATTTGATTGCCTCTGTGTCATTTATGATCACTGCTATAAACAAAAAAAGAGCAACAATTTTGCAAAGAAACTATATTTCTTACTGTTTGCTAAAATACAAATCCAAAAAAAAAAAAAACGGATTTATTCATCGGTTTTGGCCGATTTATATTCTTCCTCATATTTTTGGTAAAAAAAAAATCACAATTGCCATTTATTGATTGGTTTGCGCAAAAGTTGTCGCATTTACAAACCATGAGAATTAATTTATGGCGTTTTTACAATTTTGTTTGGCGGCGATCTGCGATTTTTATTGGAACTTTGATATTGGGACGGACATGTCGGACATTTTTGACACTTTTTTGGGACCAATGACATTTATACAGCGATCAAAATTTTAAATATCCACTGATTACTATATAAATGTCATTGGCAGTGAAAGGGGTTAACCTGCAGGGGGCAGGAAGGGGTTGACTGTGTTCCCTAAGGGTGTTCTAACTATGGGGGGAGGCACTGGGCTGCTATGGGCATAAGAGATCTAACTGATCCCAATGACAGGCATCAGTAGATCTCTTATACAGTATGCCACCTGTCAGAATGAGGAACCGCCGTGTTTACATCAGCGATTCCCCTTCTTTGCCTCTGGCAGCTCATTGCGGCTCGCCGGTGGACATCGGGTCCGCCCGAGCCACGGGCACACTCCTCCAGAGTGCGCCAGGCATGAGAGCGCGCCGGCGGCATCTCGCCCCCTAGCTGCGCATGCGCAAATCACCGTCTATTTACGGCGATTCGCGAGACAGCGCCACACTGCCACCGTTAAAAGGCAGTGCGTGGTCGGCAAGTGGTTAATGTTCTATGTACTTACCTAGGCATTGCATAGAATACCTAGTCATTATGTAGAATGACTAATATTGCTTAAGCCAAGTATGAAAAGATAGCATTGGAAATGCCTTTTTGTGACATGTACATTGTAATTCCCAGAATGGACTGTAAGAAAACATATTTGCTTAGTTATACACTAGGGGCTGTTGTCCCCTTCAAAGTAGTACCCTTGTGAAGCAATGCACTTTTCTAGATGACTGTGCCACTGCTGGAAACTTTCCTGCAATTTGTTTTTTCAGAAGGCTGTGCAGTATCTTTGCCTGGATGTCCAGAATGTCATCAAAGCTAAGTTTTGGAAACACACAAAAGTCATGGGTGCTAATTCAGGGGAGCAAGGTGGTTGGTCAAGTTTCAGAATAGATTTCTGAGCCAAGAACTCACCAATGCTTAACACACCATGTGCAGGAGCATTGTTGTGGTGGAGAATCCATTTGTCAATCCAGAGTTCCAGTCTTGGCCTCTCAACAGATTTGGTCCACATTTGCATCAGTCCTTTGTGTTTTTGGCTGCCCACTTCTCATGTTCATGGAAGTCTTATCGCCCCTCCCTAACCACTTCAGCCCCCAAATGTTTTACCCCCTTAATGACCAGGCCATTTTTTGTGATTCGGCACTGTGTCCCTTTGACTAACAATTGCGCGGTCATGCGACGTTGTACCAAAACAAAATTGATGACCTTTTTTCCCACAAATAGAGCTTTCTTTTGGTGGTATTTGACCACCTATGCATTTTTTTTTGCGCTATAAACAAAAAAAGGACAACAATTTTGAAAAAAAAAATATTTTTTTAATTTCTACTATATAAACATATCCAAAAAAAAAATACAAAAACAAATTTATTAATCAATTTAGGCTGTTATATATTCTTCTACATGTTTTTGGTTAAAAATACAAAATCGCAATAAGCGTATATTGAGCAAAAGTTGTGTAAAAGTTATAACATCTACAATTTAGGGGATAGATTTATGGACTTTTTTGTGATTTTTAGCAGGGCTGTGACATTGCTGCGGACAAATCTGACCCAAAGTGACACTTTTTGGGGACCAGTGACATTATTACATTGATCAGAGCTATAAAAATGCAATGATCAATGTGTAAATGACACTGGCAGGAGAAGAGTTAACACTGGGGGGCGCTCCTGAAGCATGCAGTGGGCATGCGATTGCCAGCGGCGGTGCGCACCCACAGTTTCAGATGCATGGCCCGCCATACGGTTACGGCCATTCACGCAGGAGAGCTGACCTGCCGCCGTATATATACAGTGCCTGGTCGGCAAGTGGTTAAGCCATCTATGCCATTCAAAACACTTGAATTGTTCATGGAATGTTCACAATAAGCCTGTTGTAACAGAGCTAATGTTTCACTTGCACTTTTGACAATTTTCATGGAAAATGTGATGTTAATCTGCTAGTCCAGATTGCTGTCAGTCATTTTCCACCAACAACACAATGTGCACACATGTTATTTCTTCTGCTACTCCATAAAGACCGAGCCAACCGGTCTGCAACCCAGAGAAGTGCAAAGTATAACATGTCAGAACAAGGTTGAGTGACTCGCCACCATAGTGCTATGCCATGGGCATACCAGGAATTAAATTGGTAGAACATGTCAGAACAAGGTTGAGTGACTCACCACCATAGCTCTATGCCATGGGCATACCAGGAATTAAATTGGTAGAACATGTCAGAACAAGGTTGAGTGACTCACCACCATAGCGCTATGCCATGGGCATACCAGGAATTAAATTGGTAGAACATGTCAGAACAAGGTTGAGTGACTCACCACCATAGTGCTATGCCATGGGCATACCAAGAATTAAATTGGTAGAACATGTCAGAACAAGGTTGAGTGACTCACCACCATAGCGCTATGCCATGGGCATACCAGGAATTAAATTGATAGAACATGTCAGAACAAGGTTGAGTGACTCACCACCATAGCGCTATGCCATGGGCATACCAGGAATTAAATTGGTAGAACATGTCAGAACAAGGTTGAGTGACTCACCACCATAGTGCTATGCCATGGGCATACCAAGAATTAAATTGGTAGAACATGTCAGAACAAGGTTGAGTGACTCACCACCATAGCGCTATGCCATGGGCATACCAGGAATTAAATTGATAGAACATGTCAGAACAAGGTTGAGTGACTCACCACCATAGCGCTATGCCATGGGCATACCAGGAATTAAATTGGTAGAACATGTCAGAACAAGGTTGAGTGACTCACCACCATAGTGCTATGCCATGGGCATACCAAGAATTAAATTGGTAGAACATGTCAGAACAAGGTTGAGTGACTCACCACCGTAGTGCTATGCCATGGGCATACCAGGAATTATATTGTCACACCCCACACTGTATATGAAAACAAAAGACGACATCAAAAATAAACACTGTCTGCTTCCAGTGAACTGAGCAATAGTAGCTGAACTCGGAAGTATTGACTTGTGATCTGGCATAAAGTTGGTTCAAAATTCCTTGAGCACCATCTTCCGTCACACTCATAACAATTGCCAACAGATTACACAAGTCACCCCCATCCCTTGCTGATGTCAGGAACTTGCATAGTGGCTCCCAAGGATGCAGGAGAATTTTTTTTTGTCAAAGTAAATTTTCATTTTTTTGACCTGTATTTTCAGTTTCAATTTTAATCCAATTTTACCTTTGCCAACATTCTCATTATTGAAGGAAAGAGTTCACAAAATATTAACCTGTTCACCTTCCATTTCTCATTTCCTTCATCTTTACTGGCATGGCCACAGTTGGCATGAATGTTTCATTTACAGTTTCTACATCTATGGGCACAATTAGTGTTCTTCATTCAAAAGATTTGTTGAGCTTTTCAAATTTCAAAGAACGATTTTTACATCCAAAAAGCCAATATCCATAACAACAAGAAATCACATTGCTTTAGAGGACCTAGGAAAGATAATTTTAACATCAGGTAGTGAGAGCAAAATCTGTTTGTCATTTATAATACCAGCCACCTTCTCATGAAGCATGATCCAAGACACTTTATGGTTAATGCAGCGAATGGAGACTGTGGGGGACTTCCACGCTCCTGCTATAGTGATTTTAGCTGCAAGTAGCATAAAATAAATGAATCTTTTCATAGGGCTCTAAGTGCCCTTATAGAGGTCATTCAGTAGAGTTATAGAAGGACTTCATTCAACTTGTATCCCTGTGACTTTACGGATCATAGATAAGATTTGGCTCCAATAGTTCTTTATACGTAGGCATTCCCAGCATACGTGGAACATTGTGCCCCATAAGGTGCATCTTCTAAAGCAATCTGCTGAAGTGGATGGGTACATCCTGGTGAGTAGGGACCAAATACCAACTCATCAATACTTTTTGATACTCGACCTCTATTAAAGCGACATTTAGTATACCTCTAAACGAATTCCTAAACCTAGAGTACCAGGTTTCTGGTTCTGATGAGAAGTCTAGATTCCGCTCCCATGCCAGCATGTACAGATGTTTCAGAGGGGAGGTAAGTAGGGACATATAAGCCATGGAGATGCCAACCCTAGACCCTATGATCTGGAAACAGACACAACAGGTAGCAGAAATAGAAACCTCTTCAGCAACCATGTCTTCACCACCACTTTGGTTTCTTCCATTGCAGACTATTATCTCTTCTGTGATTTGTGCAATATCCTCTGTCTCTTTCAAATGCTCATCTGTTTCTTCCTGTTGTATTGTATGAATGCATTCTATAATTTTTTCCAGTTGTTTCTCAATCTGTATATCTTGTAAAACATCTTAAGACAGGGACGATGTTGTGAGACCCACTTTAGCTGAGAAGATAAAGAGAGCTTTGTATGGTGTTTTCTTAATCACAGAATGAAAGGCCTGGCTGGCTCTCCATAAGTTGGACAAATGTGGCCTCTCACACCACCAGTCAGAGTTTTCATCTTGCATCCAAGTACACAAAATATTTTCAATATCCTGATTAGCCTTTCCATCACTACCTTGGCTTTGTGAATGGTGAGCCTTGCCATGGACCATCTTCAAAGTTGGCTAGTACTCCTGTAGGCTGCTCACCACATTATTAGAACATGTTCTGCTATGGTCAGACTGTAGAATCAATGGTACTCCAAGCAACTTAAATATGTCCAGGAGATTGTACGCAGATCTCCAAGATAATCCATGGCAAGTCTCTCCACTCACAAAGCCATGGTCATATCTTAAGAGCTAATCAGGGCATGGAAAATATGGTGTGTACATGAAAAAACTGACCAGTGAAGAACTGGGCCTTTCATTCTGGGATTAAGTGAATACCATATGTGTCTCTCTTTGGCTGCAAAGCTAAAGTGGGTTTCACAATGTGTTCCCTGCTCCAAGATGTTCTACAAGACCTACAGACTGAGGAACACCTTGAAAAAAATAATAGAAAGTGTTTACACAATACAACAGGAAGAAACATAGGAGTCTATGTAAGAGAGAGATCCTAATGCACAAAACATGGATGAGATAGTTGTCTGCAATGGAAGAAACCAAAGTGGTGGTGAAGACATGGTTACATTATTAGTAAGGTTGATAAAAGACACTAGTCATTCTAGCTCAACCTATAAAAAAAATCCCACAGCACACAAATGACAGCCTCCATATACACAATCCTATACCCACAAGGTGATCCAGAGGAAGGCAAAAAAAAAAAAAAAAGCAATAAAGCATGATCCAGTTCACTCCAGTGGGGGAACAAAAATCTGAGCTGGCCAAAACCAATTCTTGATGGAGTCTATTCCACATTTTTATATCTCTTACTATGAAGCAGCCTTTCCATATGTGAATGTTAAATGTATTTTCCTCCAGAAATAAAAAGTGCCCCCTTGTCCTCTGTAGTGACCTAAAAGTGAATAAGTCAACACCATGTTTAGTATATATAGACCCGTGCCGTTCTGATGTCGTTGCTCTTCCATGTCACATATACAAGTGCTTTGATACTACTGGAATTGTAAGTTTCTCTCTTTTAATCTTATTAAATATTTGGTCCATTTTTACACTATGTGGAGTGTTTCTCTTCCTTTTTTGGGTTATACCGGACTATTGAAAGTTCGCTTAATCTGACTAGACTCCTGAGGGCTGGAAAGCCTAATGGTGTGCTACATCCTCTGCATACATAGACCCAACTGGCATATGCTAGACTGTGTCCACTTGATCTGGTAAGAATCCATTTTGCTTGATGATGAATCACAAACATGGGTGAATGTTGAACAACTTTGGATACATACGTTTTGCCTGATTTGACCCAGCGGTCGTATGCCCGTCTGTGTCCACTGTTCCTGGTAATCCTCTTAATTGTAGGTGGTGGCTCTTTCTTTCCGCACATGGTGATATTCCATGGGAATTTAACCACTTGCTGACCACCCGCAGCAGCGTGACGGCGGCAGAGTGGCTCGTTATTGCAAACCGCAGTCACCTGACGGCTGCCGCGATAACTAGAATTGTGAGCGCGCGCCGCCAGAGGCATGCTCGCATGCTCACTGTGTTCTGGGGGGCAGGGAGTGGGTAAGATGGGCTTGATCACCGCTGGCTAACCGCGATGGCCCACCCGGAGCAACAGAACGGAGGTTGGTGTAAGTAAACATGGATCTCCATTCTGACAGAGGGAGAAGGGATGTGATGACAGGCTTCCTGTATATGGAAGCCATGATCACTCCCCTCCCCCAGCCAGCCCAGCCCCCATACAGTTAGAAGACACTGAGAGAACACAGTTAACCCTCAGAGTGCCCCCTCCAGGTTAACCCCTTCACTGCCAATGGTATTTACACAGTAATCAGTGCATTTTTATAGCACTGATTGCTATATAAATGCCAATGGTCCCAAAAAAGTGTCAAAATGGTCCGACATGTCCGCCGCAATGTAGCAGTCCCACTAAAAATTGCAGATCGCTGTCATTACTAGTAAAAAAAAAACAAAATTAATAAAAACCCCAGAAATTAATTCTCATCATTGGTAAACGCAACAACTTTTGCACAAACCAATCAACAATCCCAGATTGCTATTTCTTTTACCAAAAAATATGAGGAAGAATATAAATCAGGCAAAACTGATGAATAAATTAGTTTTTTTATATATATTTTTTTTTTTGATTTGTATTTTAGCAAAAAGTAAGAAAAATTATATTTTTTTGCAAAATTGTCGCTCTTCTTTTGTTTATAGCGGTGATCATAAATGACGCAGAGGCAATCAAATACCACCAAAAGAGAGCACTATTTGTGGGAAAAAAAGGATGCAAATTTTGTTTGGGTACAACGTCGCACGACCGCGCGATTGTCAGTTAAAGCGACACAGTGCCGAATCGCAAAAAGTGCTCTGGTCCTACAGTGTGAAATCCTTCCGGGGTGAAGTGGCTAAGGATTTTATTTGAAATACTGAGAGAATATATGGACATCCTTTATTGAAGCATTTCTCTAGCAAATTATTGCACATTGGGACTTTATTTCATTTCATTTATGTGCTTAATACAAGGTACTGTTGTACATTGCATATTTGTTTAATATACACTTTGCACTGTTTATATTTTGCACTAAATGCACTTTCAGCGCTGCACAGTTTACAAATAACACTCACTGCAATTTTGTCAGTTGTTGTGCTGGCTGCTTGACGTTCTTCACACTTTCATTGGTTCATTTTTTATTTTTTGATTTGCGCAATATTCTTCTAGAAACACTTTTTTTCCCCACAAATAGAGCTTTCTTTTGGTGGTATTTGATCACCTCTCTTGTGCTTTTTATTTTTTGCGCTATAAACAAAAAAAGAGCGACAGGTTTGAAAAAAAAAAACAATATTTTTTACATTCTGCTATAATAGATATCCAAAAAAATGTAAAAAAACAAATTTCTTCCTCAGTTTAGGCCAATATGTATTCTTCTACATACAGTATTTTTGTTGAAAAAAAAATCCCAATAAGTGTATATTGATTGGTTTGCGCAAAAGTTATCGCGTCTACAAGATAGGGAATAGATTTATGGCATTTTTATTATTATTATTTTTTTACCAGTAATGGCGGGGATCTGAGATTTTTAGCGGGACTGCAACTTTTTTGGACCAGTGACATTTGTACAGCGATCAGTGCTATAAAAATACAGTGCTTTCTGTATTAATGTCACTGGCAGGGAAGGGGTTAACACTAGGGGGCGATCAAAAGGTTAAGTGTGTTCCCTGGGAGGTGTTTATAACTGTATGGGGGATGGGCTGACTGGGGGAGGAGAGAGATCACACTTTTTACACTGGCAGATCCCCGTTCTATGTCTCTCTGGAGCTATTGCGGGTGGCTGGCGGACATCTCATCCGCCAGACCCACTGGTTGGCTCCCCTGCTTGTGAGTGGGCATGCATGCCCACAAATCGCCATGTACAAGTCAGACATACAATGACAGCAATTCAGCGACTGGTCGGCAAGAGGTTAATTGATCTGTCCCAAACTTTTTAAGCCTAGGCCACAATCTAAAATTTGATTTAAAGTGGTTCTCAACCCTTGACAATCACTCCAACCTACAGGCAAGGCTATAATAAGGGAGACAGGGAGGTGCCTCTAAGTGCAGTATTAAAAACAAATTTATTGCAAGGAGAGATTAAAACACTCACTAGACTCAGATGAGTAATCAGCAAAGAATCCAGTCCGTGGGTGGCGTCACAAAACGCTCTGTGCACTATATGGTGTGTCTCCTGACACTGCGGTGACTATCCGTCCGTCAGTGGATAAGGTGGTAAAGCCGGCTGTATGACCAAAACGAGGCTAGAACCGCAGGAGACCAGGCGCAGGCGGGTGACGCGGTTCATTGCGCGATCGGCCCAGCTGACTTGAGGGCCGCACCTCTTCCTCAGGCAAGGACTTGTCTGCAAGGCTATAATAAGGCTTACCTGTAGGTTCCCTGCATATCTCATAAACCTGCATGGTTTAGTAGATATGCAGTGTACCATGATGTGCCCACGTCATCGGGCACATGCTCCGTGCCGTTTCTTCACTGCCACGATTGGCGGCTCCCGCGTGCATGCACGGGAGTGATGTCACGTGACTCCAGCCAATCACAGAGGGCGGGAGTCCACAGTCCCACAAGGAAGAGGGGAGGAAGATGGACGTGGCCTGGAGTGGGGACATCGCAGGACATCGCTGGCTTCCAATGCAGGTAAGTGACACATAATGGGCTAATATGCAATGCATTCTATTATACCATTATGCTTTTACATTGCAGGTTAATAAAGAGGAAGTAAAACCCAGCAGGGTTTACTTCCCCTTTAAGATAAATTAAAACATTTTATTTATTTTCCTTTTTGGCTGAGTGGAAATCATGTTTTGTATTGCTTTAGTTTCAGGTAATCAGTAGCTGGGTTTACACACAGGATCAGATCCATGAACAGGAGTGTGAATTATGTTGACTATGTATATATATATATATATCTATAACAAAATGCAATTTTTGTTGAACTAACATCAGACCACAGTATCAAGGCTTGTGTGTCTGCTAAGTAAAAAAAATATATATTTTGTTCCGCCTGTCATGACATCTCCAAACAAATTGTGTATCTCAGATTTAAATCAATTGAGTCACTTCATTCAAATATTGGTGAATTTACATTCCTATGTAAAAGAGAAACAGAATGTTGATTTTACTGAACGGTGACAGTTGGTAAAGAATACAGATTTTCTCTCTCTCAGTATTTCTGGGCATAGGGGTGCGCAGCCTATTGCACCACAAAGCGCAAGCAAATATGAGAATGTGTGTATATATGTCAGAAGGGCAGAGATCATCAGTCAGTAGTTTATATTTATTTTATTTTATTATTTTTATTTACAATTTCGTTTTTTTTTTTATTATTTTTTACAATATTATATATATATATATATATTTTTTACAATTTTATTTAGGAACCCTGTTGGGGGGGGGGGCTTTGGTGAAATAGCAGGGGTCTAAACAGACCCCTGATGTCTCATTTTTGAGACAGAGAAAGGGACTGAGGACAGAGATTCCCCCGTCCCTTTCTCTGCAGCCAGGCAGCAGGGTGAATCTGCAGGGGGGATCTGCACACCTGACACCCTATGTGTGCACACCTATGTTTCTGGGTATCTATTGTCATGCTATATAAGCATGGTAAAATCAGTGGCTCTTACTTATTTTATAGTGTATAAATAATAATAATATTAATAAATATAATAATAATATGGAAGTTACTCATTTCTATATTGTATAACTTGGTTGTATAACTGCATTTCTATTATACAGGGTGGGCCATTTATATGGATACACCTTAATAAAATGGGAATGGTTGGTGATATTAACTTCCTGTGTGTGGCACATTAGTATATGTGAGGGGGGAAACTTTTCAAGATGGGTGGTGACCATGGCGGCCATTTTGAAGTTGGCCATTTTGAATCCAACTTTTGTTTTTTCAATAGGAAGAGGGTCATGTGACACATCAAACTTATTGGGAATTTCACAAGAAAAACAATGATGTGCTTGGTTCTAACGTAACTTTATTCTTTCATGAGTTATTTACAAGTTTCTGACCACTTATAAAACGTGTTCAATGCGCTGGCCATTGTGCTGGATTGTCAATGCAACCCTCTTCTCCCACTCTTCACACACTGATAGCAACACCGCAGGAGAAATGCTAGCACAGGCTTCCAGTATCCGTAGTTTCAGGTGCTGCACATCTCGTATCTTCACAGCATAGACAATTGCCTTCAGATGACCCCAAAGATAAAAGTCTAAGGGGGTCAGATCTGGAGACCTTGGGGGCCATTCAACTGGCCCACGACGACCAATCCACTTTCCAGGAAACTGTTCATCTAGGAATGCTCGGACCTGACACCCATAATGTGGTGGTGCACCATCTTGCTGGAAAAACTCAGGGAACGTGCCAGCTGCCTATTGAAAAAAACAAAAGTTGGATTCAAAATGTCCGACTTCAAAATGGGCACCATGGTCACCACCTATCTTGAAAAGTTTCCCCCCTCACATATACTAATGTGCCACAAACAGGAAGTTAATATCACCAACCATTCCCATTTTATTAAGGTGTATCCATATAAATAGCCCACCCTGTATATATATATGTATAATCCAGGTGGGGTGAACAGCACTTCAGTCCTCTTACCGGTGCTCACAATCAAACCTTTCCCACAGGCTGTATGCAGAAGTAGGAGTCTAGGATTGCTGCACATTAAATTTAATGTAACCAAAAGTAGAAAATATGTACAAACAGTAGTACAAAATGTTCCAATCACCGACAGTTTTGAGCTAGTACATCTGTTTGCACCCTTCTTCAAGGTAGGAACAATCACTATTATCAAACATCTCACTCTAATCCATATATACAGGATATCCATTTCACATGAGGAATAAATTAAACAATCAATTGAATATCTCAAGGTAAAGTCTTTCCTTATCTTTTTGTAGTTCATACACAGAGGGATCACATAGGTAGGTTCTTCCTTCTATCACTTGAAGACATTTCCTTTTTCATCCTGCCATAACTGTGTGCTAAAGATATAATAAAAGCAGTATTTCTCAGAAAAAGAATTCATCAGATCTATAAAAAAAGATCTATAAAAAAATATTGCAACAGTACCCTTAGAAATATAAAAACTCAAAGGAACAGGTGTAAGTCGAAGTCTTTGTGCAACCCCCTGGGAAATAAATTATCCAAACGATTGAGACTTCCACCATGTCCATACTAGCCCGAAACTGTCGGTGATTGGAACATTTCTTACTATTGTTTGTACATATTTTCTACTTTTGGTTACATTACATCTCCTGTGCAGCAATCCTGGACACCTTGTTATATATATATATATATATATATATTACAGTGCAAAAGTTATAAGCATGTGCAAAGCAAGTAAGAACATTTTCAAAAATATATATTTGAATTGTTTATTTTTTATCAATTTACAAGAGTGAGTAAACAGAAGAAAAATTGAAATTGAATCAATACTTGCTGTGGCTACCTTTTCACCTCAAACCAGCACCAATTAAATTCATCAAGCTCTTTTGAAGAAACACAAAGAATTGGGAACATAAACACAATGGTCAGCCAAGGAAACTTAATGCAGCAGGTGAAGGACATATCATGTTTACTTCCCTTCCACATCGGAAGATGTCCACATCGGAAGATGTCCAGCAGTGCCATCAGCACAGAACTGGTGGAAATCAGCAAAACCAAGGTATACCCATGTACTGATTGGAGAAGTCTGGCCAAAAAGTGGCCTTCATTGAAGAATTGCAGCCAAAATGCCATGCCTTCCAACATGGAAACAAGCTTAAGTGACTCAACTATGAAGAAAAATGGGGTGCAGAGAAATGTCAATGGGTGCTCTTGTCTGATGAGTCACAATCTGAAATATCTGGCTGTAGCAGGAGGCAGTTTGTTGGGGGAAGGGTTAGAGAGTGGTACAATAATGAGTGTCTGCAGGCAACTGTGATGCATGGCAGAGGTTCCTTGCAAGTTTGGGGCTGCTTTGCTGCAACTGTAGTTGGTGGTTTGGTCAGTATCAATGGTGTCCTCAATGCTGAGAAATACAGGCAGATACTTATCCATCATGTCATTCCATCAGGGAGACATGTGATTGGCCCCAAATGTATTCTGCAGCAGGACAAAACCCCAAACATACAGCCAATGTCATTAAGAAGTATCTACAGTGTAAAGAAAAACATGGAGTCCTGGAAGTCATGTTTTGGCCCCCACAAAGCCCTGATTTCAACATCATGGAGTCTGTCTGGGATGATATGAAGAGACCGAAGGATTTGAGACAGCCGACATCCACAGAAGAGCTGTGCTTAGTTCTCCAAGATGTACATAGAGCAACCTACCTGCCGAGTTCCTTCAAAAACTGTGTGCAAGTCTACTTAGAAGAAATGATGCTGTTTTGAAGGCAAAAGGTGGTCACACCAAATATTGATTGGCTTTGGATTGCTCTTCTGTTCATCTTTCCATTTTGTAAATTGATAAAAAGAAACTATTAAAACTCCCATTTCTGAAAGTATTCTTCAGTTACAGAATTTTTTGACACCTACCTAAAACATTTGCACATATATATATATATATATATATATATATATATATATCATAGATTATAGATTATACTATGCAAGTCACACTGTTTTCCCCAAATTAATTGAAAAAAATAAAATAAATATATATAGCAGTCTGTAAGAGACTTACAAGTCTCCTCTCAGTGACCAAGATCTTTGCTCACTTGATGATCTATGCCAGACAAAGAATCTTCAGCATCCAAAATACTTCTAGGTCTGTTGGATGTCTGCAACCCCCACTGTGTGCTGTGGCTGCACCTGCAGGCTACTAGGTTGGGCACACAGCAGTGACACAGTGGTTGGGTTTTGGAAGGGAGGTAGAAGCCAACTCAAAGCAAGGGATGTAGACATCCAACACACCATAAATGTGAAGTGCACTATGGATTCTTAACTCTTCAATGGAGCAATGATCTAAGTCAATTGCAGTGAGACTGGTAATCATTTTTATTCTTCATTTACAACAGTATTTATCGATTATTTTAGCAATAGACTTGATTTCATCAGTTCAAGAGGAAGCACACATTTTGACCAGCTGTTTTTTTAGCTGATGGTTTCCAATTATTACAACAATAGAACTTGCCGTAGGATACAACGTAAAAATTACCCAGTAAATTGTTTCCACAACCTCTCCAGCGTTATACTTTGTTACAACCTGACCAACAGCTGCCATACAGCAAGCTAAATCAAGTGATGTGCAAGCCACCATGGTGCCAGCTGCCCGCACAAGACCAGCGATCTGCGGAGGGGACCTGAGCTGGAGAGC
This sequence comes from Glandirana rugosa, assembly GCA_018402905.1. Taxonomy (NCBI): domain Eukaryota; kingdom Metazoa; phylum Chordata; class Amphibia; order Anura; family Ranidae; genus Glandirana; species Glandirana rugosa. Next base: position 433,799 of record BLSH010197285.1, on the reverse strand, counting down.
GTTCCTCCTGATATTCCAGGCATGTTTGAGAAGTGATCCTACACAGAGTGCAATACAGGTGAACGTCAACGTAAAGGGCAAACAGTAACCAAGCACCATGTTAAAAAGACTAAAGAGGGTAAATGAATCAATGATATCATCATTGGCCATTCGATTTTCTGTCACATTCACAGGACTGTCAAAACGAACCATGCAAATAACAGGAAGGCTTATTAGAAAACAGAAAACTGCCGACACCAACAAAAGCAGATTTGTGGAAGTCAATATGATCTTTTTCGCCCACTGGAATAAGCAATGGGAAAAGCTGAAAAGTTTTACAAAGTAATATGTTGAAAGGAGAGCAGTTTGCCAAAAACGCATATCGGCGATGAAAAACACAATTAAAAATTGATATAAATATACTCCATTTGGGATTATTGTGTTTGACTGCACATAGCCGATGAGACCATGAGCAATCATTGTGCACTGAAAAAACATATTGGTGAATGTCATAGTGGACAGGATGAGATTGCAGGCTGTAGGATGTTTTCCTTTGTACCAATCTCTGAGATAAATCATCAATATTAAGATGTTTAGGATGATTCCTGGTCCGCCCAGGCTGATAGGAATGGTAGAAATCCCCAGAGACCACTTCATGGTGTTGAAGGTTTTCCAGAAAGATCTCCAGTCCGTTGAGTCACCTCTACAAAGAGTGCCTGTTCTGTGCTCTGCTCCTCAATAGATGACTCTGAAATCACCAGGGATGCAAATTATCGCTTTGTTTTCTCTGCCTCATATCTGTTGAATATGTAACATTAACACGTTAAGGTCCAATATTTTTCTAAAGGCTGACTGTCACTTGTTAAAATGTATTTCCCTTGTGGAACAAATATATTATGTAATCATATCAACTAATTATCATATCAAGAAGTGTGAGGTTCCAATACTGGGAGGTGTGGGCATCCCCAACCTCTGGTTTTACTTCTTCTCTGCCAGATTCCTCCAACTTGCACAATGGTCTAGCTCTATTAAATCAATACCATGGATAACATTTGAACGCAATGCTATTTGTCCATTCAGGCTGGAGAGCATTGCCTGGTCCAACATACTGAACTACAAAAAAATGTATAAACTTAATAAAATTGTTGCCCATTCTCTCCAAATTTGGATAACATATAAAAACTCTCCACAACTATCTCCACACATTCCTATTCTAGCCTTTTACTCTGGTGACTCCCGCTTCCCCCCAGCATTTAACAACCCCGATCAGTTTATCTTATGGAAACGGACGGGACCAACCTAAAATCTATTACACAAGACAATCTTTTTTCTACTTTTGAGCATCTATGCAATACCTATAAACTTCCCACCTCTGAACTGTCTAATTATATTTTGATCAAAGAATTCTATTCCTCCCACTATACAATTAATAGCCTCAATACCCCTTCTCCCTTTGAAAAAAAATATGTATTTCCTACTCCAGGGATAGAGGACAGATCTCCGCTCTATACAAACTGTGTATCAACCCCCTAATTGTAGATAAATCCAAACCTATGCTTCAATGGGAACAAGAACTCAATTGCAGTATCTCTATAAGAGATTGGTATACAATGATCGACAACATCCGTAAGAGCTGCTGTTCCCCTGCTATACATGAATCCCCATATAAACGTATGACTAGATGGTATATGTCCCCCGCTAGAATTCATCAATACTATCCTAACTAGTGTTGAGCGAACCAGGACTGTAACGTTCGGGTCCGTACCAAACTTTCGGGTGTCCGGGACCCGGACCCGAACACGGACATTTCAAAGAATGTTCGGGTCCGGGTCCGGGGTTCTGGTATTTTACTCCACGTGTTGAGAAGCTGCAGGGCAGCCAATCAACAAGCGTTTCACTGGTTTGCCCTTAGAAGCCATCACAGCCATGCCTACTAATGGCATGGCTGTGATTGGCCAGTGCATCATGTGACCCAGCCTCTTTATAAGCTGGAGTCACTTGATGCTGCAGTCACATGCTCTTGGGTTAGCTGTAGGGAGAGGAAGCTGATGGCGTCAGGGAGAGATTAGAGACATTTTAACAACATCTGATCCTGCATCCTGAGATAGATTACTACTGCTGTGCTGTTGCTCTGAGGACAGATAGCAGAAATTTGAGATTTCAAATACCGCTGCTTTGAGTTGCAGATCAAACTCTGCATAAAACAACGATCGCTACGATCGTGCTCAACGATCAGATTGTTGGGGGAATTTGAGATTTCAAATACCGCTGCTTTGATTTGCTGATTGCAGATCAAACTCTGCATAAAACAACGATCACTACGATCGTGCTCAACGATCAGATTGTTGGAGGAATTTGAGATTTCAAATACCGCTGCTTTGAGTTGCAGATTGCAGATCAAACTCTGCCTAACACAACGATCGTTACGTTCCTACACATGAATCAGATTGTGGGATCGTACACAACGATCAGATTGTGGGAGTAATTTGAGATTTCACATACTGCTACTTTGAGCGATCTGACTGCACTAGGTAGAGGGACAGATTATTGTTCAAAAATCATCTCCTAGTTCTAAAGGGAGAGGTTCTAGCTGCAGCTGTAAGTGACACATTATTGTTCAAAAATCATCTCCTAGTTAATTTGATTTTAATTTATTTTCCCTATCCCCATTTTTTTGTAGGGCACTTGCCCCACTCTTACCCCCATTCTACTTCCTTTTGCAGCCCTCTTGCACTTGCCAGGACTTTGTTACAGCCATTTTTGTGACTAAAAGTTCAGGTCCCCATTGACTTCAATGGGGTTCTGGGTCCGGGATAACGTTCGGGCAACGTTCGGTGCCGAACCCGGACTTTTTCCCAAAGTTCAGACGGACCCGCAGAACCCGAACGTCCAGGTGTTCGCTCAACTCTAATGCTAACTTCTCACCCAATTGTTTTAGAGGATGCCCTAACGAAGGAACCCTTCTACATATATTCTGGGACTGTAAACATTTAGATTCAATATGGAAATCTGCTACTAATATTGCAGACAAACTAACGATTGACAAAATCAAGCTTTCCCCACAAATATGCCTTCTATTCAAAAAAAATCCTAAAGTACCCAGTCATATTAATAGTCTATTACAGGGATATGCAATTAGCGGACCTCCAGCTGTTGCAGAACTACAAGTCCTCTGAGGCATAGCAAGACTCTGACAGCCACAAGCATGACACCCAGAGGCAGAGGCATGATGGGACTTGTAGTTTTGCAAAATCTGGAGGTCCGCTAATTGCTTATCCCTGGTCTATTACATACCCTCTGTGGCGCAATTATCTGGATGATGGCTTGCAACTGGCGTACTCCTTACATTATTTGGCAACAAGTTATTTCAAGAATGTCTGCAATTAGACTCACAGAATACATCTTTTGTACTTTACACGACCAAATTAGTAAATGTGAACAAAAATGGTCTCTTTGGGATTCTATAATTAATGATTAATTAAATCTTTTGTATAACCTACTACTTGATATCTTTTATACTGTGTGATATGCTTCTACCTCTTTGATTATACTGTTAACTTTTTTTTTGTATATATTCTTTGTTTCCGCCCTTCCAATAAAGCAATCTGTAAACAAAAAAAGAAGTGTGACATTCCAAACTTAAGGTTAATTTTACATGAAAAAAAAAAAAATTGCTGTGCGAACATCTCAGCATTCACGCTAAAGTCCCAAAAAATCCCCATGAAGTTTATAATATATGAAAAATGTCAGTTTCTATTGTTTGCCTTTCAAAGAGCAAGTGTAGCATTTCCTGACATTAAATCCTAAGAGGAAATAGCCTGAACCACTTCCTAACCGCGCCATAGATAAAGGATGGCTACAGCACAGCTCTGTTGCGGGAGTGCGTCCCTAGGGCCACGCATCTGGCACGCTTTGTGTCCTGACACAGCGACCACAGAGTGTGGCAAAAGGCCAATCACAGTGATCCTTTACCATGTTATCAGATACAAAAACAGTGCAGCGCTCAAATAGAAGTGGAAAAAAAAAACGCCTGGTGTTTTATGCTGATCCTAATGCACGCCAAAACCTAACTGGGGTCACCACCGGGAGATCAGGGGTTAAAACCTATAAAAGGTATATATATTATATATACGGTTGCTAACCTGATGGGGGAAAAAAAACTAGCTAGCATCACCCGTGACACTTATACGGTGATCACAGGTGACAGGGGGCAATCAAGGGGTTAAAAACGTTTTAGGGGGGTATATACACCTACCTAGGCCTACTACTACCTACCCTAACACTGATTAGTGTCACAATGGTCACAAGTACAGTGATCAGTGAACAATCTGATCGCTGCACTCAGTGACACAGAGACAGGGGGTGACAAGAGTGAAGGGGTTAACCTGGGGGGGGGCGATCAAAGGGTTAAAAGTGTCCCTATGTGTACTGGTGTTAGTGTAGTGTTGGTGCAACTCACGTTTTGATGTCTCTCTCTCTCCTCTCTGCAACGGAAAAGAAGGCAGAGAGGGGAGAGTGACATCAACATCACTTCCCCTGTCTGTGTTTACATTCCACAGACAGGGGAGGCATCCCATTCACTAGGACCGATCAACAAGAATAGATCAAAAATCATTGGTCTATTCCTGTAGAGTGAACGGCCCTGTAGTGAATCGGAGTGGCGTGAACGCACTGGGGGTGCACGACAAAGCCACACCGCCGCAGTAAATATCCGGAACGTGGTCGGGAACCGGTTATATATTTATAATATTTGATTGATTATTCATGAATTGTTGACGGCACACTTTTTTAATCTATTTATCTGCAATTTTTTCATGAAATGTTCCCTTGTTTATGAGGAATCTTTGATATTAATGAACTACCACTTCATGGTATGTGATGTTAATATTTATTGGAAGCGCACCTACTAACTCAATCATCTGGTTTCTTTTGTATTCAGACAATTGGAGTGCTGCATCCCTTCTTTTAAATTCACACCAAGTGCAAAAATATTTCTTTGTATACATACAGTAGCCTTAACCCCTTCACTGCGATAGCAGTTTTTGCATTATTTGCACTTGTGTTAAAATGCACATTTCGGGCTTGCAGATTAGTAAAAATATATATATATATATATATACTTATTTATTGAAAGTAGTGGCCCTGGAAAAAAAAAATTGAAAAAGTTGCATTTTTTTATTAAAATTTTTTATTATACCCACATGTTCAGTAAAGAAAAATACACTGAAATTATTTTACACAATGTATTACTCAATTTTGTTGTATAAGATAAAATATGAGGTTGCATTGAGTAAATAATACCATACATGTTCCAGGAATTGTGGAGGTGGAAGGATATACTGTACTGGGGCATTGAGGAAGGTCCATCTAGGGTCCATAATGTGGCCCCCTAAGTGAGTATGTGCCCCCCCCCCCATACTTCTCTTTTAATCGATACATTAAACACATAGGAAAAAAAAACTAGTTGCTGGTGAAAATTACAATTTATTTTTATTAAAAAAAAACAGATTTCATTAACCACTTCCCACCCAGCCTATGTGATGGCTGAGTGGGAGTGCTGCTATCATGGGTGGACATCATATGAAGTCCTCCCAGGACCATGCTGCTATCATGGGTGGACATCATATGAAGTCCTCCCAGGACCGTGCTGCTATCATGGGTGGACATCATATGAAGTCCTCCCAGGACCGTGCTGCTATCATGGGTGGACATCATATGAAGTCCTCCCAGGACCGTGCTGCTATCATGGATGGACATCATATGAAGTCCTCCCAGGACCGTGCTGCTATCATGGGTGGACATCATATGAAGTCCTCCCAGGACCGTGCTGCTATCATGGGTGGACATCATATGAAGTCCTCCCAGGACCGTGCTGCTATCATGGATGGACATCATATGAAGTCCTCCCAGGACCGTGCTGCTATCATGGGTGTACATCATATGAAGTCCTCCCAGGACCGTGCTGCTATCATGGGTGGACATCATATGAAGTCCTCCCAGGACCGTGCTGCTATCATGGGTGGACATCATATGAAGTCCTCCCAGGACCGTGCTGCTATCATGGGTGTACATCATATGAAGTCCTCCCAGGACCGTGCTGCTATCATGGGTGGACATCATATGAAGTCCTCCCAGGACCGTGCTGCTATCATGGGTGGACATCATATGAAGTCCTCCCAGGACCGTGCTGCTATCATGGGTGTACATCATATCAAGTCCTCCCAGGACCGTGCTGCTATCATGGGTGGACATCATATGAAGTCCTCCCAGGACCGTGCTGCTATCATGGGTGTACATCATATCAAGTCCTCCCAGGACTGGGTCTTGCACATGCCCCATGGAGCATACTGTGATGTGATCTGTCACCCTTTGTGTCCACCTGACAGATGATATATCAGTGTACTGGGCTATTGCTGGTACCATGTAATCACTGTGACTAATCATAGCAGATCACATGGCAATTGTACACAACAAATGGCGTCCATTCATAGTCATTCATCGTGTACTATTGTGTTGACTACAGTCATCACATGGTACAGGCAGGGTAAACCACAGTACATCTGCACCATGTGATAGCTGTGGCCAATCACAATGCCATTCATTAAAGGGATTACGTAGAACACTGATATTCACTGTTATTAGCTTTCATAGTGTGTAAAAAAAATCCTGATCACCCCCAGAGTAGTACAGTGTCACTATGATAACATTGTATTGCTCTGGTCACAGAATGTAAAAAAAAAAATGTATTAAAAAAGAAAAAAAAAATGTATTTTTATTTTGTTTTTTACATCCTGTCACCAGTCAGTGCCCCTGATCACCACCACACCAGTTATATGATGATGCTGTACTGCACTGGTGACACCCTGATCACCACCACACCAGTTATAGGATGATGCTGTACTGCACTGGTGACACCCTGATCACCACCACACCAGCTATAGGATGATGCTGTACTGCACTGGTGACACCCTGATCACCTCACACCAGTTATAGGATGATGCTGTACTGCACTGGTGACACCCTGATCACCTCACACCAGTTATAGGATGATGCTGTAATGCACTGGTGACAGGATGAAAAAATAATTGTGAAAAAAAAAAATGATTTCAACATATTCCAAATTGTGACCAAAAAAAAAATCACCATGCCTCTTGCCAAATACCTTGGCTTGTCTACTTGCCAGAAAGGGGTAATTTGGGGGTTATTTATACCGTGTTGGCATTTTTTGGGCTTCAAGAAATGAGTCAGTACATCAGGATTGATACAGTATACTATATATACATTTATGTATTTATTTCAGGTACTTATATAGTGCCGTCAATTTACGCAGTGCTTTACATATACATTGTACATTCACATCAGTCCCTACCCTCAAGGAGCTTACAATCTAAGGTCCCTAACTCACATTCATACATATACTAGGGCCAATTTAGACAGGAGCCAATTAACCTACCAGCATGTCTTTGGAGAGTGGGAGGAAACCGGAGTACCCGGAGGAAACCCACGCAGGCACAGGGAGAACGTGCAAACTCCAGGCAGATATATATACTGTATACCATACTCTATAACTTTCCTATAGACTAAATAATATACACCGATGTGGGTTATTTTTACCAAAGAAATGTAGCAGTATATATCTGTGGCCTAAATTTATGAAGAAAAAAAAATGTATTTGCAAAATGTTATGACAGAAATATAGAAAAATGCTCTTTGTTCAATTTATTTTTTTTATTTTTTTATTTATTTAGAAAAAAAAAACAAAAAAACAGTGGTGATTAGATACTCTAGAAAGCTCTATTGTGAACAAAATGATAAGAATGTCTTATGGGTAGAGTGTTGCAGAGCAGGGAAGTGCAGTCAGGGAGAGGGGCAGAACATCACCTGCCATGAACTTAAAAAAAAATCAACTTCGAGGGTCTTAGCTCTGCAATCTGGGGTCACAGAGACCCCGATTTTGGTAGACAGATAGCTGAAGTCATTCCCCACTACTGGGGGCTCCGGAGATACGGGGCTCCTTGCGCAGCCTGTCAGAAGCTACATACAGAGCGGCCAGTTTAACCGCTTGCCGACGGCTGATCGGCAATTGACTGCGACAGTGTGGCTCGATAGCGCGGATCGCCGTCATATGACGGTGGCCGCAAGATTGAGCCCAGTGAGCGTGCGCGCGCCGCTGGAGGCGCGCACGCGCGCTCACTGTGTCCGGGGAGGGCCAGGGAGCGGGTGCGGCAGATTCTATCTCCACCGGCCACCCGCGATGGCCCCCCCGGAGTGAAAGAAGGGAGGTCCGTGTAAGTAAACATGGACCTCCGTTCTGTGAGAGGGGGAAGGGCTGTGATCACAGCCTTCCCGTACATGAAGGCTGTGACCACTTCCCTTCCCCAGCTAGGGCAGTCCCCCCACAGTTAGAACACGCCCAGGGATGAATGTGCCTGGAGGGAAGAAAGTGAGGCCCCCCCGGTAGCGCCCACCGGCCACCTCTATCTTAGACGGCGTGGGCGAGGGACCGGGAGGGGCCTGTGTCACTCGCGCGCACGCGCGGAGGTCGCCGCGCGCGTGCGAGTGACCCGAGTTAGAACGCCGGTGGCAGTATACTGCCGCTAGGCGCGATAGCTCGGTGTGACAGCGTCAGTTAACGGCTAGTCGGCAGCCGTTCGCCAATTTGACCGGCGAGACATACATCGAAGACTGTCCGACGCGTTCCTCGGGGCATAGAGGCCTCGGGGGTCATCACCCCT
>BLSH010197285.1:408144-423610 GCA_018402905.1 Glandirana rugosa | reverse complement strand
GCCCCATCATTAGGGTCAGTGGGAGGAACAGTATCCCATCATTGGTGTCAATGGGAGGAATAGGGCCCCATTATTGGAGTCAGTGGGAGAGATGGTGCCCCATCATTGGAATTAGTGGAAGGAATAGAGTCCCATCATTGGTGTCAGTGGAAAAAATAGAGCCCCATCATTGGTTTCAGTGGGGGGAATAGTGTCCCATCATTGGCGTCAGTGGGAGGAATAGTGCCCCATCATTGGTGACAGTGGGAGGAATAGTGTCCCATCATTGGTGTCAGTGGGAGGAATAGTGCCCCATCATTGGTGTCAGTGGGAGGAATAGTGTCCCATCATTGGTGTCAGTGGGAGGAATAGTGCCCCATCATTGGTGTCAGTGGGAGGAATAGTGTCCCATCATTGGTGTCAGTGGCAGGAATAGTGCCCCATCATTAGTATCAATGGGAGGAATAGTGCCCCATCATTGGCGTCAGTGGGAGGAATAGTGCCCCATTATTGGTGTCAGTGGGAGGAATAATGTCCCATCATTGGTGTCAGTGGCAGGAATAGTGCCCCATCATTGGTATCAATGGGAAGAATAGTGCCCCATCATTTGCGTCAGTGGGAGGAATACTGTCCCATTATTAGTGTCAGTGGGATGGGAGGAATAGTGTCCCATCATTGGTATCAGTGGAAGGAATAGTGTCCCATCATTGGTATCAATGGGAAGAATAGTGCCCCATCATTGGCGTCAGTGGGAGGAAGAGTGTCCCATCATTAGTGTCAGTGGGATGGGAGGAATAGTGTCCCATCATTGGTATCAGTGGGAGGAATAGTGCCCCATCATTGGTATCAGTGGGAGGAATAGTGCCCCATCATTGGTATCAGTGGAAAGAATAGATCCCATCATTGGTATCAGTTGAAGAATAGTGTCCCATCATTGGCATCAATGGGAGGAATAGTGCCCCATTATTGGTATCAGTGGGAGGAATAGTGCCCCATCATTGATGTCAGTGGGAGGAATAGTGCCCCATTATTGGTATCAGTGGGAGGAATAGTGCCCCATCATTGGTATCAGTTAAAAGAATAGTGTCCATCATTGGCATGAATGGGAGGAATAGTGCCCCATTAATGGTGTCAGTGGGAGGAATAGTGCCCCATCATTGGTGTCAGTGTAAGGAATAGAGACCCATCATTGGTATCAGTTAAAAGAATAGTGTCCCATCATTGGCATGAATGGGAGGAATAGTGCCCCATTATTGGTGTCAGTGGGAGGAATAGTGCCCCATTATTGGTATCAGTGGGAGGAATAGCGCCCCATCATTGGTGTCAGTGGGAGGAATAGAGACCCATCATTGGTATCAGTGGGATGAATAGTGCCCCGTCATTGGTATCAGTTGAAAGAATAATGTCCCATCATTGACGTCAATGGGAGGAATAGTGCCCCATTATTGGTATCAGTGGGAGGAATAGTGTCCCATCATTGGCGTCAGTGGGGGGAATAGTGTCCCATCATTGGCGTCAGTGGGAGGAATAGTGCCCCATCATTGGTGACAGTGGGAGGAATAGTGTCCCATCATTGGTGTCAGTGGGAGGAATAGTGCCCCATCATTGGTATCAGTGGGAGGAATAGTGTCCCATCATTGGCATCAATGGGAGGAATAGTGTCCAATTATTGGGATCAGTGAGAGGAATAGTGAACCCTTTTTTGGTATCAGTGGGGTGAATAGTGCCACGTCATTGGTATCAATTGGTCATTGGTATCAATTGGAGGAATAATGACCCATCATTGGTGTCAATGGGAGAAATAGTGCCCCATCATTGGTGTCAGTGGTAGGAATAGTATCCCATCATTGGTGTCAATGAAAGGAATAGTGCCCCATCATTGGTGTCAGTGGGAAAAATAGTGCCCCATCATTAGGGTCAGTGGGAGGAACAGTATCCCATCATTGGTGTCAATGGGAGGAATAGGGCCCCATTATTGGAGTCAGTGGGAGAGATGGTGCCCCATCATTGGAATTAGTGGAAGGAATAGAGTCCCATCATTGGTGTCAGTGGAAAAAATAGAGCCCCATCATTGGTTTCAGTGGGGTGAATAGTGTCCCATCATTGGTGTCAGTGGGAGGAATAGTGTCCAATTATTGGGATCAGTGAGAGGAATAGTGAACCCTGTATTGGTATCAGTGGGATGAATATTGCCCCGTCATTGGTATCAATTGGAGGAATAATGACCCATCATTGATGTCAATGGGAGAAATAGCGCCCCATCATTGGTGTCAGTGGGAGGAATAGTATTGCATCATTGGTGTCAGTGGGAGGAATAGTGCCCCATCATTGGTGTCAGTGGGAGGAATAGTGTCCCATCATTGGTGTCAGTGGGAGGAATAGTGCCCCATCATTGGTGTCAGTGGGAGGAACAGTATCCCATCATTGGTGTCAATGGGAGGAATAGGGCCCCATCATTGGTGTCATTGGGAGAGATGGTGCCCCATCATTGGAATTAGTGGAAGGAATAGAGTCCCATCATTGGTGTCAGTGGAAAAAATAGAGCCCCATCATTGGTTTCAATTGGAGGAATAATGCCCTATCATTGGTGTCAGTGGAAGGAATAGTGCCCGGTTATTGGTGTTAATGGGAGGAATAGTGCCCCGTTGATGGTGTCAGTGGGATGAGTAGTGCCTTGTATCAGTGAAAGAAATAGTGCCCAGATAAAGACAAGCAAAGGGCCACATTTGGCCCTGGAGTCGCAGTTTGGAGACCCCTGCTCTAGAGGATTCCAAAAGAAGTTATGTTCATGGTTCTGCTCATATTTTCTCCTCTTGTGTGATGACTTATGCTTTTGTGATCTCCACATGTACCAATAAAGCACACAGTACAGACCTCCAAATTACCTTTATTTATAGTTAAGACCGTTAACATCACTGATATATGATTCTCCACAATACTTCTATAGACTATTATCAAATGCAAAGCACACAAAACCTTATGTTTATAAGCCCCATATCATTAAGAAAGTTCCTACTGAAGGTAAAACACAAAGCCATGCACTATTAACAAACATCAAACATAACTGTGCATGCATTCACTGAAAATAAACAAACAAAAAATACAATACAAAAAAGATACAAAAAAAAACCTTAAATAGTTGATTTACATTATTTTGCATTATTGTCTGGTGTAACTAGATAGCATTAACACACCTGTCTTCTCCGCCAGTCAGCAAACCGGTAACATACTGGCGCTTCCTGATTGGCGGAGAGTGGCACAGTGTTAGAAAGGCAAGTGTTCATTTGCCTTTCCTAAGGGCTTGTGGTGGCACGCTTTGCCCCACAACCCACACTGTATTGAAGCCAAGTAGACCCTACGGCTCTAATGAGATGCTTCATAGACACCCCCCGCTGCGGTAATTCATGCGGCCGGTGCCTCAAAGGGGTCAGCCGCATGAATAGGGGGGGGTTTCACGGGCGGCCATGGATAGATTCATGCAATGCATGACAGGTGGGGGCGGCGCCTGTGCACCCTAATGCATGGGCTGCCCCTTCGCCCCGCCATCTCTGAAAGTATCAACATCCTGAGTGACCACTTGCTCCTTGAACATACAGTATGGTCGCCAATGATCTTGTAACTCTACATTTCTTTCTACCTGGGACCCTTGGATTAAAGATCCTAGAAGCTCCACTTTGATATTTTGCTGTGGCAAATTTAGCCCTTACTCTCATCAGCGTTTTCTATAATAATTAGAAGCTTTGCATTTATTTTTAGTAGAAATGTATCCAAGCACAGTGAGACGCCTGAGTTTTGCACAGCTTACCTTACATTGTATATAATGTATGATTTCCAAGTATTGCTAGGATTAATGAATGCCACCATGTTTTTACTTTGTCCATGCCTTTTATATCTTCACCTTTTCCAAATATTTGTCTACACTTTTTTATTATCTGCTTCTACCCATATTAGCTTTGCACATTGCTACTGCTCATGGACTGGTTTTATTCACTATACAAATCTACAATATGGTTGTAACTCGTTACTGTCTCACTTTGTATCTTTATTTGAAAACCTAATCAAGATCTATAGTTAAAAAAAAAGAAAATTGCAACTCATTTTCCAAGCAGGGCTAAATAAAAAGAAAAATGGCATAATATTAGAAAGCTTAGCCTTTGTAATAATTCACAATACAACAGAGGTGAACCAAGAAAAATATGGATTAGCATCTACTGTGCTGATTTTAAAGGTGCAGGTCCCAGGAACATCTAATGGATTTTGGCTTTAGGACTTTTTTGAGTCGCTGTTCTAGAACAAGATCTCAGGATGGGACTTAAGATGTCACTAGCTGTAGAAAAGCAGTCATCAGGATTAGAGTTGAGCGAACCCGGACTGTAAAGTTCGGGTCCGTACCGAACTTTGGGGTGTCTGGGACCCGGACCCAAACCCGGACTTTTTAAAAAAAGTCCGGGTTCGGGTCCGGGGTTCTGGTATTTTATTACACGTGTTGAATAGCTGCCAAGGGCAGCCAATCAACAAGTGTTTCACTGGTTTTCCCTGAGAAGCCATCACAGCCATGCCTACTAATGGCTGTGATTGGCCAGTGAACCATGTGACCCAGCCTCTATTTGGGGCTGGAGTCACCGTGCTGCATGTCATATGCTCTCAGGATAGTTTAGGGAGAGGATGCTGCTGGCTCTGTGAGGGACAGATTGCAGATATTATAGAACATCTCATCCTGCATTACTGAACGATCTGATTGTGGACTAGGGAGAGATACTAGTACTGCTGCTTTGAGGGACAGATTGCACACCTCATCCTGCTGCACAGAACGATCTGACTGGACTAGGGAGAGTCTGTTGCTTTAAGGGAAAGATTATTCTTCTAAAATCATCTCCAAGTTGTACAGGGAAAGGTTCCAGCTGTTGCTTTAAGGGAAAGATTATTGTTCTAAAATCATCTGCAAGCTCCATTCACTAAGTGTATTGTAGCCGCATAGAGCCATATTAGTGTTATAAAATCATGTCCAAGCTCCATTCACTAAGTGTATTGTAGCCACATCAATGATTTTATAACACTAATATGGCTCTATACGGCTACAATTCACTTAGTGATAGTAAATGGAGCTTGGACATGATTTTATAACACTAATAAGTCTCTATGCGGCTACAATACACTTAGTGAATGGAGCTTGGACATGATTTTATAACACTAATAAGTCTCTATGCGGCTACAATACACTTAGTGAATGGAGCTTGGACATGATTTTATAACACTAATATGGCTCTATGCGGCTACAATACACTTAGTGAATGGAACTTGGACATTATTTTATAACACTAATAAGGCTCTATGCAGCTACAATACACTTAGTGAATGGAGCTTGGACATGATTTTAGAACACTTATATGGCTCTATGCGGCTACAATACACTTAGTGAATGGAGCTTGGACATGATTTTATAACACTAATATGGCTCTATGCGGCTACAATACACTTAGTGAATGGAGCTTGGACACGATTTTAGAACACTAATATGGCTCTATGCGGCTAGAATACACTTAGTGAATGGAGCTTGGACATGATTTTACAGCACTAATATGGCTCTATGCGGCTAGAATACACTTAGTGAATGGAGCTTGGAGATGATTTTACAACACTAATATGGCTCTATGCGGCTAGAATAAACTTTGCCTATACAACTTGGAGATGATTTTAGAACAATAATCTTTCCCTTAAAGCAACAGCTGGAACCTTTCCCTGTACAACTTGGAGATGATTTCTTGCACAAAAATAAAAAAAACAGTGTTGGCTCCTCCTCCTCCTCCACTGCCACTTTCACCGCCTCCTCAACCTCCAACTCCACATCCACCTCCATTTTTGATTTTTTTATGTGATTTTAGTTTTAAAATTTTGCAGACCTCTAGGTCTTGCCAGGACTTTGTTACAGCCATTTTTGTGCCTAAAAGTTTGGGTCCCCATTGATTTCAATGGGGTTCGGGGTCCGGGTCAAAGTTCGGGTCAAGTCCGGACCCGAACCCGGACTTTGTCCCGAAGTTTGGCTGAACCTGCCGAACCCAGACTTCCAGAGGTTCGATCAACTCTAATCAGGATTACAATTTTGGACAAATTCTGAACTTTGCAGTAAGTGGACCATGATAGCTTCCATTTCTTGTCAAGCTCAAGTTAGACATCAATAAAGAGCCTTCATTGTTAGTTGCAGGAAAGGCAGTATATAGGATTAAGGATGGGCTTTAAGTTCCGGCCAATGTAAGCTTCAGTCTGAACTTTGAGAGTTCAACAAATGGGTGAATAAAACACGTGAGTGCTCACCCACCCACTGAGCTGAACTTCTACCTGCAACAAGGTACCCTCCTCATGTTGAGGGCAAGTAGCCTGGTATGGTTAAATATGGGGCATACAGTTGTCTTCTATTCATGGTTTTTTCAGCTGCATGCTAAGATAAGGGTCCAATGTGAATTTTGAGAGGAAATCCTGTGGTTTTTTTTTTTGTTTTTTCTTTTGGGTGAAATTTCACCTCAAAAGCCAAAGCAGACCCTAAATAAGGATAAAGGTCTACTTTTGATTTTGGGGGGCTTCCTTTTTTGTGTTTTCCTTCGTGTGGGGTTTCCTCTTAAAACCATTAGCAGGATCTCATGTAGGAAAAGGGTCTAATATGTATTTTTGGTGGGTAAATGGTTGCTGTTCCTTTCTGTCATTTATCTCAATGTTTTTTCCTAAAATAACATTCTCTTTATAAAAATAAAGTATAAAAAAGTGGGGCACCTACCAAAATCCATACCAAACCCTTATCTTAGATAGGGATCTTGTATGGATTTTGAGGATTAAAAAAAAGACAGATAAACAAAAAAAAGGCATGCCCCCCCCCCTCAAAAAAATGTAGGTTCAATTTTAAGGGTGCACCCAATGCAAAAAACAAAAAAAGAACTGGTGCCTCTACAAAATCTGCACCTAACCCTTACATGTCCTACAATATACACTTACAGGGAGTGTGTTATCCATTCATACCGGGCTTCTTTCTCATAACATAGGGAGGGTACCTTGTCAGGTGGGACTATTTTGATGGGGACAAAGGCCTCTTTCCAACAGACTTGGGCTCGTGGTAGTAGAGGTCTGGGGAGAAGACTTAAAATACGGTAATCACCTATTCCCCCATGTAAATGAGTAAGGACTACATAGTACCCTTAGTCATTCACAAATAATGACAACGTAAATAAACACAGACACCATGACACAGTCCTTTTTGAAAGAAAAAAAAAACATGCCCCCCCCTCAAAAAAAGGCCCATTATTAATAATTTTGCTCAGCAATGAAGGTTCATGTCAGTCATCATGATTGAAAACCCACCCAAGCAAGCAGAAAAAAAAAAACATGCTGACCAACCAAATTGGCCACTTCCAAAGTTTGTTTGTTCCAACTGACAGCTATGAGCCCTGCACCTGAATGTAACAAAGGAGTGGCGAATCCAGGATAACATCACTGAACACATTTGGACATGACCATATCTGGTCAATTACATTACCCTGTATATCCCCCCCCCCTTTGTTTACATTATGATACCAGCTGGGAAAAATACTATTCACGGTAAGTCTCCCTCGGGAGCAGACATTTTGGCATGTTTTTAAATTGGCAGGTTAACGGGCCTTGTTCATTATGATTGGCCAGATCTACACTGCTGGACAATGTAATTGATGATGGACTTTTTTTTAATTAACTTTGGTAAAGGTGTGTATGCATGTTTATTTACTCTTCTTTTTCATGACAGGGTAATCAGGTGTATTATGTACCCCTTAATTATGTAAGTCAGGTGGCCATTATTTGGGGGCCCCTTATTTTCAATAGGGATTCCAGATTCTCTTAAGTTTCTCTCAGAAGACAACCACAATCAATGGGTCAGGGTTGTGGTGAAGAGTCCATTGCTCTCATCAATATAGGAAGAAGGTGCCATGGGGTCCCCTCTGCCTAAGCACCCTCCCCATGTTGAGGGCATGTGGATTGGTATGGTTACGGGGTTGAACATTCTTGCTTCCACCCCACTTACCTGGCCAGTCAGGTTGCATGCTTGGTCTTGCATGAATTGTGTGGTCTGGTAAAGATGAAGTGAATCCCTGCAGATTTTTTAACAAACAAAAAAAAAAAGCTGCTGGGATATATCATTACACAGAAGTACATTGTATAGATGTGTCACTTCAAAGGCAGGTTTAAAACGTCCCCAATCATTTTATTTGTAGGAATTATGCATTTTTAATGTCTCAATTTAAGTATTGTTAGAAGATTTGCTCCCCATCAGGAACGTTTAAAAACTTTTTTTGGGGATTGATCCAGGTTCATTCTGGACAGCATCCCAAGCCCTTGGTGTGAAAATCCTTTGCCTATTAGCCTTGAAAATCACCATAAATGATTTTAAAGAATCAAATCCCATTGACTTTAATGGGATTAGCCATCCTGTAAACTGAACCCGGGTACATTTGGCTCATGAACAAAGAACAGAAATTGCATATTTAAAGTGGTTGTAAAGGCACTATATATTAGGCACTAAAGGCACTATATTAGGCCTACCTGTAGGTACCCTGCATATCTCCTAAACCTGCATGGTTCAGGAGATATGCAGTGTTCTGCATGTGCTGACGTCATTTCGGCACATGTGCAGTGAAGAAATGCCCTCCGTGCCGTTTCTCCACTGAGACCGCACCGTGACTGACGGCTCCTGCGTGCATGCGTGGGAGGGACGTCACACGACTCCGGCCAATCACAGCGCCAGAGTCCGCGGCACCCGGAAGGAAGAGACACAGTCAGGCATGGACGCGGCCTGGAGTGAGGACTTTGCTGGATTCCTCTGCTGGTAAGTGCCACATAATGGACTGGTATGCGATACATACTAGTCCATTATGCTTTTACATTGCAGGCACTATGCAGGAACTAAAGAGGAATTAAAACCCATCAGGGTTTACTTCCTCTTTAAGCTCTTATTTGCTAAATGCTAATCATTGGTTTCAACATTCACTCTTTATGTCTCTGTTCTACAAAAGATCACCTGAAATCTCTCCCTCAGCTTGGAGCTGGCCTGAATAATGATGAGAGCCTCAGCAGTTGGGCAAAACAACACAAAGACCCAACTAATTTTGGTCACCAGGTCTGTAGATTCATATAAAGATGACACAGCATAATAACCACACAAGTGAAATGATACATGGACTGCAAGAAAAAGTAACATTGTTCTTGTTGCATTAATAAGAGCCTGGAGTTTAGGGCCTTTAAAATTAAAATTTGTGTCTTTGATAGTCCACGTATGTCTTACAAGAATAAATATTGTGACCATGAGAGAAAGGAGGGTGAGAATAAATGGTAAATAGATACCAAGAATCTTCCCTGTTCTATAAAAGCAGTCAATAAACAGAGCCCCCCAATTAATCATAGAATTATTGGTTGAATTCCCCATAGAGTGTTCATGAAGATTCTCAGAAGTCTCCCAGATTGATGGGATACTGAAAAGAAATGATCCCATCGCTGATAATAACAGAAGCTGCGGGAGGAATGTTGTGATCGCCCTCTTCACCCAAACAAAGATAACAAGTCGGAGGTTAGAGATGGCCGAGCAGTAGTAGGCGCAGAGGAAGGCGGTCAACCAATAGTTAAAGTAGCCAAGAGTATGGAGAGAAAAATAAGAGGTCAAAAGAACTTCTTTCGCAAAAAACTTCTGGAAAGATGCAAGGATTATAATAACCTCCATTATCAAAAATAGCTGTAGAAGGACATTCACCAGTCCTTTGGTCAGGTGAATCAGATCACATGGCTTTATTTTCTGCCTGATTTTCATTCCTTTCAAATTAGTAATACATATGTACATGTTCAAAGCAATTCCAGTGCTACTTTCTATCACAACTATAGTTATTAATACAATATACAGAGGAGGAACCATGATGTAGACAGGGTCCAAAAATAGATGTTTCCTTTATTCGTCTTGTTTTTATAACAAAAGTCAAATAATGCCCTCAAAATCCAGGTGCTCAATGTTTCCTCAGTATTTCAGCAAGCATGTGAGAGATAAAGATTTGATAGTCTGCAGCCAATATATTAATATAGAGTTGTATTGAAATCTGAAGGTGGTGAGATGAAGCAGCACGGGAACATTCTATCAGATTTGAATCATGCAAATAGTCAGTGGCTTCTATGTCCTTGATTTAAATTGTAAAGGTAAAACAGATTTTCATAATGTTCCCTGCTGTTCAGACTCAAACATTAAAGAAAAAAAAGATCCATTAAATGTTTTTTTTTTAACACCTCAAAGTTCTGTTAAAATCTCTCTTTAACCACTTCAGCCCCGGAAGAATTTCCCACTTTAGGACCAGAGCACTTTTTGCGATTCTGCGCTGCGTCGCTTTAACTGACAATTGCGCGGTCGTGCGGCGTTGTACCCAAACAAAATTTGCGTCCTTTTTTTTCCCACAAATAGAGCTTTCTTTTGGTGGTATTTGATCGCCTCTGTGTCATTTCTGATCGCCGCTATAAACAAAAGAAGAGCGACCATTTTGCAAAAAAACGCAAATTTCTTACTTTTTGCTAAAATTCAAATCCAAAAAAAAAATATAAAAAAACATTTTTTTTCACCATTTTTGGCCGATTTATATTCTTCCTCATATTTGCGATAAAAAAAATTGCAATCAGCATTTATTGATTAGTTTGCGCAAAAGTGGCCGCGTTTACGGATGGTGAGAATTCATTTCTGGGGTTTTTAGTTTTTTTAAATTTTTTACTAGTAATGGCGGCGATCTGCGATTTTTAGCGGTAATGCGATATTGGGGGGGACATGTCGGAACATTTTGACACTTTTTTGGGACCAATGACATTTATTCAGCGATCAGAAATTTAAATGTCCACTGATTACTGTATAAATGTCATTGGCAGTGAAGGGGTTAACCTGCAGGGGGAGAGCTAGGGGTTAATCGTGTTCCCTGGGTGTGTTCTTACTGTGGGGGGGTTGGGCTAACATGGGCATGAGAGATCTAACTGATCCCAGTGACAGGGATCAGTAGATCTCTCATGCCCCACTGACAGGGCGGGGAACCGCCGTGTTTACATCGGCGGTTCCCCGTTCTTTCTCTGTAGCCGCTCATCTCAGCTCGCCGGCGGACATCGGGTCCGCCCGAGCTGCAGGCACACTCCCCAGGAGTGCGGCGGGTGCACGCACGCGCCGCCGGCGCGCGCGCCCCCTGGTGGCCAAATGCGAATCGCCGCTTATTTACGGCGATTCGCGCAGGGCTCCCCCACTGCCGCTGTGAAAAGACTGCGCGCGGTGGGGAAGCGGTTAAACAGACAAATATTTCTAATATTTGCCAAACTTAGATACCCCGCTAACCCATATCAACCCATATAATAATTATTTCTTCTCTCGACTTACAGATAAATAAAGCCTCGTACACACGTGTATGCGAAATTGATCGTTTGTATGCACGATTAGAACAGCTGACATACAACGGTCATACAACGGGAGTTGTATGAGCAAACTAGAAAACTTGGTCGTACCAACAAGCTCTCATACGACCGTTGTATCGTGTGTACAGAGCAGTTGGTCCAACAAGTTGTATTGTGCAAAACACGCATGCTCAGAAGTCAGGAACGGTCGGATGCTAATTACATGCACCTGAACGTTCTTTCTTTGGTCGTACGATTGTGTAGTGCAGTCAGTATGCAAGTTACATTATCCAACATACGATTTGAGATGATCGTACGTACGATCGTTGCCCGTGTGTACGAGGCTTTAGTGAACATATTGCAGTCATTTGCAAAAGGATCTACCAGAATTATATTCTTAATGAATACATTTCCTAATTTTTTTTTAAATTTAGTTGCTCTCTGATATAATTTTTATAAGAAATAGAGACAATTAATTTAGATTTTCTTGTATTTTCTTCCAAAACCTTCATTATTATTGTGACTTCCTTTTGTCTCTTGGTATATTCTAAAATATCCTTTAACTGGACACACGCAGCAAAAATACCAGTACAGGTACACTTTAAGGGTGACCATAGAGTAGACCTGGAATGAGCATGATGGACTGAGGAGAGCGAAGCCTGGAACTTTGATGTCTTCTTCTAACTTGGAGATCCTGAAGCACAGATTATTACACATAGAGGGACATTTTGTGACTCCTGCTGGATCAGTCCTTTCCACCTGGTGGGGCCCTGACAGGGTTGAGTCACAGGCTCATGATAGCTTACGTTTTGTAAGCAGTTTGTTTATCTGGTGGAGGCACTTGGAGTGAAGAGTGGTGCACTGGGTGATTCTGGATTCATCAATGTTTCTTCCTCTGTATTGACTGTTTTTATCCATTTACAGTGTCCCACCAATACACTGCTGCTGTTTCACCTGCATACACTGCCATATATTTCTGTATGTGGTTATTAACTATTTATGCTGCTACTTATGGATTTATTTTTTTGATTATGGTGTTCCTATATTTTATCTCAGTATTTCTTCCTGTATGGACTTTTTGACATTATTTTAAGTGAGATATATATCTGCCTGTTAGTGTTCTATTCGTTTTTGAGAAGATACAGGTACAGCTGCTCAACGCCTCGGCTAACCTCCATCCACTAACCCACTTCCATAGGGTGCAGGCTCCACCGCAACGTACGTAGAGGAAAGAAAATCTTTAGAAAATCTTCTTGACGCTTATTCATAGCTGAGCTATGAATAAGCGTCAAACTAGGACGTGAAACGCGTTAGCTGCTTACCTGGGGTCTGCTTTGGTTATGCCCTGATCTGACATTTATACAATAAAAATGGCATTGATTTGGAGTGCGGCTGTCTGAAGATTTTCTTTCCTCTACTTTCTATTCATTTTTACTCAATTTTTAGCGGAGCCTTCAGCCTGTATTTTATTCTAAAAAATGCCATTCAGGGCTTTTTTCTCAGACAATAGGTGAAGGAACTCAACCATGTCCCCACTGCAGACCCCCCCCCCCTCCCATGCAGAGGGAGAGCACACCGTATGAAAGGGTGGGTGTGGCCAAATTGCACTAACAATGGGAGGGCCTTACAGAGGCATTGTTAAATACCATCGCTTTTTTGGTTCCGGCGCCGCATGGAGTAGCGGTCCTCCTCAGCATCTCCCGCTACCTGGCCACTTAAATCTGCCAAAAAAAACAGCCCGGGTCCCTGCTGCTGCCCGCTAAACACTCAGACAGCTTCACCATAACCATGGACCACTTCTTGGAGAAAAGTGGCCCGCGAGCTTTGCCGACTCCATTCCAAATTGAGTCCGGGGATGCGGCCTTGTCTCTGAGTGGGACGGACACGCCTGACATGTAGGTGAGTGTCGCCTCCACCCCTCCCTCACACACAAGGGAGACAGACAATAATAATAAGATCTCCCAGGCTGTGCCAGCAATCCTTGCCCCCACCAGTACAGTCACGGTGGAAAAGGCTGTTAATACAGGCATGCTCCAAATTAAGAAAGAGCTGGGGGAGCATGCCGCCCGTCTTAATGAGGCAGAGTAAAGGATCTCCAAAGGATCTCCAGCATTGAGGAGGATATGTATCAGGCCCAAGCAACAGAGCAGGCCAGAATAAAACACATCAATTTATTCTCCATAAACTTGAAGATTTAGAGAACAGTTTGAGAAGCAATTTGCGTTTTGTTGGTCTAACCAGAATCTATGCAACCAACTGCTATTACAGAACTCTGTGCCATACCTGAAGCATTAGTCCTGCCAAGAACCTGCACAGTCAAACAAGCACACCGCATGGGGGGCCTACTTATGTGATTGCACCACGCCACACACGATTATTGCCAAATACCTCAACTACGCTGAGAAAGCAGCCATCTTGCAATGGTACAGGCAAGGCAAATCACTGCAGATTCAGATCTTTGCTGACTATTCTATTGAAGTTTCGAAGAAGAGAAAAGCCTTCAAACATATTTGTTCAGCTCTCCACCAGCAACAGATTAAATTCACCCTGGCGTTTCCTGCAATTCTCTGCCTCAAATCGACCAACGGAGATCAGCTCACTTTTCAAGACCCAAAGGAAGCAGAGAAATACATATGCTCAATCCACATGGTTTCTCCTCCAAATTATTCCTCCATGGCCACTCCAATTTCTAGGCCTTTGGACCAACACAGCCCGCGTAAAGACTGTCCTAAATGCCTAAAGCCCTCCAGCTATTTTAACCATCTTGAGCTACACTGACTTCCTGATCCTGGTCTCTCCATCCATGTATGGGTAATATATACTGTGCTTTGACCTCCTTTTCTTCCTAAAATGTCTTATACTACTTGATATACCCAGGATCTCACCCAGCTGACTTATGCAAATGTATGGTTATATACTAAAATCACCAAGTTTTGTTACTGTTTTCTCCTTTTTCCTCATGGGCCTCCTAAATGACGATTGTCAACCTCCCCTATTGCTGACTAAAGGCCGTCCTGAGCAAATTCCTACACTCAAACTGGGCTTCAAACCACCCCACCTGCAGGGCCAGTGTAAGGGAGCTGCTCTATATTGTGAACCCATGCAGAAAAAAGTGAAGTCCCTTGAACATTTTGCTATGTGGTTTATTGCTGTTTCTCCTCTGCTTTGTATTTTTTTGTCCACCCAGCCTCTTTCAGTTGTCCCACTTAGAGATCACACCAGACCTAACCCAAGCCCACAACTCTCACTATCTCTGAGTTCATCCCACTCGGTACAAATTCTAACTCAAATCCACACTAGAAAACCCCCCATTATAATCACCTCATGGAATGTAAAGGGCCTTAGGTCCCACATTAAGAGACTCAAGGTACTGAGACACCTCAAAAGACTGAAAACTGACATTGTTCTACTTCAGGAAACCCATCTGACATCTACAGACTTCCACCACCTAGAAAATTATGGGTGGGTATTGTGCTAGGCTCTAATGCTATTGGCTGCAAAGCCGGGGTCATCATACTGATTCATAAAAATCTCCCCTGTGAAGTGTTAACAGTAGACAGTTAGGGACATCTTCTGACTGTCCATGTTCATGTTCACTTGGGTGAGAAAGACCTAATAATATTGAACATTTTGCACCTAACAACCCTGGGAAGGCTTTCTTTGGAGATCTATCCGCCAATCTGCTGAAACTACCCCACATCGCTCACATGGCAGGCCGGGATTTCAATACCACTGCACACATCATTGATGACAGATCCTCCCCCAAAGTACTACTGTATATTGCCGGGAACAGCCGATCGGCATCTGACGGCGACAAGGTGGCTCTTTAAGGTAAAACGCCGTCATACGACGGCGGCTGCCAGATCGCTCACTGTGTTCGGAGAGGGCCAGGGAGCGGGTGCGGCAGCTTTGATTGCCGCCGGCTACCCGCGATGCGGTTCACTTGTACTTGTACCTGTCAGTCTTCTACAGGGATTGACAGATGACAATTGTGAAGTGTCCCCTCTAAAAATACTTAGTCATACTACTGGGGCCGAAACGTCGGTTATCGTAATCTCGGATCGTGTTATGGGTG
>BLSH010197285.1:343857-391976 GCA_018402905.1 Glandirana rugosa | reverse complement strand
GAACAGGAAAATGTAGACTAAAGTAAAAGTGAATGTACATTGTTAACCACTTCAGCCCCGGAAGGATTTCCAGCTTTAGGACCGGAGCCCTTTTTGCGATTCGGCGCTGCGTCGCTTTAACTGAAAATTGCGCAGTCGTGCGACGTTGTACCCAAATGAAATTTGCGTCCTTTTTTTCCCACAAATAGAGCTTTCTTTTGGTGGTATTTGATCACCGCTGCGTCATTTCTGATCGCCGCTATAAACAAAAGAAGAGCGACAATTCTGCAAAAAAAAAAAACACATTTCTTACTTTTTGCTAAAATACAAATCCAAAAAAAAAAAAATATAAAAAAACATTTTTTTTCATCGGTTTTGGCCGATTTATATTCTTCCTCATATTTGTGATAAAAAAAATTGCAATCGGCGTTTATTGATTGGTTTGCGCAAAAGTGGTCGCGTTTACGGATGATGAGAATTAATTTCTGGGGTTTTTATTTATTTATTTTTTTACTAATAATGGCGGCGATCTGCGATTTTTAGCGGTACTGCGATATTGCGGCGGACACGTCGGACTATTTTGGCACTTTTTTGGGACCATTGGCATTTATACAGCGATCAGTGCTATAAAAATGCACTGATTACTGTGTAAATGCCATTGGCAGTGAAGGGGTTAACCTGCAAGGGGCGCTCTAAGGGTTAACAGTGTTCCCTGGGCGTGTTCTAACTGTGTGGGGACTTTCCTAGCTGGGGAAGGGAAGTGGTCACAGCCTCCATGTACAGGAAGGCTGTGATCACAGCCCTTCCCCCTTCACAGAACGGAGGTCCGGGTTTACTTACACCGACCTCCGTTCTTTCACTCCGGGGGGGGGGGGCATCGCGGGTGGCCGGTGGAGATCGACTCCACCACACCCACTCCCTGGCCCTCCCCGAACACAGTGAGCACGCGGGTGCGCCTCCGGCGGCGCGCGCATGCTCACTAGGCTCGATCTCGCAGCCGCTGTCATATGAGGGCGATTTGCGCTAAGCAGCCACTCTGTCGCCGTCAAATGCCGATCAGCGGTCGGCAAGCAGTTAAACTAGTAAGTTCATTGTTGTGACACTCTCAATGCACTGATTCCTTCGCAATGTTGATGTACCTGGAAATGTATTTGATTGATATTGTTCAATAAAACGTTTCTCATTAAAAAAAAAAAAACTATTGTACACAGCATTGAAAAGTTATTTACAGATTAAATATTTTTTTTTTTTTCAATTTTGCATTTTTTTTCAATGTGAAACATGTAAATATAAGTTGAAGGTGTAAAAATATTAACAAACAAATTAAACAAAAAAGTTTTAATTATTGATAGTTTATAAAATAGAAGCAAAAAAAAAAAAAAATCAAGAGGAAAATAATATTTAAATGGAGAAGGAGAATAAGGAGTTAATAAGGTTGATTAGATTAAATTAAGGGTTAAGGAGGGGTTAAACAGAGAAACAATTTCATAAAAAACAAAAAACTTTTTTTTTTTTTTTTACTTAACAGGTTTCTTTGACCGCTTGCCGACCACCCGCCGTTGTTGTACGGTGGCAGGTCGGCTCTCCTGCGCAAAATCGCCGTAGCTGTACGATGGCTCGCGCAGATGCAGTTGCAAGTGGGATGTCGCTGGTGACCCGCGATTGCCTACTACACGGTGGATCTCCGTTCTGTTGGGGGACATGACAGTGATCTATTGTTCCCAATAATTTTTTTCTTTTTTTCAAAATTGTCTGCTTTTTTTTGTTTAGAGCGCAAAAAAAACAAAACGCAGAGGTCATCAAATACCACGCAAAGAAAGCTCTATTTGTGGGAAAAAAAGGTCATCAATTTTGTTTGGGTACAACGTCGCACGGCCGTGCAATTGCCAGTTAAATTAAAGCAGTGCCGTATTGCAAAAAATGGCATTAAGGGGGCAAATCCTTCCGGGGCTGAAGTGGTTAAACTGACTTCATCTGCAGACCAAAGTTCATCCCTTTAGTCTGTAGATGAATAAACAGAAAGATGGATAAAAACAACAATGCTTCTTTTTATCTTAGTGTTTCAGCGGCTGAGCAAGGCTGTTGATAAACATTTCCCAGCTGCTTTTTTATTTATTTTTTTGACAGCTCAAATTGTCAGGACTTTGTTTAGACTTCAGCTGTCAACAGGGGAACCCCACTGACAGCTGAATGAGTCATTGGTTGTTAAGAACGAGGCCGCCCCCGCTCCTTAACAACCGATAATTGCAGGCTTTTTTTTTTTACATTTTGTCAGTGGGGGAAACCCGCTTACAGATGAAAGAACTGAGCCTGAAAGTTTTGGTTTCAGGTACCGATGCTTGTGTGAATGCTTGGCATCAGCACCGATACTGATACCGGCATGGGTGCAACCTTAACACACCACGTAATGATCATTTTTAGACTAGTGCGAATAATATGATTCTTTTTTTTATTTGTGTCTTATACCGATGTACAGTACGCACCTCAATAGTTCTATTTATTCTGATGTGTGTTCCTGAAGAACAAAAAAATACATTTTGGCTCTTTGTTTCATTTACTTTTAAGGCCTCATAGACATGAAAAACGTTGAGTACAACGTCAGGGCAAAATCAATGTTTTTTTCAGCGTTTTGCATCTGCGTTAATGAGCGTTAGTGAGCGCCTGCGTCAATAGGCATTTTTTTAAAAAAAAATTCCTCTGCTATTTTTTAACCAGAGAACGTTGGCGTCAAAAACGCTGGTTAACACCAGTTTGGCGTTAGTGAGTGTTTTGCGGCATTGGCGTCAAAAACGACAAAACGTTACAGCCTCAGAACGCGCTGCTCCCGGGTTCTAGTTACAGCTCACTAAAAAAGAAATTGTGCATAGATGCACTGAATGCAGTTCAATTGTACAAAATACAAGTGTAGTATACAATACATATGATAACCGAAGTGTACTGATTCTCCGAAGCCCAGCGCGTTTCGGGGTACACCCTTCTTCAGGGACCTTGTTTTTTGGAGAAAATCAATTCTATAATATAACATAATATAAGTGTTATGGTCACATTCAAAAGACAACAGTAATGCCAGAAACCACTAAAGACATCTCAAACTATACCTTCCAGATTACAATGCAGATGAATACAATTGTGGCATTCTATAAAAATATTTAAAATTGGCCACGGGTGCAACCCAGATGATTCTGGGTGATCTCGACAGAAGGCCGCTGGTAGCACACCACCCCCACGGTCACCACTGAGCCTCCATGATCGCCATGGCAATCGCGCAAGTCCCCGCCGTGATGACAAAATAAGTATCGAATGGAAGTTCTCACAATTGTTGAAAGTTTGAACAACAGCCGAGAATCTATAGAAAAATATAATGTAATATGATAAATGATAATATTAATGAAGTAGATAAAAATAATAATAATAGTAATGCTACTGATGAAATCACTTCATAATTTTATAATTTTATAATCATATATGATATCAATCTTGGTTTGTTTTACTAGGCTATATAGAAGTGACACCAGCTGTTACATATATCGATATACAGATATTGGTGCTAAGCCATGGGTGGGCTGGAGCTGGGAAAATTAGATGGCAGGGAGGGGTCCAGCGTATCCAGGTCCCTGTCATCGTCCCCGCTGCAGGTCACCCCTGGTATTCAAAACCAAAACTAGTTTTGTAAGTTGCCACTAAAAAGCGGCAAGAAAGTATCACTGTGCTTTTTCCAAGATTCATTTAGGAAAATGCTATAGTTAAACAATTATTTAGTACGACTTGGCTATAATACAATCAAACTTAAATATGGCGTTGTGTGTGCAGAGTGGCTGTGCGCATCGGAGCCCTCTGCACACGCAGTTTAAATAACGCCAGGGCATGCGCACTGGGTACCGGCATCGCGTCTCCGGAGGCTCAGTGATGGAGGGCTTTAAGCGATTGGAGAGTCAGGGACGGCCGATCGGATGACGCGGCGAGACTCCCGAAGCGCGCATGCGCGGCTCCCCCGCCTGCGGACACCCAGGGAAGTCCCGCATGCGCACTCCACCGACACAATGACTCCCGCAGGAGAATGAGGGAGAGAAGAGGGGAAATGGCCAGAATTCGGGCCTATCCCCTGATCACCACCCCATCCCCCGCATGGAGACAAGACGCTCCCCTAGGCCGGATGGGGCCGGGGGGCTGGGTGGGGTATGTGGGGAGAGTTGGATGTTTTCAATTTGTTGTAGCAGGTGAATGGTGTCCTTAATGTATGAGGGAAAGCTCATTACACAGGGCCTGAAATGTGTATCGATGTACTTGCTTAGATTCTCAGTCGGGGGAGCCACGCATGCGCGCTTCGGGAGTCTCGCCGCGTCATCCGATCGGCCATCCCTGCCCCTCCCATTGCTTGAAGCCCTCCATCGCTGAGCCTCCTGTGACGCACATAGGAGGAGACGCGATGCCGGTACCCAGTGCGCATGCCCCAGCGTTATTTAAACTGCGTGTGCAGAGGGCTCCAATGCGCACAGCCACTCTGCACACACAACGCCAGATTTAAGTTTGATTGTATTATCGCCAAGTTGTACTAAATAATTGTTTAAATATAGCATTTTCCTAAATGAATCTTGGATAAAACACAGTGATACTTTCTTGCCGCTTTTTAACACCAATATCTGTATATCGATATATGTAACAGCTGGTGTCACTTCTATATAGCCTAGTAAAACAAACCAAGATTGATATCATATATGATTCTAAAATTATAAAATTATGAAGTGATTTCATCACTAGCATTACTATTATTATTCTTTTTATCTACTTCATTAATATTATCATTTATCATATTACATTATATTTTTCTATAGATTCTCGGCTGTTGTTCAAACTTTCAAAAATTGTGAGAACTTCCATTCAATACTTATTTTGTCATCACGGCGGGGACTTGCGTGATTGCCATGGCGATCATGGAGGCTCAGTGGTGACCGTGGGGGTGGTGTGCTACCAGCGGCCTTCTGTCGAGATCACCCAGAATCATCTGGGTTGCACCCGTGGCCAATTTTAAAATTTTTTATAGAATGCCACAATTGTATTCATCTGCATTGTAATCTGGAAGGTATAGTTTGAGATGTCTTTAGTGGTTTCTGGCATTACTGTTGTCTTTTGAATGTGACCATAACACTTATATTATGTTATATTATAGAATTGATTTTCTCCAAAAAAACAAGGTCCCTGAAGAAGGGTGTACCCCGAAACGCGCTGGGCTTCGGAGAATCAGTACACTTCGGTTATCATATGTATTGTATACTACACTTGTATTTTGTACAATTGAACTGCATTCAGTGCATCTATGCACAATTTCTTTTTTAACGTATACCAATACATTTTTTAAATTATTTTATGATTTGTGAGTCAGCTTGCCTGTTAAAGTCCCAAGTTCAAGTGGGGGGAACTTTTTCCACAAATATATTTATTAGGGATGACGGCAATAGGGGTTTATCCCTGGGTGGTGTTCTTAAACAATTAGTTACAGCTCACTAACGCCGACGCCCCCTACTGCTTAAAAATGTCTGCATTTTTTAGGGGGCCATAGAATAACATGGAGAGCTGTAAAAAAACGCCCCAAAACATAGCGTCAAAAAACGCCCGTGTGCATGAGGGCTTAAAGCCACCCTGTCACCCAATAATATATAATAAATAATAAAACAGGATGTAGAAATATTTTCCAGTCTTATCATCATCATTTCAGTAAAAACACATTAACATGAATGGTAGGGCATAAAAAACACAATAAATAACCCACATTTTTGATAAAATATAAAAGACAAGGTTACGCCGAGTAAATAGATACCCAACATGCCAAACTTTAAACTTTTGTGCGCCCCGTGAAATGGCGTCAAACTTCAGTACGCTATGTTTTCTATAGGTGATGCTCCAGAAGCCCCCTATAGGTATCAGGCTGTAGAAGGAAAGCAAAATATTTTCCAGTCTTATCATCGGTGACCATGATCTTGTAACCGAACCTCCCTTTCTTTTACAACCAAGGAAGCTTCCATCTTAGCCTCTGTTTAACCCTTTCGCTGCCAGAGCTGTTTTTGCATTTTTGGCACACATGTTTAAAAAATCATTTTAGGCCTGAAGATTACACAAAACCCCCAAACATTATTTATTTTCTGAAAGCAGACACCCTAGAGAATAAAATAGTGGTAGTTACAAATTTTTATGTCACATGATATTACCGCAAAGGTCTAGGAAATGCAACATTTCAGTAAAAACACACTAATTTGAATTGTAGGGCAAATAAACACAATAAATGACCCACATTTTTGGTAAAATATAAAAGACGAGGTTGCGCCGAGTAAATAGATACCCAACATGCCAAACTTAAAATTTTTGTGCGCCCTGTGAAATGGCGTCAAACTTCAGTACCCTATATTTTCTATGGGTGATGCTTCAGAAGCCCCCTATAGGTATCAGTTTAGTGTTACGAAGAAGGTCTTGTGTTAGAATTATTGCTCTCACTCTGGCGTACGCAGCAATATGTTAAATGTGTATCGCAATCAACATTTTCATGCGTAGGCGCCCCGACGCATGCGTTTATGTTCGTGCGTGTGTATATGGGGTGGTGGGGGGCCTCAAATTTTTTTGGGGGGGCGGAACTTTATGTGTTTGTGTGTAACTTTATCTTTTGCAAAAAATGTTTTTTTTTACTTCACTTTTTTTTTTCATCAGATGGGGGTCAAAAAGTCCCATATGTGATGTTTTTATGTGACAGTTTCTCTGTATTGAGACATGCAGGGTCTAAAAGACCCCCCCCCCTCGCATGTCTCTCCTGTACTCCACTGAATGTTTTGCAGTGCAGATCGCATTGTAAAACATTCACACCCGGTAAATGGAGCTGGGGACGCGGAGAACGTGACCCGGGAGTGACGTCAGGGACACCACTCTCCTCCTTAAACTCTACACGCCACCTCCGCCAATGGGCAAGCAGAGCCCGTTAAGCACGGTGGGAGTGCACACGGGGGGTGCCGTTACCGGGGGGGTCCGTGAGAGCGTTCGGGTGGCAGCAGCGCCGCCCGAACGCTCTCGTCTGACAGGAAGGAGTCTGCCCGTCAGTTTTATACACAATCCCGGTGGCTGCAGCCCCTGGATCGTGTGTAATACCCCCCCCCCCCCCGTCATTAGGTCCGTATGACATACAGACCTGACAGCGAAAGGGTTAAATGGTCATGGTGCTGCACATTAAATGACACCAGACATTAAATGACTTGAAGGGTTGGTTAAGAGTGCAAGCAAATGTGTCAGTGATCATTCCTAGCATACCTTGAATGTAACGGTTTTGAAAAATCATGAAATCAATGGGTTTGTTTCTGCCCTAAAGTGTTTCTAAAGATTAACCACTTCAATACCAGTCACTTAAAACACTTCCTGCCCAGACCAATTTTCAGCTTTCAGTGGTGTTGTGTTTGAATGAGAATTGCACGGTCGTGCGATGCTGTATCCAAACATTATTTTTTTCATTTTGTTCCCAAAAATTGTGCTTTCTTTTGCTGGTATTTGATCACCCCTGCCGTTTTTATTTTTTGCGCTATAAATAAAAAAAGACCAACAATTTTGAAAACATTTTTTTTTATTTGTTTCTGTCACAAAACTTTGTATAAAGTACATTTTCTCCTTCACTGACGGACACTGATGTGGCTACGCTGATGGGCACTGATGTGGCTACACTGATGGGCACTGATGTGGCTACACTGATGGGCACTGATGAGGCTACACTGACGAACACTGATGAGGCAGTACAGATTGGGACTGATGAGGTGGCACTGATAAGGTGGCACTGATAATGGGGCACATATATGCAGCACTGATGGGCACTGATAGGCGGCACTGATAAGCAGCACTGACGGGCACTGATAGGTGGCACTGATATGCAGCACTGATTGGCACTCATAGACGGCACTGATGGGCACTAATAGGTGGCACTGGGAACTGATGGGCATTGATAGGTGGCACTGCTGGGTACTGATAGGTGGCACTGATAGGTGGCACAGGTGGGCACTGATAGGTGGAACTGGTGGGGACTGGTACATGGCACTGGTGGACACTGGTGCATATAGCACTGTTAGGGATGGCACTGGCAGGCATCACATATGGGCACAATGCCATCCCTACAGTGCACTGTATACCCCTTACCTGGTGCTCTAGTGTGTGCTCCCTGGTGGTCCTGGTTGGCTCCCTGGTGGTCCAGTGTGGCGATCCTGAGGGGGTCTGCACTGATAAACGTTCAGCGCAGCCCCCCCATCAGGAGAGCAGCCAATCGGCTCTCCACTGCTCAGGTCTGCATAAACGATAAACGACGCTCCCTGTTTACACTGTGATCCAGCATGCCATGAAGTGTATTAGATATTGAAGATTCTTTGACAAGCATAGCTTTCAAGACAGCAAAAATCTGAGTTACCAGCAGTGAGACCGTTATATTTTTATTTTTCTTCTAGACTACATTCACACGTTTGGTGTAAATTTCCCCCTCCGTTTTCACTGCAAATTTCAGTTCAGCTGCAATTTTCACTTATGGTTCAGATGCAAATTTTGTAGAGTTGGGGGCCACCAGTGTCTTTAACAATAGCTGGTTGTTAAGGTGGGGGCCAGGAAGCCAGCTGCCATGTCCTTAACAACTGATTACTCATCAGCTGTCAGCCAGTTCCCCACTGACAGCTGGATGTAAAAAAAAAATAATTGCCGGGAATTAAAAATTAAAAAACAATGGCATGGGGTTCCCCCAATTCATACCAGGTCCTTTAGGTCTGGTATGGATTTAAAGGGAACCCCAAGCCAATAAAAAACCCAGCGTGATGTCCCTCCAAATCCATACCAGACTCCCCAGGTGATGTCACTGGGTGGCCCTGCTCCTAAGCTATTTAAGAACTGTCAGATGGCAGAGCGGTCAGACGGGAGGAGACAGCAATGGGTGCGGAACAGTTTTTTTTTAGGTTGCCAGCAGCATTCATCGTAGATCTTCACTGAGGGACATTGTTTTTGTTTTGTTTTTTATTTAAAAAATTGCCAAAAAACTGTCTCTGTGTTTTTATTTCTTTTTTGACACTTTTTTGGAGAATGATTAGGGGTACAACATACCCCATACTCATTCACATGGGGGGGGGGGGGCAGGATCTGGGGGGTCCCTTGTTAAATGTGGCTTCCAGGGTCTGATAAGCCCCCTGTCCACAGACCACACAAACACCAACCAGGGTTGTGGGGAAGAGGCTCTTGTCCACATCAACATGGGGACAAAGTGCTTTGGGTAGGCAGAGCCCCCTTGCCCCAAAGCACCTCCTCATGTTGAGGGCATATGGCCTGCTCCTTTTATAGCCCACCTAGAGTCTGATATGGATTTTGGGGGAGACATCCACACCATTTTTGTTTAAATTTTGCAATTTAAATTCCCTCAAACTCCATACCAGACCTGAGGGTTAGGTATGAATATGGGGGGACCACATGATGTTTTTTTTTGGCATGGGGTTCCCCTTAAAATCCATGCCAGACCCAGAGGACCTGGTATAGATTGGGGGGTGCTGTTTTTTTTTGTATTTTGGCATGGGCCCTTAAAATCCATGCCAGACCCAAAGGACCTGGTATGTATTGGGGAACCCCCATGCTGTTTTTTTCTCATTGATATGTGTTCAAAACTGATCAGATGTGTTCCCATAGAATGCAATGAGCCTGAAATCTGCATATGAGCCCCACCACAGTGCTCAGAAAATGCACAGGACTAGAGTTGAGCGAACCCGTGGATGTTCGGGTTTGGTGTGTTCGGCCGAACTTCGGAAAAAAGTCCGGGTTCGGTACCGAACTTGACCCGAACTTTACCCCGAACCCCATTGAATTCAATGGGAACCCGAACCTACAAAAATGACTGTAAAAGAGTCCTGGAAAGTGCTAGAGGGCTGCAAAATGATTTTAGAACAATAATCTGTCCCTTACAGCAACAGCAGGAACCTGACCCTATAGAACTAGGAGATGATTTTAGAACAATAATCTGTCCCTCTAAGCAGTAGACTCTACCTAGTCCAGTCAGATGGTTCTGTAATGCAGGATGAGATCTGCAATCTGTCCCTAAAAGCAGTAGTAGTAGTAATCTCTACTACTCCAGCTTAATTTACCAATTACAAGCCGAAAGCCCCCCGCGCTGCTGATGACCAGAAACTGGCTAAGCAACTTAACACACATTATGCTCGCTTTAACACTTCACACCCCTCCCCCACCCCTACCACCACAGAGGACACTCCAGCCCATCCCAACCTGGACACCCACTCCTCTCCCGCTGCCCTTTCAGTCTCAGAACAGGATGTGTGGAGGCAATTTAAAAGACAAAAGACCCGCAAAGCACCCGGGCCAGACGGCATGTCTCCTGCCACACTGAGACACTGTGCTGATGAGCTGACACCTGTCTTCACAGACATTTTTAACACCTCTCTGGAGTCTTGCCAGGTCCCAGTGTGCTTCAAGTCCTCCATCATCGTCCCTGTCCCCAAGAAGCCCCGGATCACTGGACTTAATGACTACAGGCCGGTGGCGTTGACGTCTGTAGTCATGAAGTCATTTGAGCGGCTGGTTTTGTCCTACCTCAAGTCCATCACCTCCCCCCTCCTGGACCCCCTGCAGTTCGCCTACAGAGCCAACAGATCTGTAGACGACGCCATCAACCTGGTCCTCCACTTCATCCTCCAGCATCTGGACTCCCCGGGAAACTACACCAGGATCCTGTTTGTGGACTTCAGCTCTGCCTTCAACACCTTCCTCCCTGCTTTGCTCCAGGACAAGCTCTCCCAGCTCAATGTGCCTGACTCCACCTGCAGGTGGATCACTGACTTCCTGTCGGACCGGAGGCAGTGCGTGCGGCTGGGGAAGAATGTATCTGACACCATCACCATCAGCACAGGAGCTCCACAGGGCTGTGTACTTTCTCCTCTGCTCTTCTCCCTGTACACTAACTGCTGCACCTCCAGCCATGAGTCCGTGAAACTGATTAAGTTTGCGGATGACACCACCCTCATCGGGTTCATCTCAGACGGTGATGAGTCGGCCTACAGGAGGGAGGTGGACTGGCTGGTGTCCTGGTGCAGTGCCAACAACCTGGAGCTCAACGCCCAGAAGACAGTGGAGATGATCGTGGACTTCAGAAAAGTCACAGCCCCCCTGCCCCCCCTCGCCCTGACAGACCTACCCGTCACCACCGTGGACTCCTTCCACTTCCTCGGGACCACCATCACCCACGACCTCAAGTGGGAGCCCACCATCAGCTCCCTCATAAAGAAGGCCCAGCAGAGGATGTACTTCCTACGACAGCTGAGAAAAGCAAAGCTGCCGGTGCAGATGATGGTGCAGTTTTACACGGCCATCATCGAATCCATCCTCACCTCCTCCATCACCTTGTGGTACGCTGGAGCCACAGCCAGGGACAGACAGAGACTGCAGCGCATTGTGCGCTCTGCAGAGAAGGTGATCGGCTGCAGCCTTCCATCCATCCACGACCTGTACGTCTCCAGGACTCGGGGAGGAGCAGGTCGGATCACAGCTGACCCTTCTCACCCTGGACATGGACTATTTCAGCCACTCCCCTCAGGCAGGAGGCTACGGTCCATGCGGACCAGAACCTCCCACCACAAAAACAGTTTCTATCCATCTGCTGTGGGACTCATGAACACTTGACACTTTACACACTGTAATTTTTGTACTTTGCCACTTGACACTGTAAATTTTGCATTTGCACATGTCCCAGTCTAAATCCAACCCTGTAAATCTTGTGATTACTTTTGTATTTATTGTGTATTTTATTTAGTATTTTTTATTTTTTTGTATTTTTTGTTATTCTTCTTCTGCGCCAAAACACCAAGACAAATTCCTAATCCGTGAACCTTGTTTACAGATCATGGCAATAAACCTT
This sequence comes from Glandirana rugosa, assembly GCA_018402905.1. Lineage (NCBI taxonomy): Eukaryota > Metazoa > Chordata > Amphibia > Anura > Ranidae > Glandirana > Glandirana rugosa. Next base: position 380,089 of record BLSH010197285.1, on the reverse strand, counting down.
TTCTGATTCTGATTCTATCTATCTATCTGCAATCTGTCCCTCACAATCTGTCCCTCACAGCGCCGGCAGCATCCTCTCCCTACACTAACCTGAGAGCATGTGACATGCAGCACTGTGACTCCAGCCTCATATAGAGGTTGGGTCACATGATGCACTGGCCAATCACAGCCATGCCATTAGTAGGCATGGCTGTGATGGCTTCTAGGGAAAACCAGTGAAATGCTTGTTGATTGGCTGCCCTGCAGCTATATAACATGCGTGATCAAATACCCGAACCCATAACTCGAACCCAAACTTTTTTTAAAATGTCTAAGTTTGGGTCCGGGTCACGGGCACCCCAAAGTTCCGTACGAACCCGGACTTTACAGTTAGGGTTCGCTCAACTCAGGACTCTTTTTAAATTTGCAGAGAATTTGCACTGCAGCTGCACCGTATATATGTGAACCAGTTTCATAGAAAGCCTGTTTGGTTCACATGTCATGCGAATCGGATGCAGTTCATAACACAACTAATTTGCATATATATAACCTTACAGATTTATTTATTTTAGCAACAGACCTGGTTTTTCCATTTCATAAGTAAACACACATTTCACCCAGCTTTTTCTTTAACTGGGAGTTTCCGATTATGAGAACAATAGAACGAACTGTAGGATACAATGTTACAATTACCCAGTAAATTGTGTTCATAACATCTCCACTGTTATAGTTTCCTATTAGCTGACCAAGAGCTTCCACGGAGCAAACTAAATCCAGCAAAACACAAGCCACCATGGTACCGGCTGCCCGTACTAGACCTCCAATCTGCGGAGGGGATCTGAGCTGGAGAGAGTTCCTCCAGATGTTCCAGGCGTGTTTTAGTAGTGATCCTACGCTGAGGGTGATACAGAAGAAAGTCAAAGTAAAGGGCAAACAGCAACCCAACACCACATTAAAAATATCAAAGAGTTTAGTAGAAACATGACTATCATCAATGACTCTTGTGGGTTTGGTCTCATTTTCAGAACTGCCAAAGTGAACTGTCCAGATAATAGGAAGGTTTATTAGAAAACAAAAACCTGCCAACCCCAACAAAAGCAGATTTGTGGAAGTCAATATGACCTTTTTCACCCGCTGGAATGAACGGTGGGATAAGTTGAAAAGTTTTACACAGTAATAAGTTGAAAGAAGAGCGGTTTGCCAAAAACTTGTGTAGACGATAAAGCAAAAAACGATATGATCGGAAAGATATGATGCTTTTGGGATCAATGTGATTGACTGTAGATGATATACGAGACCTTCAGCAATCAATGTGCACTGGAAGAACATATTAGTGAATGTCATAGTGGACAGGATGAGATCGCAGGCTGTAGGATGTCTTCCTTTGTACCAATCTCTGAGATATAGAGTCAATATTAGAAAGTTTAGGGTGAAGCCTGGTGCACCTATGATGATAGGGATGATAGAAATCTCCAGAGGCCACTTCATGGTTTTAAAAGTCTTCCAGAAAGTTCTCCAGTCCGTTGAGTAACTATTGCAGAGAGCTCGTTTCTGTGCTCTGTTACTTCGTAGGCAACTCTAAAATATCCAGGGATGCAAATGATCATTTTTTTTTCCCTGCATAAGGTTTCTTGAATATTTAACGTTAACCGATTAAGATCTTGCTGTAGGTCTGTCCTATATTTGTATTAGGCTGATTGGCATTATTCTTTATTAAAATGTATATTTTTTGTGGAGCAAATGTCATCCTTTGATTATTATATCAAGTGTGAAGCTTTAGGCTCCATGCACACTGGACGCTCTCTGGGCGTCGGATTTGAGTGGCAGGAGATGCTGCTTAGAAAACGTTCTTCAAGCAGCGTTTATCGGCATTTACCGGCGTCTGCGTTTTTGAGGGGTTTTTTTTATAACTACATTCGCTTCCATTGACTACAAAAAGCGCTGGATGCATACAAATGGCAGTTTAGTGGCATTAACTGGTTCCCGACTGGCTACAGTATATTTACTGCGGCAATGTGGCCGCATTCCGCGGATCACCGTAAATAAACGTCGATTCGCGGACACTCGGCTAGGAAGGGAGAGCGCACCCGCCACACTCTGCTTGATTGTGCCCCGTGGCTCGAGCAGACCTGATGTCCGCCAGCGAGCTGCGGGGAGCTGCTAGAGCAGTGGTTCTCAACTCCGGTCCTCAGGACCGGAGAACAGGCCAGATTTTAAGTATTACCTTGGGGAGATGCAGACTAGAATTCTGCAATCACTGAGCAGAAAATTATAACACTTGTGATGTATTTCAGTTATCCTGCAAACCTGGCCTGTTAGTGGGTCCCGAGGACCGGAATTGAGAACCATTGTGCTAGAGGGAAAGAACGGGGAACCGCTGATGTAACTAGTATGTGTTGTATTACTAGTATGATGTATTACTAGTAAAAAAAAAATGTAAAAACGTTTACGCAAACCAATCAATAAACGCCGATTGCGATTTTTTTTACCAAAAACATGAGGAAGAATATAAATCGGCCAAAACCGATGAGTAAATTTGTTTTTTTATATTTTTTTTGGATTTGTATTTTATCAAAAAGTAAGAAATGTTTTTTTTTTTTTTTACAAAATTGTCGCTCTTCTTTTGTTTATAGCGGTGATCAGAAATGACGCAGGGGATCAAATACCACCAAAAGAAAGCCCTATTTGTGGGGAGAAGATGACCCAAATTTTGTTTGGGTACAACGTTGCACGACCGCGCAATTGTCAGTTAAGGCGACGCAGTGCAGAATCGCAAAAAGTGCTCTGGTCCTACAGTGGGAAATCCTTCCGGGGGTGAAGAGGTTAATGAGCCTTTATCTGTGTTTATTGGCATCCAGCGCTTTTTGTGATCAGAAAAAGGAGCCCTGGATGCCAATTCAGGCCGTTCAGAAAACAGCCCAAAAACGCCACTGCTGTTAAACGACAATAAACGTCCATGTGTGCATGGACACATAGGATAACATAAAGGGGCGTTTTTGGGTTGTTAAAAAAAAACGCCCAAAAAACCATAAATGGTCGTTTATAAGCTTCAGTGTGCATGGAGCCTAAAACTTAAATTTAAATGTAACATTGTTTTTGCACTAACGCGTTAACTATGCTCATCGTAGCCAGACATTAACCACTTCAGCCCCGGAAGGATTTGCCCCCTTCCTGACCAGTCCATATTTTTGCGATACGGCACTGCGTTGCTTTAATTGACAATTGTGTGGTCGTGCGACGTTGTACCCAAACAAAATTAACGTCCTTTTTTCCCCACAAATAGAGATTTCTTTTGATGGTATTTGATCACCTCTGTGGTTTTTATTTTTTGCGCTATAAACAAACAAAGAGCGACAATTATGAAAAAAAACAATATTTTTTACTTTTTGCTATAATAAATATCCAAAAAAATATATAAAAAATGATATATTCATCAGTTTAGGCCGATATATATTCTTCTACATATTTTTGGTAAATAAACTCGCAAAAAGCAATTTTTGTTTGGTTTGCGCAAAAGTTATCACGTCTATAAACTATGAGAATTGATTTATAGCATTTTTATTTTTTTTACTGGTAATAGCGATGATCGGCGATTTTTATCGGGACTGCGACATTGCGGCGGACATGTCAGACACCTTTGACACTTTTTTGGGACCAAATGCATTTATACAATGATCAGAGCTAACTTACTGTATAAATGTCACTGACAGGGATGGGGTTAAGCTGCAGGGGGCGATCAAGGGGTTAACTGTGTTCCCTTAATGTGTTCTAACTGTATGGGGGCTGGGCTGGCAGGGCATAAGAGATCCAACTGATCCCAGTTTCAGGGATCAGTAGATCAGTGTCATGTCCAATGACAGAACAGGAAACCACCGTGTTTACATTGGCGGTTCCCCGTTCTGCTTCTCTAACAGGTGATCACAGGTTGCCAGTGGACATCAAGTCTGCGCGACCTGCGGCCACACTCAAGCAACATGCAGTGGGCATATGAGTGTGCCATCTATATACGCCAATTTGCGCAGTGCTGCCATAGTGCAGCAATAAAAGTATGCAACATGGTCGGAAAGAGGGTAAACTTAAATTTAGCGCATTACCTATGCTCATCATAGCCAGACTTTAACCACTTCAGCCCTGGAAGGATTTACCCCCTTATTGGCGAGGCCATTTTTTGCGATTCGGCACTGCGTCTCTTTAACTGACAATTGCGCGGTCGTGCGACGTTGTACCCATACAAAATTAACATAATTTTTTTCCCACAAATAGAGCTTTTTTTTGGTGGTATTTAATCACCTCTGCAGCTTTTATTTTTTGCGCTATAAACAAAGAGTGACAATTTTGAAAAAAAAAAAACAATATTTTTTACTTTTTGCTATAATAAATATCCCTAAAAAAAAATTAAAAAACAAATTTCAGTTTAGGCCGATATTTAATAATCGTATATTGATTGGTTTACGCAAAAGTTATAGCGTCTACAAAATAGGGGATAGATTTATGGCAGTTTTATGACATTTTTATTATTTTATTTTTTTTTGCTAGTAATGGTGGCGATTGGTAATTTTTAGTGGGGGTTGCGACATTGCGACGGACAGATCGGACACTTTTGACACTTTTTTGGGACCATTGACATTTATACAGCAATCAGAGCTATAAAAATGCACTAATTACTGTATAAATGTCACTGGCAGGGAAGGGGTTAACACTAGGGGGCGCTCAAAGGGTTAAATGCGTTCCCTGGGAGTTGTTTCTAACTGTGGGGAGAGTGGACTGACAGGGAGAAGAGAGAGATCGCTGTTTCTGATCACTGGGAACAGCAGATCTCTCTCTACTTCCCTGACAGAATGGGGATCTGTCTGTTTACATTGACAGATCCCCCGTCTTGTCTCTCTTTCCAGCAATTGCAGGTGGGCATAAGACATTGTGGCCACCAGCCGCGCGCATCAGCTCCCCCGCCGTATAGCGAGCGTGCGCACGTCTGTTATAGCTATCTAAAGTAGGGTTGCCACATCATCCCTTTAATCCAGGACACATATTAATTACACAGGTTGTTCTGTGGCCGATTAAGGTGGTAATTAAACTCCCTTGGTGCCTCATCTGCATTTAATTAGCCTCAGAATGAGCGTCATTCATATGTGTCCTGGATTAAAGGGATGATGTGGCAACCCTAATTTAAAGGACCGACATATAGTAAGGTGATTTGCGCAGCGCTGCCACATTGCACCAGTAAATGCACGTAAGCTGGGTCAGCAAGTGGTTAAAGTGGAACTTCACTGTATCTGAGCACTGCAAACCAAAAACACTATTTAATTCCTATTTTTAATACAGAAAGCAAAATTCCTCATCCAGCCATCTCTCCATGCTTTATTTTGCTGAGAAATCACTTAGAAAAAACGCCCTGCTAGCATTTCTGGCCATGGCCATCTTGAGTCAGGGCAGATGATTCATGTAGCATTCTACTTCCTGGAATCCATCTGCCCCTTGCTTAGGCAGTGCTTAGCTGAGAAACCCCCTCTTCTCTCCTGAAGATTTCTGGGATGTATGACATCATTTGCCTAGGACTGAAAACCAGGAAGTAACTTAAGAAATAGAGAAAAAAAAAAGGTTTAAAACAAGTAAATACGATGTACTTTCCTATCTATTCACTAATGCTAGCTGCACGAGGTTTACAAATAGTCAGTTGTTTGAGAAAGCGAAGTTCCACTTTAACCACTTGCCGACCGCCCGCCGTGGCTTGATGGCGCCAAAGTGGTTCGTTATCGCAAACCGCCATCACCTGACGGCAGCTGTAAGATTAAGTTTGTGTTGCGCGCTCACTCTTTTTCCGGGGGGGCCAGGGAGCGGGTAGGGTGGACTCGATCTCCGCCGGCTACCCGCGATGGCCCCCCCGCAGTGAAAGAACGGAGGTCCGTGTGAGTAAACACGGATCTCCATTCTGACAGAGGGGGAAGGGCTGTGATCACAGACTTCCTGTATATGGAAGCCATGATCACTCCCCTCCCCCTGCCAGCCCAGCCCCCATACAGTTAGAACACACTGAGGGAAAACAGTTAACCCTTACAGCGCCCCCTCCAGGTTAACCCCTTCACGGCCAATGGCATTTATACAGTAATTAGTGCATTTTCATTTGACTCAGGGCTATGCATATCGGTGGCTCCATGGACGGCTATTGTTACGGACACTTTGTTTGAGAGATTGCCTCCCTGTTTTTTCCCCCATTCTGGGGTGGGTCCGTTATGGACACCTGGGACACCCATAGGAAGGGATGCTTAGGTAGATAGTAAAGATGAGGTTACAGCATCCGTCTGGTCTTAAAACAGTGAGCTTTACAGAATATTTTTGGATTTCTATACTACAGTGAAAGAGGAAAAACGATGGAGCGATAAGAAAATAAACTAAAGTATGTAGGTAGCATTAAATGCGTTCCAAAAACGTACATTATGGAGAGAAGGTCCAAAGTCCCCCTATGGACACCCCTAATGGGAACTTATTGTGTCCAGTTATAGACCGGGGGGGGGAGCAGGCCCTGCCTCTTACATTTTTATTTCAATGATTTTTATTTAAATGTTACAGAAATACTCCTAACAGAATATCCAATGATATAACAACAAAAAGAATCCTATATGAGACCAGAAATCTTCTGGTATTGCAATAACATAAAAGTAATAATCTATTAAGTAAACCAGTATCTTCCTTAGACAAAAAATCTAATTCTGTCTTTGAAAGGCAGTACCCCAGCACCCCAGAAGGGAACAAGCTGTACTAGGGAACTAGCCCCTCTCAGATTTTTGATATTTAAAAGAACATAAGAAAAGAATAAGGAGGGAGGGAGAGAGAGATAAAGATAGGATTGCCCTAAAGAGAGAAGGGGTGGCCCAAAAACCGTATACTCAAACATTCACTTAGAGAATTCGGTTTCCTGGAATACCTGGAGTCAGGGAGACTCCTACAAAAGTTGAACTTGTCATATTTTTAAATTTCTGGTAGATTATATCCATAGACAAGGGGCATTTTTTAATAAAAATATTATAATATACAACATAAATATTTGTGTGTCTGCTAAGCAAAAAAAAAAAAAAAGATTTTGCTTCCTCCTCTCCAAACAAATTGTGCATCTCGGATTCAAATCATTTGTTCCACCGCATTCAAATCTTAGTGGTGAGTTTATGTTACAATGTAAAATAGCAAACGTTACGTTGAGTTCAGTGGACAGTGACATCCGATCTGTGCTGCCGCAAAGAGGACTGATTTTCTGTCTTTAAATATATCTGGGTTCTTGTTTGCATGCATGCATATATTATTTATACATATATATATATACAGTATCTCACAAAAGTAAGTACACCCCTCACATTTATGTAAATATATTATTCTATCTTTTAATGTGACAACACTGAAGAAATGACACTTTGCTACAATGTAAAGTAGTGAGTGTACAGCTTGTATAACAGTGTAAATTTGCTGTCCCCTCAAAATAACTCAACACACAGCCATTAATGTCTAAACCACTGGCAACAAAAGTGAGTACACCCCAAAGTGAAAATGTCCAAATTAGGCCCAAAGTGTCAATATTTTGTGTGGCCACCATTATTTTCCAGCACTGCCTTAACCCTCTTGGGCATGGAGTTCATCAGAGCTTCACAGGTTGCCACTGGAGTCCTCTTCCACTCCTCCATGATGACATCACGGAGCTGGTGGATGTTAGAGACCTTGCGCTCCTCCGCCTTCCATTTGAGGATGCCCAACAGATGCTCAATAGGGTTTAGGTCTGGAGACATGCTTGGTCAGTCCATCACCTTTCCCCTTAGCTTCTTTAGCAAGGCAGTGGTCGTCTTGGAGGTGTTTGGGGTCGTTATCATGTTGGAATACTGCCCTGTGGCCCAGTCTCTGAAGGGAGGAGATCATGCTCTGCTTCAGTATGTCACAGTACATGTTGGCATTCATGGTTCCCTCAATGAACTGTAGCTCCCCAGTGCCGGCAGCACTCATGCAGCCCCGGACCATGACACTCCCACCGCCATGCCTGACTGTAGGCAAGACACACTTGTCTTTGTCCTCCTCACCTGATTGCCACCACACACGCTTGACACCATCTGAACCAAATACGTTTATCTTGGTCTCATCAGACCACAGGACTTGGTTCCAGTAATCCATGTCCTTAGTCTGCTTGTCTTCAGAAAACTGTATATATATACAGGCGGTCCCCTTGTTACAAACAACTCCTACTTATAAACGGAGGTAGACAACAGGAAGTGAAAGGAAATCTACCCATAGGAAAGGAAATGCACTCCTGTAAGAGTTACAGGCAGTCCCTGAGTTACGAACATCCGAGTTACGAACGACTCCTATTTACAAATGGATGTGGTCTGAGGTCACTGCTGGCCGCTTGCGCTCCACACTGCTCCCGGATACTCATGAGCAGCCATCTTGCAGCGCCAGACACATCCCACAGTGTTGTACAGCATGGCCACCAGAGCCCCATATACCACAACAGCACACATAGCAGCACCCGGAACATCCCACATCACTGCACATGTTGAAGTTACACTTAGAAATGTACGGTTCCGACTTACAAACAAATTTGATTTAAGAACGGACCTACAGTCCCTAACCCGTTCGTAACTCAGGGACTGCTTGCATTATGGGAAAAAGGGGTCTCCACTGAAGCTTTATCACCAATCCTTGTTTCCACAACAACCCAACATTTTTCAAAATCCAATTATCATTGGGACAGGAAATGAGGTGAAATCTTCTGAACAGAAACCTTGACAGCAAAACAAACATTACAGGGGTGTTACTCCTTCCCTATGATATCCAAAAAGCTTAAAAATATTTTTTTTGGCTGAAGCTACACTTAGAAAATGTACCTGATCCCACTTACAAACAAATTCAACTTAAGAACAAACCTACAGTCCCTATCTTGTTTGTAACCCGGGGACCGCCTGTATATACTGTATATATATATATATATATATACAAACTGTTGGCGCTATATAAATCCTGTATAATAATAATAATAATAATATATATATGGAAAACTATTTTTAAGGTTGCGCTAAGCCTTAAAGTGTTTGCAACCCTAGAAAAAAAATTGGATCCTGTTCCTGTAAAACATTTTATACAGCACAGTGCTTGTGCTGTGTAATTTGGCCTCCTGTATCACCTACAATACCTGACTGATCCTGCCGGGTTCTAGCCACCCTTCTGTAAACTGACCACAGTTTATAATGGCTGCTGAGCCCTGACACCGTGGTCAGTTTATGTGCATCTGTCATCCGCAGCTCTCCTCTGTTTTTTCTACTCTGTCCTCTCCCCCCTCCCCTCCCTGCCTGTCAGCTCCTGTGTCTGTGAGACATCTCCGCCCTTCACCTCCTGCCGCTATTTGTCATAAAGTAAATATTAAAACATTGTCACTGCCAGCCTCTCTTATATGCAGCCGTAACTCACACTGCAAATATTTATGTAAAACAAAGTCTCTAAATACTGTTTTTCTGAGCTCTTCAGGTCAGTCACGGCCGCACCTCCTCCCTCATCTAAGGGCTCGAGTGGGAGGGGCTGAGCAGCCAGCACAGTGGTCACACGACCTCCCCAGCTGATGTCAGAGGGAAAATTCGGCCCCTCTTACTCTAGTCCGTACAGGGAGAGACATCTGAAAATCGGTATTTAGAGGCTTAGTTTTCCACAAATATTTACAATAGCTGTCATGGCTGCATAAAAGAGGGGCTGGCAGCGACAGTTTTTAGAAGGGTTACAAACCCTTTAAATCATGAACATATCAGAAACTGCTGCAAACAAATATTTTTTGAGTAGCGAGGAAAAATTAACTTGGCGTGTCTATAAGGCTCCATGCACAATGGACGCTCTCTGGGTGTTGGGTTTTAGTGGCAGGAGACACTGCTTAGAAAACGTTCTCTTAGCAGCGTTTTGTAAGCAGCCTTTATCGGCGTCTGCGTTTTTGAGCGTTTTTTTTAAGCTACGTTGGCTTTCATTGACTACAAAAAACGCTGGATGCAGATAAATGGCCATTTAGCGGTGTTTATGAGCGTTTATCGGCGTTTACCGGCGTCCAGCATTTTTTGTGGTCAGAAGAACGACTCTTGGATGCCAATTCAGGGCGTTCAGATAACAGCCCAAAAACGCCACTGCTGTTAAATGACAATAAACGTTCATGTGTGCATGGACACATAGGATAGCATAAAGGGGCGTTTTTGGGCTGTTAAAAAAACACCCAAACGACCATAAACTTTTTTTATCATCTTCAGTATGCATGAAGCCTAAGGCTCCATTTACACGGGTTGCTGTTTCAACCTCCCCGGAATGTTTTATCTTGACAGCTAGAAACCAGCATCTAAAACGTCCGTTTTGACATGTTTTGCATTCCGCGTTTAGCGTCGTTTAGCAGCGTTCATGTCTAGGAGCGTTTTTGAAAATTTTTTTTTCTTTTTTTAAAATGGAAACGCCTGTAAATGAAACACTCCTAGACGTGAGTTACCGCATTTAGGCGCCTTTACAAGCTGCTTGGCATATCAAATGCCTCTGAACTGGCGTCTGAACCCATTTTTTGCTTTCCAAAAAAGCCTCTAAACTCAACTGCCTGGAAACGACCTTAACCACTTCAGCCCCGGAAGGATTTGCCCCCTTCCTGACCAGGGCCCTTTTTGCGATTCGGCACTGCGTCGCTTTAACTTAAAATTACGCGGTCGTGCGGCGTTGTACCCAAACGAAATTTGCGTCCTTTTTTTCCCATAAATAGAGCTTTCTTTTGGTGGTATTTGATCACCGCTGCGTCCTTTCTGATCGCCGCTATAAACAAAAGAAGAGCGACAATTTTGCAAAAAAAAAAAAAACAAATTTCTTACTTTCTGCTAAAATACAAATCCAAAAAAAAAATATAAAAAAACATTTTTTTTCATATATTTTGGCCGATTTATATTCTTCCTCATATTTGTGATAAAAAAAATCGCAATCAGCGTTTATTGATTGGTTTCCGCGTTTACGGATGATGAGAATTCATTTCTGGGGTTTTTTTTTTATTATTTTTTACTAGTAATGGCGGCGATCTGCGGTTTTTAGCGGTACTGCGATATTGCGGTGGACATGTCGGAACATTTTGACACTTTTTTTGGGACCATTGGCATTTATACAGCGATCAGTGCTATAAAAATGCACTGATTACTGTGTAAATGCCATTGGCAGTGAAGGGGGTTAACTTGCAGGGGACACTCTAAGGGTTAACTGTGTTCCCTGGGCGTTCTAACTGTGGGGGGACTGCCCTAACAGGGGAAGGGAAGTGATCACAGCTTCCATGTAGAGGAAGGCTGTGATCACAGCCCTTCCCCCTCTCACAGAACAGAGGTCCGTGTTTACTGACACGGACCTCCATTCTTTTAGTGCAGGGGGGGGCATCGCGGGTAGCCGGTGGAGATCAAGTCTGCCGCACCCGCTCCCTGGCCCCCCCGAACACAGTGAGAGCGCGGGCGCGCCTCCGGCTGCATGCGCGCACACAGTGCACGATCTCGCAGCCGCCATCGTATGACGGCGGTTTGCGTTATCGAGCCAGTTTGTCACCTGCGGTTGATGGTCGGCAAGTGGTTAAAATGGAAATGCCTGTAAATGAAACACTCCTAGACGTGAGTTATCATGGTTAGTGGCATTTACAAGCTGTTTGGCATTTCAAATGCCTCTGAACTGGCGTCTGAACTCATTTATTACGTTTACCTGAACTTACTCTTTATACGCTCGTAACACGTCACCACGTTCGGCTTGGTCGTCGATCGATTAGTTCATGTCAGTATGCGAGACACAACAGCCAACATACGATTTTGGACGTCCGTTCGTACGACCTTTGCACCGCGTGTACGAGGCATTAGGCTTTTTTTTTTGTTGTTGTTTATTGTTTCTGATCATGCTCAGTCTTTCTTTTCTGATTTTTCTTGTACAAAAATTGGACGATAATGGTACACATTAAACGACAATTGGTCGTTCTGGCCCCGTCCGAGAAAAATTTTGGAGTTTGTCCATCCATAGAAACATAGAAACATAGAAAAGTGACGGTAGAAAAAGACTGAGTAGTCCATCGAGTCTGCCCCTTTTTATTTTTTTAATTTTTTTTTTCAACCGAGAATTTTCGTGCGATAAATTCGTAATCGGCTGTCGAAAGTTGTGTACACACTATACGAAAATGGTACCAAAATTGTCTGGGCGAAAATGTTCACCTGATTTTCTTATAGTGTGTACGAGCTTTGAGTTGCAATAAATGCAAATAGTTAAACAGGTGTGTCCAAAGTTCATAGAAAGTGACCGGTGCTCCAACGACTCCAAGTTCTTGCATGCAATTTATAAAAGAATGTCCTCTTGCCCACTAATGATTTCAGAATGTTTGTGTATCACCACTGTGCTCCAAACAAACAGAGTGTCCGTTTACCGCAGTGATTCTCAACTCCAGTCCTCGGGACCCACCAACAGGCCAGATTTTAAGTATTACCTTGGGTAGATGCAGACTAGAATACTGCAATCACTGAGCAGCAAATGATATGCATTTCAGTTATCCTGCAAACCTGGCCTGTTAGTGGGTCCTGAGGACAGGACTTGAGAACCACTGGCTTACCGGATCATATGCGTGTATATAAATTCACCTCTGAAGGTAGGTAGTCAGTCAGCCTTATTGGATCCAACATCACATATCTCACAGCATAAAATGATAAAAAGAACAGAGAAGGCTCATAATTAGAGTTGAGCGGACACCTGGATGTTCAGGTTCGGTGGGTTCGGCCGAACTTCGCAAAAAAGTTTGGGTTCGGTACCGAACTTGACCCAAACTTTATCCCAAATCCCGAACCCCATTGAAGTCAATGGGGACCCGAACTTTTCGGCACAAAAATGACTGTAAAAAAGTCCTGGAAAGTGCTAGAGGGCTGCAAAAGGAGGTAAAATGATTTTAGAACAATAATCTGTCCCTTACAGCAACAGTAGGAACCTGACCCTATAGAACTAGGAGATGATTTTAGAACAATAATCTGTCCCTCTAGGCAGTAGACTCTACCTAGTCCAGTCAGATCATTCTGTAATGCAGGATGAGATGTTATTAGATCTGCAATCTGTCCCTCACAGCGCCGGCAGCATCCTCTCCCTACACTATCCTGAGAGCATGTGACATGCAGCACTACGTGACTCCAGCTTATAAAGAGGCTGGATCACATGATGCACTGGCCAATCACAGCCATGCCATTAGCAGGCATGGCTGCGATGGCTTCTAAGGGCAAACCAGTGAAACGCTTGTTGATTGGCTGCAGCTATTCAACAGGGGGGATCAAATAACCAAACCCAGAACCCGAACCCAAACTTTTTTCAAATGTCCGGGTTCGGGTCCGGGTCACTGACACTCCAAAGTTCGGTACGGACCCGAACTTTACAGTTCGGGTTCGCTCAACTCTACTCATAATGCATTATTAGGAAAGCAAGATTGCACTTACAGCAAAGATGTTTAGATCAAGCAGAAAATAGTTCTTTGTGTGCAACCGCTGACGTCACGCTATTGTCTCTGACCCAACGCGTTTCATCTCAGAAAGGCATCGACTGGGAATTATGTTAGAGCTCATTTACACTTGCTTCGGCTTCAATACACATTAAAGCTCCTACTGCTTATGATGTGTTTTTGATGCTTCAGTGGTGCTTCGATGAGGCTTCAGTGGTGCTTCGATGAGGCTTCAGTGGTGTTTCGATGAGGCTTCAGTGGTCTTTTGATGAGGCTTCAGTGGTGTTTTGATGAGGCTTCAGTGGTGTTTTGATGAGGCTTCAGTGGTGTTTCGATGAGGCTTCAGTGGTGCTTCGATGGGGCTTTGGTGGTGCTTCAGTGATGCTCTTTTAGAAGCTTGGCCGATGCCCTGTGTGTTTGTTGATATCTCACACCTGCAATTTCTCCAAAACAAAGCAAAGCTAATGCTGAATTAAATCTTCTCAAAATCTGCAGGTTCTTCAAGCAAACTTCAAACGAGCTTTGCCATAGACTTCTATGGAGGCTAGACATGTGCAGAGTGAAAAAAATTGTTTGATTTTGCTTCGTTATTTACATAAATTTGTTTAGTTAGATTTGTTTAATTATTTTTTGGAATTTATTTCATTTATGAATCGATTCAAAAACTTTTCAAATCAATTTTGAATAGTTTTCGAATTTGAACAGTTTTCACATTCAAATTGGTTTCCAATTTCCAAGGAGAATGGGGTGGAATGGAACAGAGCTGTTGTATTCTATTCTTTTGTTTTCTGTTATATTCTTTTCTAGTCTATTGTTTTTTTATGTTCTATTCCTTTGTTTTCTATTCTATTTTGGAAATTGGAAAACTATTTGAATTTGAGAACTTTATGAATCTGAAAACTATTCAAATTTAAAAACTATTCAAATTGGAAAACGTTTCAAATTAGAAAACGATTCAAATTCGAAAAGTATTTGAGAACCATTTGAAAATTATTAGAATTGGAATTTCATTTAAATTTTTTTCCCGTTATTTCAGGTTCGTTTAAATTCAGTACTAATGTAATTCGGATACATCCGAATTTCTGAAAAATGAAAATTCATCTGAATTTTAATTAGGAACTAAACAAACCACACATGTCTAATGGAGGTTTGAAGACCCTTGAAGCAACACTACGGTGATATTGGGTGTCATTTTTGAAGTGAAGATAAAGCGAAGCAAAGCAAACACAAGGTGTAAACAGGACTGTAAGCCAACCATTTTATTTAGTGGCATGAGCTTTGACTGGCGTTCAGAGAGCTTTAACCACTTCCTGTCTGCGCTATAGCTGGACATCCTCCGGTGCACGAGCTGCCTGCGCGCCCCCTGCAAAACGTGCGTGGTGTGCTCTGTGATCACTGAGTCAATGACCCCTTACCACGTGATTAGCTGTCAGCCAATGACTGTGATGTAAACAAAAGATCGGTAATTGGCTTTTTTTCCCTCCTGCTGACAGTGTGAGGGAAAAAAAGCAGATCACTGGTTACAGAGAGAGGGACATTGGTCCCGCACATGGAGAGACACTCCTGCTATACAGTGCTCTCCAGTGCCACCTACCCTTGCCCACCAGTGCCACTTACAGGTGCACATCAGTGCAGCCTATCAGTGCCCGTAAGTACGACCTATCAGTGCCCACCAGTGCCACCTATCAATGCCCATCAGTGCTGCCAACCAGTGGCCATCAGTGCCTCATCATCAGTGGTGCTGATCAGTGTCACCTATCAGTGCCTACCAGTGCCCATAAGTGCCACCCATCAGTGCCCATCAGGGCCACCCACCAGTGCTCTTCAATGTCACCTATCAGTGCTGCTTATCAGTGCCACCCATCCGTGCCTTTCAGTGCCGCCCATCAGTGCTACCCATCAGTGCCACCCATGCCACCCATCAGTGCCCACCAATGCCACCTCATTAGTGCCCACCAGTGCCACCTATCAGTGCCCATCAGTCCCGCCTTAGCAGTGCCCATCAGTGCCACCTAATTAGTTCCTATCAGTGTAGCTTATCAGTGCCGATCAGGGCAGCCTATCAGTGCCCATCAGTGCTGCCTCATCAGGGAACATCAGTGAAGGAGAAAAATTACCTGTTTTCAAATTTTTATAACAAACTATGAAACTGTTTTTTTTTTTTTTTAATTTTCGGCCTTTTTTTCCTTTTTTTAGCAAAAAATAAAAACCCAGCAGTGATTAAATGCCACCAAAAGAAAGCTCTATTTGTGTGAAAAAAATGATAAAAATGTAATTTGGGTGCAGTGTTGCACGACCGCACAATTGTCATTCAAATCGCGACAGCTCTGAATGCTGAAAAGTGGCCTGGGCAGGAGGGGGTTTAAGTGCCCTGTTTTGAAGCAAGTGTAAACTATCCCTTAGAGAATATATGTATGTATATATATATATATATATTGTTTCCCCTTTCCCTTCCCCCCCAAATGAACCTAGCTCACTAATACACTCCATCGGAACCACAACACATAATAAGTTGCCTGCACAGTATATATACCTATATACCCATCAGACGTATCATTATGTACGTCCTACTAAATACAGAAGGGGGGATTGTGGGACTTTAAATGAGGTGGGTGTTAGTGGCTGAAAGATGAGTCACTGTTTTAAAAAAGCACTTTTATTACCAAAACGTATCACAACATAGAAAAATATATGCACAGATGAGTAAAAAAAAAACACATATTACGAACCGTGTATAGAAAACAAAGGTATTGGTTGCATAGCAAGTCCATGATGTGGTGAGGAGAATGGATCTTCCATGTAGAAAACACATTCAGGTCAAAAATATAGAACACTTAGAGATTCAAAATCAATAAACAAGCCAGTCGAGTCTAAAACCTACGAAACCAGGAAAGACACCTTTAGCAGCCCTCCTTGCCTGGTTTCATAGGTTTCAGACTCAGCGGGCTTGTAAGTACCTATAGGGATGGGTTAATATCTCTCTCCCCTTGTATGTATACTTTCCCCTAAGAGGGGGATAACTATGGACCATATTTACCCATTTATGTTTTTTTTCTGTAGACCCAAGTGCACCTGCTGCTTAAAAGTGTATAAAATATACATGAAATGTGCGTCAGGCCAATTGGATGCCCCTATTTTCTCCTTAAGATGGTTCATTGATTTTACATCTCTAAGTGTACTACATGTTTGACCTGAATGTGTTTTCTACATGGAAGATCCATGCTCCTCACCACTTCATGGGCTTGCTATGCTACCAATACCGTTTTAATGCATATATAGTTTCATCTCTTTACACCCAAAACTCATCATATTTCCAAACCCATTTAGTTTATATTTAAATGACTACTATTATGTATATCGTGTCAATACTATTATTACTAGGTATGATTTACAACTAATAATTTAAGAATTAACATTTCCCCATTTCTTATATATTTTTTACAGGACCCTTATGGTGTTAAGAGACTAAAATATTCCCCACATAAAACAGTTCTTCAGTAAGTATTTCCACGTGCTATGTGTGTTTTCATGTGTACCTTTCTTCTTGTTTTGCAACCATTATTATTTTTATAGTTTATATTCTTTTATAACATACTCATTTTGATACAATTGTGTTGATCCATACATTTTCTTATATTCATATGGTACTTGTACAGTACAGGCGGTCCCCGGGTTACTAACAAAATCGGGTCTGTAGGTTTGTTCTTAGGTTGAATTTGTTTGTAAGTGGGAACAGGTATATCTTTTTAAGTGTAGTTTCAGCCAAAAAAAATAATTTTAAGCTTTTTGGATAGGATAGGGAAGGGGTAACACCCCTGTAATGTTTGTTTTTTCTGTCTGTGTTTCTGATCAGAAAATTTCACTTCACTTCCTGTCCCAATGATAATTGGATTTTGAAAATGTTGGGATGTTGTGGAAACAAGGATTAGTGATAAAGTTTCGGTGGAGACAACTTTTTCCCATAATAACTCTTACAGGAGTGAATTCCCCTTCCTAGGGGGAGATTTCCTCTCACTTCCTGTTGTCTCCCTCCGTTTGTTAGTAGGAGTCGTTCATAAGTCGGATGTTTGCAACTAGGGGACCGCTTGTATATTGTTTCTGCTTGTTGGCTGCCCATGGTGTGTCTGCTGTAGAGAAGGGGGAGGTCTGATGGTCTCCTTGGCCCTCCCGCCCAGCCGCCTCTATTTAGCCACATCAAAGATGGCACTGCCTGATGAAGGAGCACACATACTTGAATGCATGCATGGATCCGGCCTCCCTTGCATCGAGACGACCTTCTGATAGCTTCCTCCTGCACCTCCTCTATTCAGCCTGGGACACCGGAAACCACCGCCACTTCCAGGTGGGATGACACCGCGCCTCACAGATGCTTTTTTGGATCTCTGCAAACAGTCAGGCTGATATCCACCGATGTGCCTATATTCTCAGAAAAGAAAGGGGTAGCCCCTGGAAGTCACACATCTAAGGTTTCCTAGAGAGGTTAATAGAGTGGCAACTTCAGCCTGGATTCCAACAAGGCCACACCCTCCCAGCTGATTTCACTTCACCCCCCCGGGCTTAGACACCATGACTAAGCTCCGGGAGTGAAGTGAAACACGTTGGGTGCATGGCTTGGTTGGAGTCCAGGCTGTGATTGCCACTCTATTCAGCTCTCTAGGAAACCTTAGATGTGTGACTTCCAGGGGCTACTCCTTTCTTTCCTGAACCATTGTAGGAGACATGATGGGCTCCATCCCCTGTCAGCACTTTAACAGCAGCTGCGGATGCACTATTCATATATCCCTTCTTTGCCGAGCCCGAGCGGCCCACAAGTTCTTTCCAGGTCACAGTACCTATATTCTCCACTGTTTAGTCAGTGCATTACTTCATATTAAAATCTGATTGTTACATTGCTGCACTTAGATTGGCATTGCTCCTCTTTCCTTTTATGTAGGAATCTAACGCACCATAAAATGTAAAAGATGCTAAAGATTCTTTGACGGACATAGCTCTCCAGAGATTAAGATCTGAGTCAATTGCAGTTAGGCCGGTATGATTTCTAAACTTCTTTTACAGATTTATATATTTTTGCAACAGACTTGATTGGATCAGTTCAAGAGGGAAAAGCACATTTGACCCAGCTGCTTTTTTAACTGTGGGTTTCCGATAATGAGAACAATAGAACTCGCTGTAGGATACAATGTTATAATTACCCAGTAAATTGTGTACATAACCTCTCCACTGTTATACTTTGATACAACCTGACCAACAGCAACCATACAGCAAACTAAATCCAGCAACGTACAAGCCACCATGGTGATGGCTGCCCACACAAGACCAGCAATCTGCGGAGGGGAGCTGAGCTGGAGAGCGTTCCTCCTGATATTCCAGATATGTTTTAGAAGTGATCCTACGCTGAGTGTGATACAGGTGAACGTCAACGTAAAGGGCAAACAGCAACCCAACATCATGTTAAAAAAACCAAAGGGATTAGCTGAATCAATGATATCATGAATTACCAATATATTTTTGCAACAGACTAGATTGCATCAGTTCAAGAGGGAAACACATATTTGACCAAGCTGCTTTTTTAACTGTGGGTTTCCGATTATGAGAACAATAGAACGTGCTGTAGGATACAATGTTATAATTACCCAGTAAATAGTGTCTACAACCCCTCCACTGTTATACTTTGATACAACCTGACCAACAGCAACCATACAGCAAACTAAATCCAGCAATGTACAAGCCACCATGGTGCCGGCTGCCCGCACAAGACCAGCAATCTGCGGAGGGGATCTGAGCTGGAGAGCGTTCCTCCTGATATTCCAGACGTGGTTTAGAAGTGATCCTACGCTGAGTGTGATACAGGCAAACGTCAACATAAAGGGCGCACAGCAACCCAACGCCATGTTAAAAAAACTAAAGAAATTAGCTGAATCAATGATATCATTGATGACCTTTATAGGTTCTGTCACATTCATAGGAACGTCAACATGAATTATCCAAATAATAGGAAGGCTTATTAGAAAACAGAAAACCGCCAACACCAACAAAAGCAGATTTGTGAAAGTCAATATGATCTTTTTCACCCACTGGAAGAAATGATTGGAAAAGCTGAACAGCTTTATAAAGTAATACGTTGAAAGGAGAGCGGTTTGCCAAAAACTTGTGTCCATGGCAAAAGAAACGATTACAAATTGAAACAAATATACTCCATTTGGGATTATTGTGTTAGACTGCACATAGCCTATGAAACCATTAGCGATCATTGTGCACTGAAAAAGCATATTATTAAAAGTCATAGCAGACAGGATGAGGTCGCAGGCTGTAGGATGTTTTCCTTTGTACCAATCTCTGAAATAAAGAGTCAATATAGAGATGTTTAGGATGATCCCTGGTGCACCTAAGCTGATAGGAAGGGTAGAAATCCCCAGAGACCACTCCATTATGTTGAAAGTCTTCCAGAAAGATCTCCAGTTCATTGAATCACCTCTACAAAGGGTGTTCGCTTCTGCTGTCTGTTCCTTATATATGACTCTAAAATAGCCAGGGATGCAAATTATCGGTTTGTTTTCTCTGGCTGACATGCGTTGAATAGCTAACATTAACATATTAAGGCCTCACTGCAGGTCTGTCCAATATTTATTACTTTGTGCTATAATACATTTCCAAAAAAATATATATAAAAAAACAAATTTATTCATCAGTTTTGGCCGATTTATATTTTTCCTCATTTTGTGGTAAAAAACACGATCAGCGTTTATTGATTGGTTTGCGCAAAAGTTGCCACGTTTACAAACCATGAGAATATATTTATGGCTTTTTCCCCTTTTTTTTTACTAATAATGGCGGAGAGCTGCGATTTTTATTGGGACTTTGATATTGCAGCGGACATTTTTGACACTTTTTTTGGGACCAATAACATTTATACAGCGATCAGAAATTTAAAATAGCCACTGATTACTGTATAAATGTCACTGGCAGGGAAGGGGTTAACCTGCAGGGGGAGATCTAGGGGTTAACTGTGTCCCCTAGGCGTGTTCTAACTGTGAGGGGGCTTGGCTGCCATGGGCATAAGAGATCTAACGGATCCCAGTGACAGGGATCAGTAGATCTCTTATATGCTGCCTGACAGAGCGGGGAACCGCCGTGTTTACATCGGTGGTTCCCCGTTTTTCCTCTGTGCCCAACCCACGGCCATACTGCTGTAGAGTGCGGCGGGCACGAGAGCGCGCCGCCAGCAGTGCGCTCTCACCCACTAGCCATGCACATGAGAGCCACCATTTATAAACAGCGATTCGCGGTATCGTGCGACTTTGCAGCAGTAATGTACACGAGCCGGTCATTAACCGGTTAAGCAGTTGCAACAAAATGCATAAACAATATTTCATTATACATTCTGACAAACTGGTTGCGAATAAAAGTTGTTAGATGCAAGCTATGGCTCCGTTCGGAGATTCTCATATGGTACAGAAACGTATCCATTTATATAATCATTGATGGTTTTTCTTCACCCCATCAGCCACCCCATATGGGAACAAGCTGTGGCCGTGGAGATGAAAGGATTCAACCCATTTGGTGTCACGCTTTGATTGTCGGTAATGCTAAAGTAATAGGGGAACAGGTAATGGAAGGGGAAGGTGGTACACACTTGTGACTGAATACATTCAAACTTTGCATTTCAATGTTAACCTGAGGTTTGTCTGTGATTATATGTTGTAGTTAGAAGGGGATCGTGTAATTATCTGGCCATATCGACCACTGGTCATCAAATATTTTGCATCTTAGTGAGTTAATTGCTAGCAGTCTCCCGTATGTGTGGCAGGTACGCATGGATATAATAACTTCAGATAGGTTGGGAGTGTTAAGAGATTTCTATTCCTTTAGGATTGTATTAGGTGCTGCTAGTAGGATATGTGTTACTACTGGTCTCATATTGTAAGGGAATATTTCTATACCTAGGCTTAAGATTGCTAGACCTGGATTGGGTGCACAAAGGATACCTGTTGTGGAGGATATTATTTGGAATATCTGTTTCCAGAAGCTGATGAGGTTTGGGCATTCCCATAGGATGTGTAGGAGGTTTCCTATTTTCCCTCAGTTCCTCCAAAAATACGAGGACTTGTCTGGGAAGATTTTTGTCAATTTAAAGGGAGTATAGTGTCATTTGTTTATAAGTTTAGGCATAATTTCCCAATGGTTGGTACTTTTGGAGAATTTGTATGCGGGTTGTATTGCAGTTTTCCATTGGGTCTGAGAGTATGTATTCTTCAAATCATTGATGGGTCACATGATGCACTGCCCAATCACAGCCATGCCATTAGTAGGCATGGTTGTGATGGCTTCTAAGGGCAAACCAGTGAAATGCTTGTTGATTGGCTGCCTGCATCTATTCAACAGGCCGGATCAAATACCCAAACCCAGAACCCGAACCCAAACTTTTTTCAAATGTCCGGGTTCGGGTTCGGGTCCGGGTCATGGACACCCCAAAGTTCGGTACGGACCCAAACTTTACAGTTTAGGTTCGCTCAACTCTATTCAAGACATCTAGCTGAGACCCCGAAGAGGACGCGCCTAAACAAAAACAAGAGACTAACTAAACAGTCAACAGCAGGGATGTGCGGTGAGGTCAGTGGCTGGTGAGGCACTGGCTGGCATCAGAGCCAGATACACAGGGGTTACATACACCACAAACATTAGAGCTAGAGCAATAATTCTAGCAGTGGACCTCCTCTGTAACCTCTAAAAATGTAAAGAGTTGTCTATGGAGATTCTTAAGTACTGAAGTTTGGCACCATTCCACAAGTGTGCAAAATTTAAAGCGTGACATGTTAGGTATCTATTTACAAAGTGTCATCTTTCACATTACACAAAAAAATCGAGCTACCTTTAGTGTTTTTTTTTTTAATTCATGAAACAGTTACTTTAAAAAAAAAAAATTTGAAAAATTGCTGTGAAACATAAAAAGTTGCAACAACAGCCATTTTATTCCCTAGGGTGTCTGCTAAAACAATATATGTAATGTTTGGAGGTTCTGAGTAATTTTACAGCAAATAAAAATGATTTTTACATGTAGGAGAGGAGTGTCAGAATTGGCCTGGGTGGCAAGGGGTTAATTACCATAAGTAAGTAATATACAAATAATTATTATAGATTGTTTTTATGGTAATTTACTATAATTTTCAAAAACTACGCAAGCAGGTGGCTTAATGGAAAAATTACTGAAGTTTGAAACTATAACTTCATTTCACAGTAAATAGATAAATAATAATCTTATAACATATAGCATAATAATAGATGATTTATCTTGTACCTTTTCAGCAGCAGCAGATTCTCATTCTCCCTCTTAACTGTGTGAGAAAAACACGGGATTGTGGGTAAATCTTATACACATAAACCCTTGTATTTCCTTGTAGTTAGGAGGGCTGGAAGGGAGTATTTGTCTTTTAGACACAGGCCCCCTTCTATGACACTGTAAAGAGGCGTGCCTCCACTGCAGCATTTTTATTGGACAGCTTGGGCCAATGGTGCGTTACCATTGAATAAGGCTCCAAGCTGTCCATTGAGCTCAGTGCCTCTGACAAGAAGTGAGGAGAGGCACTGTGAGCTCATCCTCTCAGTCTGCTGCAAACACCTTGGGGTTGATTTACTAAAGGCAAATCCACTCTGCACTGCAAGTGCACTGCAAACGCACTGCAAATGCACTTGGAAGTGCTGTCACTGTAGATCTGAGGGGAAGATCTAAAATGAGGGGAATCTCTGCTGATTTTATCATCCAATCATGTGCAAGCCAAAATGTTGTTTTTTATTTTCCTTGCATGTCCCCTCAGATCTACAGCGACTGCACTTCCAAGTGCGTTTGTAGTGCACTTGTAGTGCAGAGTGGATTTGCCCTTAGTAAATAACCCCCAGTGTGTCAGCTTGTATTTAAAATGGTCACCCTGTATGCAGGTTCTGACAGGCTGCACAAGGACCCCCATATCTCCGTTACCATAATTGGTAGGAGCCCCAAATTTTTACATACATAGAAAATGTGGGGTCTCTGTGATCCCAGGGCACCGAGCTATGACCCTCAAAGTCGATCGTTTTTTTTTTATGTTCATGGCAGGTGGGGCTCTGCCTCCCCTGACTGCATGCCCCTGGTCAACAGACTACACTCATAACCCATTCAACACTCATTCATCCACCCACACCAGTGCCATGGTCACATAAACATTTTACATTTATTCCCAGAGTCCATGAGGCTCCCTAAGAAGGAGACACCACACCACAGAAGGAGCCAGAAATATCCAGCCAGTGCTGCCAGATCTTTGTAAACTTTTTGGTGCAGGCTCTGCTCTTATATATAAATCTTACATTTGGAAAGCTCCCTTTCAAAAGTTTGATATACAGTTTGTGCCCCAGGAGAGACTGCGTCCTTCCAATGCAGCAATATTACCTTACAAGCATAGCATACGATTATTTGTATCAAAGTTCTAGCGCATGTCCTTGGTTTGCTCATTTTGTTGACACATCAAAGTTCCTTTAACCCATTCACGCCGACTGTACGCAAATATGCGTCCCCACTGGACTTTTTCCGTGGGGCCATATATTTGCGCATCTCCCTTTTTGCTGGGAGGGTGCCGCACAGTGCACTCTCAGCACAAAGACCAGGGTCTTGCCAAGAACCCCCGTTCTCAGGATCGGCACCCAGAACGGCCGATTCCAGGTCACCTGATTGCTATGATATCCTCTGATTGGCTATCACAGTGATCAGTCACTGCAAAGCCCACCCCAGTGTTTTTCTGTATCTGTAAATGGACAAGAGAGATACGTTGTATCATTCTCTATCCTTGCAGAGTTAGAAAAAAAAGTGAACTTAATATGTACAGTCTGGAGGAAAGAAGGGAGAGGGGAGACATGATCGAAACCTTTAAATACATCAAGGGGGTGAATAAGGTTCAGGATGGCGGTCTTTTCAGTATGAAACCAAAATCAAGAACACGGGGACCTCAAACTAACTGGAGGGAAGCTCAAAACTAATCTTAGAAAGTATTATTTTACTGCACTCATTCATCCACCCACACCAGTGCCATGGTCACATTTTACATTTATTCCCAGAGTCCATGAGGCTCCCTAAGAAGGAGACACCACACCCCAGAAGGAGCCAGAAATATCCAGCCAGTGCTGCCAGATCTTTGTAAACTTTTTGGTGCAGGCTCTGCTCTTATATATAAATCTTACATTTGGAAAGCTCCCTTTCAAAAGTTTGATATACAGTATGTGCCCCAGGAGAGAGAGGGGAGAAATGATTGAAACCTTTAAATACATCAAGGGGGTGAATAAGGTTCAGGAGGGCAGTCTTTTCAATATGAAACCAAAATCAAGAACACGGGAACCTCAAACTAACTGGAGGGAAGTTCAAAACTAATCTTAGAAAGTATTATTTTACTGAAAGGGTGGTTGATGATTGGAATAAACTACCGACAGAGGTTGTGAGACAGTCAACAGTAAATGGCTTCAAACATGCTTGGGATAAACATAAATCTATAGTCAGACAACAAGGTTAATGTAAAAAAAAAAAAATAAAAAAAAAATAAAAAGGGGCAGACTCGATGGACTACTCAGTCTTTTTCTGCCATCACTTTTCTATGGTGAAGAAAAAAAATAAAAAAATAAAAAAATTAAATTAAATTAAAATAAAATAAAAAATACCTGGTTCAAGATTTGACCTAGGTCAGAGCCAGGTTTAGTGTTTGGGACAATGTCAGGGTCAAAGGTCTGGGTCAGTAATTTTTTATAGGATTTGTTTTCTTTTAAATTAGTATCATTGTCAGTGTATTTTAGGCAGGATTAATAAAAAAAGCGAAATGCACACTATTGTTTCTGAGCTGTACTATGGGTGCAAACAACAACTGATATACACATATGTGGTATTTTTGCAGTGGTCAGGAGCAAGAGAATTTATTTTGGGTCGTTTTAGGGGGTAGGTTATGGTATTAGCAAGAAATATACAGTTATATTTAAAAAAAAATGTCAACATAAATACATAATACTGCAAGCAGAAATCATGTGCTAATTATTAGCGCTGCTATACATATGATTTCTGCTTGCAGTATAATGTATTTGTGTTGACTTTTTATTGATTAACAGTAGCTGCTCTGGTTTTCTACCCCATAACCTATAGTAGCTGTAGGTCACCATTTTGGGGAATTGTTTTATACAATTTATATTTTATTCATTTTAATTTACTGTATGGTCATCCTAGAGTAGTATTGGGTTATTTTTTTTTTTTTACCAGAAATATGTAGAAGAATATATATTGGCCTAAAGTGATGAATATATATATTTTTTTAATTATAGCAGAAAGTAAAAAAAAAATATATATATATATATATTTTTAAATGGTCCTTTATAATTTGTTTATAGCTAAAAAAAAATAAAAAACACAGATGTGATCAAATACCACCAAAATAAATCTTTATTTGTGGGAAAAAAGGACATCAATTTTGTTTGGGTACAACAACGTCGCACGACCGCGCAATTGTCGGTTAAAGTGACGCAGTGCTGTATCGCAAAAAATGGCCTGGTCAGGAAGGGGGTAAATCCTTCCAGGGCTGAAGTGGTCAATAGATAGAGAGTAGAGTTGAGCGAACACCTGGATGTTCGGGTTCGGCCGAACTTTGCGGAAAAGTTTAAGTTCGGTACCGAACGTTATCCGAACTTTACCCCGGACCCCATTGAAGTCAATAGGGACCCGAACTTTTCGGCACAAAAATGACTGTAAAAAAATCCTGGAAAGTGCTAGAGGGCTGCAAAAGGAAGAAACATGGGAGATGTTATTAGATCAGCAATCTGTCCCTCAAAGCAGCAGTAATCTCTACCTAGTCCAGTATCAGATCCTTCTGTAATGCAGGATGAGAGATCGTTCTGTAATCAGATCGTTCTGTAATGCAGGATGAGATGTTATTAGATCTGCAATCTGTCCCTCCCAATCTGTCCCTCACAATCTGTCCCTCACAATCTGTCCCTCACAGCGCCGGCAGCATCCTCTGCCTACACTACCCAGAGAGCATGTGACATGCAGCACTGTGACTCCAGCCTCATATAGAGACTGGGTCACATGGTGCACTGGCCAATCACAACCATGCCATTAGTAGGCATGGCTGTGATGGCTTCTAGGGAAAACCACTGAAACGCTTGTTGATTGGCTGCCCTGCAGCTATTTAACATGCATGATAAAATACCAGAACCCAGAACCCGAACCCGAACAGTTTTCTCAAACGTTCGAGTTCGGGACACGGACACCCGAAAGTTCGGTACGGACCCAAACTTTACAGTTTGGGTTCACTCAACTCTAATAGAGAGCAGTTGAGTTTTTGAGAAAGATAAAATTAGGGTGCAATGAGCTTTAAAGTAGAAATAAACTTTGAAATGGACTAATGATGCCACCCAGAGACATTTCCCCTTTGCCTATATTGCAGGGGCCGGGACCAGGAGATGACATATTGGTAGACATCAAACAATGGGTTTGAACGCATTGGCAGATGGCGGATTTTTATTTGTGTTGTACATTATGATTACCATGGATCTTCACCGCTGGATGACCAAATTGACAATGGATTTACATCGTGGGACTTTTTTATTTAATTAAAAGACTTAAAGGTCAAAAAGAGTTTTTGTGTATCTTTGTTATGGTTATCATATATTTTCACATCTACAGGATATTTTCTAAAATATGTATTTTAATGTTCTTCTTGACTGTAAGCATTTGATGTAAACGGAATGCTTATTATTTTTGGACAATCTTGGACCTTTGCAAAGAATTTATATGTGCTGTTTCCTTTTTTCGTTTATTGGAGGAATGTAAATTGAATAACGTGTTTAATGTGTATTTACCATCGACTTTTTTTGTGAATTATTAGGGGAACGATGTACCCCTTACTCATGCAGGTGAGTGGGTGTATCTGGGGGTACCCTATTTCGAAAGAGGACATCAAGATTCTGATATGCCCCTGCCTGCATACCCCC
Organism: Glandirana rugosa; assembly: GCA_018402905.1. Taxonomy (NCBI): domain Eukaryota; kingdom Metazoa; phylum Chordata; class Amphibia; order Anura; family Ranidae; genus Glandirana; species Glandirana rugosa. The sequence goes on along the minus strand of BLSH010197285.1, from coordinate 352,651 downwards.
ATGACCACTGGACCAGGATTGGGGGGACCTCATCAATATGATAATATTGCCACCTGGCAAGGCTGCTCCATGTTGAGCGCCTGCTATGGTTTGGGGGGGGGGGTGACGACACATGCTTTTCCCAAACCTTTTCTCGCCACCCAGGCTGCATACTCTAATGCCTCGTACACACGGGTCGACGATCATATACAACAGGTCGTACGAACGACCGTTGTATGCAAAATCGATCGTTAGTACGCTCGATTAGAACAGCCGACGTACGGCGGCCGTATAACGGGAATTGTATGAGCAAACTAGAAAACTTGGTCGTACCGACAAGCGGTCATACGACCGTTGTATCGTGTGTACAGAGCAGTTGGTACAACAAGTTGTATTGTGCAAAACACGCATGCTCCGAAGTCAGGAACGGCCAGACGCTAATTACATGCACCTGAACGTTCTTTCTGCGGTCGTACAATCATGTAGTGCAGTCAGTATGCTACACACGGGTCGACGATCATATACAACAGGTCGTACGAACGACTGTTGTATGCAAAATCGATCGTTAGTACGCTCGATTACAACAGCCGACGCACGGCGGTCGTACAACCGGAATTGTATGAGCAAACTAGAAAACTTGGTAGCGCCAATAAGCGGTCATACGACCGTTGTATCGAGTGTACAGGGAAGTTGGTCCAACAAGTTGTATTGTACAAAACACGCATGCTCAGAAGTCAGGAACGGTCCGATGCTAATTACATGCACCTGAACTTTCTCTTTATACGTTCATAACACGTCACTACGTTCAGCTTGGTCGTACAATCGTGTAGTGCATGTCAGTATGCTAGATACAACAGCACACATACGATTTGGTCCGTTCGGTTGTACGACCGTCGAACCGTGTGTATGAGGCTTAAGGGTCTGGTATGGATTGGGGGGGGGGGGTCATGCTTTTTTCTTTTTTAAGAATTTTATTGTGATTTCATAACATGAGAACAAGAGAACAAAGTATCACTTAATAAGGCATATACTAGATACAATGTAACAGAGAACAAAATACATAAACATGAAGTGTATTCACCTTGGTGCAGAACATAAGGATCACATGTGACAGTGCAGAGGATATAACCATTTGATAGAGGTACATGTATACAATATCATATTCAGTGAGGGCATCATGCTTTTTTCTTGTTTTTTTGAAGAGGTTCCCCTATACCAGGGATATGCAATTAGGGGACCTCCAGCTGCTGCAGAACTACAAGTCCCATGAGGCATAGCAAGACTCTGACAGGCACAAGCATGATACCCAGAGGCAGAGGCATGATGGGACTTGTAGTTTTGCAACAGCTGGAGGTCCGTTAATTGCTTATCCCTGCCCTATACCAAACTGGAGCAGTCCAGTATGAAATTTGGGGGGGCCCATGCTGTTTTTTTTAGGCATTACTACAGAGCCTTCACTGTCAATCACAGTAAAGGAAGCATATGGAGAGCAAAACATGATCACCTGCATGCTGGACAAAGCTTTTACATGTCTTATTTAACCACTTGCCGACCGCCCGCCGCAGCGTGACAGCGGCAAGGTGGCTCGTTATCACGAAAAGCCGCCACAGGACGGCGGGCTTGATAACTAGCATTGTGAGCGTGCGCGCGCCGCCGGAGGCACGCACTCATGCTCACTGTGTTGGGGGGGGGCCAGGGAGCAGGTAGGGCGGACTCAAACACCGCCGGCTACCCACGATGGTTCCCCCGGAGTGAAAGAACGGAGGTCCGTGTAAGTAAACACGGATCTCCGTTCTGTTAGAGGGAGAAGGGCGATGATCACAGGCTTCCTCTATATGGAAGCCATGATCATCCCCTTTCCCCAGCCAGGGCAGCCCCCATACAGTTAGAACACACCCAGGGAACACAGTTAACCCTTATAGCGCCCCTGCAGGTTAACCCCTTCACTGCCAATGGCATTTACACAGTAATCATTGCATTTTATAGCCCTGATCGCTGTATAAATGCCAATGGTCCCAAAAAAGTGTCAAAATGGTCCGACATGTCCGCCGCAATATCGCAGTACCGCTAAAAATTGCAGATTGCCGCCATTACTGGTAAAAAATAAAAAAAATTGAAAACCCCAGAAAGGAATTCTCATCATCCATAAACGCAGCAACTTTTGTGCAAACCAATCAATAAACGCTGATTGCAATTTTTTTTTACCAAAAATATGAGGAAGAATATAAATCGGCCAAAACCGATGGAAAAAAATGTTTTTTTTTATTGGATTTGTATTTTAGCAAAAAGTAAGAAATTTGTTTTTTTTTGCAAAATTGTTGTTCTTCTTTTGTTTATAGCGGCGATCAGAAATGACTCAGAGGGGATCAAATACAACCAAAAGAAAGCTCTATTTGTAAGAAAAAAAGGATGCAAATTTTGTTTGGGTACAACGTCGCACGACCGTGCAATCGTCAGTTAAAGCGCCGCAGTGCCGAATCGCAAAAAGTGCTCTGGTCCTAAAGTGTGAAATCCTTCCGGGGCTGAAGTGGTTAAGCTTCTTTTTGCTAAATGTTACTTATTGGCTCCACCATTCATTCTCCGTGTTTCTCTGCAGCAAATAATCACCTGAAGCCTCTGTCTCAGCTTGGAACTGGCCTGAATAATGGTGAGAGCCTCAACAGTTGGGCAAAACATCACAAAGAACCAGCTGATTTTTAGCAGCAGGTCTACAGAGTCATATAAGGATAATGCAGCATAGTAACCAGACACGTAAAACAATACATGGACTGCAAGAAAAAATACCATTGTTCTTGTTGCATTAATGAGAGCCTGGAGTTTAGGGTTTTTGAAATTAGAATTTGTATCTTTGCTATTCCTCATATGTCTTACAAGAATAAATATTGTGACCATGAGAGAAAGAAGGGTGAGGCTAAATGGTGTATAGATACCAAGAATATCCACTATTATTAGATAAAAGCGGCCAACAAACAGTGTCCACCCAATAATCATTGAATGATTGGTTGAATTCCCCATAGATTGTTCATGAAGAGTCACAGAAGTCTCCCAGATTGATGGGATAGTGAAGATAATGGATCCCATTGCCGATAATAGCAGAAGCTGCGGGAGGAATGTTGTGATGGACCTCTTCATCCAAACAAAGATACCAAGTTGGAGGTTAGAGATGGCCGAGCAGTAGTAGGCGCAGAGGATGGCAGTCAACCAATAGTCAAAGTAGCCAAGCGTATGGAGAGCAAAATAAGCGGTCAAAATTTCTTTCTTAACAGACTTCTGGAACCATGTAAGGACTATCATAACCTGCAATATCAAAAACATCTGTAGAAGGACATTGACCAGTCCTTTGGTCAGGTGGATCACATCACACGGTTTTATTTTCTGCCTGCTTTTCATGCCTTTCAAAGTAACAATGACTATAAACATGTTCAAAGCAATTCCAGTGCTACTTTCTATCATAACTATAATTAATAATAAAAAATATAGAGGAGGGACCATGATGTTGGCTAAATCCAAAACTCAATGTTGTCTTTTTCCTCCTTGTTTTTATAATAAAAATCAAAGAATGCCTTCAAAATCCAGGTGCTCAATGTTTTCTGAATATTTCACCAAGTATTTGAGAGATACGGATTTCATAGATTGCAGCCGATATAATAACATAGCGTAGCCTTGCAATCTGATGACAGTGAGATGAAGCAGCACACAAACATTCTATAATATTTGAATTATGCAAATATTCGGCCGCTTCTATTCCCTTGATTTAAGTTGTGAAAATTAACTTGATTTTCATAATGCTCCCTGCTGTTCAGACTCAGACATGAAAGAAAAACAAGAAAAGCTCCTTTAAATAATTTTTTGTTCATTTTGTTAACACATTGAATTCTGTTAATCTCTCTATTTGAACTGAAAAATATTTCTGACCTTCACCGTACAGAACAAGAAACCCCACTAAAAAGTTGAACTTCACTCTCAAGGGTGAGGCTAAATGGTGTATAGATACCAAGCATATCCACTATTATTAGATAAAAGCGGTCAACAAACAGAGTCCACCCAATAATCATTGAATGATTGGTTGAATTCCCCATAGATTGCTCATGAAGAGTCACAGAAGTCTCCCATATTGATGGGATAGTGAAGATAATGGATCCCAGTGCCCATAATAGCAGAAGCTGCGGGAGGAATGTTGTGATCGCCCTCTTCATCCAAACGAAGACAAAAAGTTGGAGGTTAGAGATGGCCAAGCAGTAGTAGGCGCAGAGGATGGCGGTCAACCAATAGTCAAAGTAGCCAAGCGTATGGAGAGCAAAATAAGCCGTCAAAATTTCTTTCTTAACAGACTTCTGGAACCATGTAAGGACTATCAAAACCTGCAATATCAAAAACATCTGTAGAAGGACATTGACCAGTCCTTTGGTCAGGTGGATCACATCACACGGTTTTATTTTCTGCCTGCTTTTCATGCCTTTCAAAGTAACAATGACTATAAACATGTTCAAAGCAATTCCAGTGCTACTTTCTATCATAACTATAACTAATAATGAAAAATATACAGGAGGGACCATGATGTTGGCTAAATCCAAAAATCAATGTTGTGTTTTTCCTCCTTGTTTTTATAATAAAAGTCAAAGAATGCCTTCAAAATCCAGGTGCTCAATGTGTTATGAATATTTCACCAAGTATTTGAGAGATACGGATTTCATAGATTGCAGCCGATATAATAACATAGCGCAGCCTTGCAATCTGATGACAGTGAGATGAAGCAGCACACAAACATTCTATAATATTTGAATTATGCAAATAGTCAGCCGCTTCTATTCCCTTGATTTAAGTTGTGAAAATTAACTTGATTTTCATAATGCTCCCTGCTGTTCAGACTCAGATATTAAAGAAAAACAAGAAAAGCTCTTTTAAATAATTTTTTGTTCATTTTGTTAACACATTGAATTCTGTTAATATCTCTCTTTGAACTGAAAAATATTTCTGACCTTCACCGTACAGAACAAGAAACCCCACTAAAAAGTTGGACTTCACTCTCAAGGATGAGGCTAAATGGTGTATAGATACCAAGAATATCCACTATTATTAGATAAAAGCGGTCAACAAACAGAGTCCACCCAATAATCATTGAATGGTTGGTTGAATTTCCCATGGATTGTTCATGAAGAGTCACAGAAGTCTCCCAGATTGATGGGATAGTGAAGATAATGGATCCCATTGCCCATAATAGCAGAAGCTGCGGGCGGAATGTTGTGATTGCCCTCTTCATTCAAACAAAGATAACAAGTTGGAGGTTAGAGATGGCCGAGCAGTAGTAGGTGCAGAGGATGGCGGTCAACCAATAGTCAAAGTAGCCAAGCGTATGGAGAGCAAAATAAGAGGTCAACATTTCTTTCTCAACAGACTTCTGGAACCATGTAAGGACTATCATAACCTGCATTATCAAAAACATCTGTAGAAGGACATTGACCAGTCCTTTGGTCAGGTGGATCACATCACACGGTTTTATTTTCTGCCTGCTTTTCATGCCTTTCAAAGTAACAATGACTATAAACATGTTCAAAGCAATTCCAGTGCTACTTTCTATCATAACTATAACTAATAATAAAAAATACAGAGGAGGGACCATGATGTTGGCTAAGTCCAAAAATCAATGTTGTCTTTTTCCTCCTTGCTTTTATAATAAAAGTTAAAGAATGCCTTCAAAATCCAGGTGCTCAATGTTTTCTGAATATTTCACCAAGTATTTGAGAGATACGGATTTAATAGATTGCAGCCGAAATAATAACATAGCGTAGCCTTGCAATCTGATGACAGTGAGATGAAGCAGCACACAAACATTCTATAATATTTGAATTATGCAAATATTCGGCCGCTTCTATTCCCTTGATTTAAGTTGTGAAAATTAACTTGATTTTCATAATGCTCCCTGCTGTTCAGACTCAGATATTAAAGAAAAACAAGAAAAGCTCTTTTAAATCATTTTTTGTTCATTTTGTTAACACATTGAATTCTGTTAATCTCTCTCTTTGAACTAAAAAATATTTCTGACCTTCACCGTACAGAACAAGAAACCCCACTAAAAAGTTGAACTTCACTCTCAAATCAACATTGATGATTTTCAATGCTCATGCGGCTAGCATTAGTAAATAGATAGGAAAGTACACTATATTGCCAAAGTATTTGGACACCCCCCTTTACACGCACATGAACCTTAATGGCATTCCCGTCTTAGTCTGTAGGGTTTAATATTGAGTTTTCCTATAACACCTTCAACTCTTCTGGGAAGGCTGTCCACAAGGTTTAGGAGTGTCTATGGGAATGTTTGACCATTCTTACAGAAGAGCATTTGTGAGGTCAGGCACTGATGTTGGACGAGAAGGCCTGGCTCACAGTCTCCTTTCTAATTCACCACAAAGGTGTTCTATCGGGTTGAGGTGCAGGCCAGTCAAGTTCCTCCACCCCAAACTCCCTCATCCATGTCTTTATGGACCTTGCTTTTTGCACTGGTGCACAGTCATGTTATAACAGAAAGGGGCCATCCCCAAACTGTTCCCACAAAGTTGGGAGCATGAAATTGTCCAACATGTCTTGGTATGTTGATGCCTTAAGGGTTCCCTCCACTGGAACTAAGGGGCCAAGCCCAACCCCTGAAAAACAACCCCACACCATAATCTCCTCTTCACCATATCATTTCAACCAGTGCACAAAGAAAGGTCCATAAAGACATGGATGAGTGAGTGAGGGGTGGAGGAACTTGATTGGCCTGCACAGAGTCCTGACCTCAACCCGATAGGACACCTTTGGGATGAATTAGAGCAGAGACTGCAAGCCAGGTTTTCTCATCCAAAATCAGTGCCTGACCTCACAAATGTGCTTCTGGAAGAATGGCCAAATATTCCCATAGACACTCCTAAACCTTGTGGACAGCCTTCCCAGAAGAGTTGAAGCTGTTATAGCTGCAAAGGGTGGGCCAACTCAATATTGAACCCTGCGGACTAAGACGGGGATGCCATTAAAGGTCATGTGCATCTAAAGGCAGCTGTTCCAATACTTTTGGGAATATAATGTATATTGTATTTACTTGTTTTTTAAGAAGGTCCTATCCAATAATTATCAAACTGTAAAAAGTAAAGGTCTTAGCTGCACATGCTTCAAAATATATAAGGACACGTCACATAATGGTGCCTCTACGTTGTACAATGGGACAAGAGACCCCAGTAACCCATATTAAAGTTGAACTTCACTCTCCCAATCAGCATTGATTATTTGTATTTCTCTTGCTGCTAGCATTAGTAAATAGATAGAAAAGTATATTGTATTTACTTGTTTTAAACTTCTTTTTTTTACATTTTCTTAGTTACTTCCTAGTTCCTTGCCTAAGCAAATGACGTCATACATCCCGGGAGTCTTCAGGAGGGGAGGAGAGGAATAAGGGATTTGTCAGCTAAGCACATTCTCCTGCACGCATGCATGCTTGAGCTAAGGGCAGATGGATTCAGGAAGTAAATGCTACATGAATCATTCGCCCTTACTCAAGATGGCCGCGGACAGAAATGCTAGGGGCGGTGTTTTTCAAAGTAATTTCTCATCAAAATCAAGATTTGAGACATGGATGTATGAGGGAGTTTACTTTGAATATTAAAAAATAATTAAATTGTGTTTTGGTCTGTGGTGCCCAGATGCAGTGAAGATCCACGTTAACCCAAGCACTAGTCATTTCTAGTGTTGAGCGAACCCGGACTGTAACGTTCGGGTCCGTACCGAACTTTTGGGTGTCCGGGACCCGGACCCGAACACGGACATTTCAAAAAACGTTCAGGTTCGGTCTGGGGTTCTGCTATTTTACTCCACGTGTTGAGAAGCTGCAGGGCAGCCAATCAACAAGCGTTCCACTGGTTTGCCCTTAGAAGCCATCACAGCCATGCCTACTAATGGCATGGCTGTGATTGGCCAGTGCATCATGTGACCCAGCCTCTATATAAGCTGGAGTCACTTGATGCTGCAGTCACATGCTCTTGGGTTGCTGTAGGGAAAGGTAGCTGACGGCGTCGGGGAGAGATTAGAGACATTTTAACAACATCTGATCCTGCATTCTGAGATAGATTACTTTACTACTGCTGTGCTGTTGCTCTCAGGACAGATAGCAGAAATTAGAGATTTCACATACCGCTGCTTTGAGTTGCAGATCAAACTCTGCATAAATCAACGATCGCTACGATCGTGCTCAACGATCAGATTGTTGGAGGAATTTGAGATTTCAAATACTGCTGCTTGGAGTTGGAGATTGCAGATTAAACTCTGTCTAACGCAACGATCGTTACATTTGTACACAACGATCAGATTGTGGGATCGTACACAACGATCAGATTGTGGGAGTAATTTGAGATTTCACATACTGCTGCTTTGAGCGATCTGACTACACTAGGTAGAGGCTTCTGCTTAGAGGGACAGATTCTTGTTCCAAAACCATGTCCTACTCCTATAGGGCCAGCTGTTGCTATAAGTGACACATTATTGTTCAAAAATCATCTCCTAGTTCTAAAGGGAGAGTTTCCAGGTGTTGCTTAGAGGGACAGATTCTTGTTCAAAAACCATTGCCTACTCCTACAGGGCCAGCTATTGCTGTAAGTGACACATTATTGTTCAAAAATATTCTCCTAGTTCAAAAGGGAGAGTTTCCAGGTGTTGCTTAGAGGGACAGATTCTTGTTCAAAAACCATTGCCTACTCCTACAGGGCCAGCTGTTGCTGTAAGTGACACATTATTGTTCAAAAATCTACTAAAAACTTGTTATTACACAGTGAATGTCGTTGTCGACCGG